>CM045074.1:8520107-8993942 GCA_024542945.1 allo-octoploid hybrid of Carassius auratus x Cyprinus carpio
CCCTTTTAAGATGAAAAATAAATTTAGCATTTCATTTGGAAACAGGTCTGGTCTGGAGGAGATGGGAGGGCAGAACCGTTTCAAGTCGGATTTGGGGCGTGCGCTGGGTGTTGGTCCATTGGTTTTATCAAGTACAAAGTCAATGCAGCCATCTACCAGGGTTTTGAAACACTACTTCCATCTGCTGACAAGCTTTTGGAATGTGATTTCATTTTGCAGGGACTTTCCCCTGCCCACAGTGCCAAAACCACTTCCGTTGTTTTTGACCAATTTTGTTTGATTGGCCAGACAATCCTGACCTAACCTGGGGGCTATTGTGAAGAAAATAAGTAACATCAAAAAACAAAGGGAGCTGAAGGCGCTATCAAGCAACCTGGGCTTCGTCACCCAGTAAAACCACTGTCGCCCATGGTGCCCACTGAAGCAGTAATTACAAAAGGAGCCCCAAAAGTCTTGGTGCATAATTAAACCTCGGGATTTAACATTTCTGTTTTGAATCTTTTTTATTGACCTTGGAAAATATTCAAATTTTTTAGAACGATTTTTTTTACCCAAGCTGAAGTCATCCATCAAAATTAAAACATTTCTGATAAATGTTCAGAGAAAAAAACAATCTTAAATCTTGAATTGTTTTGTAAATATTGCATCAGTAAAATCAACCCACAGTATCCGGGCTTTTAGTAAAATAACATTTAAACATAAAAAAAAAACTATAACTATAAAATGATATTTTTCTGTTGATTATATAGGTAAATTTACTTTTCTTTTTTTTTTTGTGGTCCTGGGGGACAAGAATATCCCAAAGCAAAATGGATTCTAAAGCAGAGAAATACACACAATTATACCTTTGAAAGGCACTAGGACCATCAGGAATAAGGCAAATCAGTCTTAAAGGAAATTGGACATTTGCCGATGGAAAACCCTTAAATTGGTGCTCTGCTTTTAAATCCAAGTGCCACACACAGCTTGGTGGGGAACCACACCGTGAACACCCGGAAAGTGGAGCCCTTAATCCAGCTGGCTCATGGGCACTTTACCATGGGTATTGAGGGTGGAAGAACAGTTCTTTCTCTCTCCCCACCACAACTCCCCAGCCGGGGCCCAACCCGAACCCGGGTTACAAGTCCAACTCCCAAACCTTAAAAGGGCGCCCTTTCCTTAATTTCTCCAGACTTCAACGAAGAAAACCAGCAGACTTTGGGGTAAATTTAAAGATGCACCTAAAGTTCATGTCTGAAGTTAATAATTTAAGTCAATGATTATTATTAATCAGTCAATTATTTATAATTTGATAAAAAAGTTAATTTTTTATTTCATTAAACATTTTTTTTTTTTAATTTTTTGTTTTTATCATTTATAGATATATAATATAGATCATAAAGTAATTAATTGTAAGATACGACCAAAATATGTGGGGAGTTCTTTTAGAATATTTAGAGATAAACCTTCCCAACAATAGTTTGGTGAAAAAACCCAGTGCTGGCGTGTGAACATTCGAAGAGATCAGTGATGTTGAGATGTTTAGTCTGGTTGGTGAATGAATAAGCCACAACACAGCTGTAAGAATCATCCAGACACTCAAGCTCCAGAGGTAGAGAGATGGATGCTGAGATCAGACACCTGATGCTGGACAATAAGCTGTTTCCTTTGTACCAGGAGAGAGTCCATCTCTCCATTCAACACTAACACAGCAGTGAACAATTCTGCTCTGGATGATCTTTCTGATACTGATGGGTTTTGAGGAAAATCACTGATGACTGGAACAGTCAGGAAGAGCTAGAAACATGAAGAAAAGATGGATATTTTTAAAACAATCAATTATTGAAAAGAGATATGTGAAAGATATTCAATCATAGATATAAAATATTCATTTTTAAGATATAAAATAATTTCAATTTTAAGATTTATTTTGGCTGCCTTTATTAACAAGAGTGGTGAGCAGACGGAAATGAAGCAGGAGTGAGAGAGGGAGGATGAAGGGAAGGTTACTCAGCGGATTCAGATCAGGGCCAATGCTAACAGCACTATGTCAGCAGCACTTGTCCACAATTAAGGCTATTGTGGCAGAACCAGATTAAAATTTGATTAGAATCCCTTTGAATAAGATTTATTCAGATTCTCACCATAGACAGCAAGATTGAACCTGTTTGACTCCTCCACTGATGATCTGTAGTTTATAAAGTCCAGAGTGTAATTTGTTGATGTCTGTGATGGTCAGAATCCTTCTGCTCATCTCATCTTTAGTCTGTCTCTGAATCTCTCATTATTCTCTTTATTATCATATATAGAGATGGAGCGTTTATAGTTTTCAGCATACAGTCTCTGAACTTTAAGTCTAAAGTCACAGTATCAGATCATTTCCTGTAGTTCAGTAACATCAGTGTTTAAAGTGGAGAATCACTCCATCACTGATATCACTGTTTCATCTGAATAAACTCCAGACACACCTGGAACAAAACAGGCGCAACACAAATCACAGATTCTCATCTAAGCTTTCAAAGGATTTATTTGGAAAAAGACAAAATAAATCACCACTAAATTTTCAAACCCTAAGCATTTTAAGTACAAAGCTAAAAATACAGCAAAAGTGTCAAAAGTTCATTCTGCCATAGAACATACTTGAATATTTTGATGTAGAAATATTGTAAATTCTCCCCATAGAGCAAAGTATATTTTTTCTTTCTCGGACAATAGAAAGACTATTGGGAAGGCGGGACCCTCAGAGGTGACACAAAGCCCACTTTATGGGAGGTTGTTTTTTTAAATTTGGTATTTATTGTAATTAATGGGGTTATTATTTAATATTTCCTAAATTAGATGTTACATTTCAGACATCTTCCTTTTGGTTTATAGTGGCTTTTATGACAAAATCTTCAATAAGATATTGCCATATAAATATGTAAAATTCATATACATGTATGTAGAATAAATTAAACTTTCAGATGAAGCTGAATGACATACATCAAATTTGATTCAACTAAAAATGTAAAGACAACTGAATTTTTATTTCTATTTATTTATTTTTAGTGCATCTTCAACTATTTAAACATCAATAGGCTATAGTTCTGCTAACTTAAAACAAAGTCACTGTTCTCCGCCCCATACACATCTTTTTTTATCTTTTTCCCCTAAAAAAGCACCTTAAAGTTCAAGTCAGAATTTACTCCCCCCCAAAATGCTATGAGAATAAGCCATTTTACAAAACAAGGTGTATAGGATGCAAATAAAGAGATTAATTGGTATGAGTGTAGAGAATTCATTGATAACGGAACTTTTTGAGATCAGGAAGTGACAGTATTTTAGTAAAGGAGCTTTTCTATACTTTCTAGGCTACAATTGTTCAGAATTTGAAAAAAAAAAAAAAATAATATATATATATATATATATATATATATATATATATATATATATAAAAGATTGTTGGTGGCTACATCTGTATATATACTCAGCAAGGTCTGCATTAAAGCACATTTTGTAATATCTATAGATTTGATAGATTATAGAAAAATATCAAATTTTGATCAAAATATTTTGAAAGGTGGTTTACTATTTATGACTTTTAAGTCTTGCAATTCTCACCTGTAAATTGCTATTTTTATGGTAAAATGTATTGGTTTTGCAGTATAACAGTTTTGGCATAATTTTATGATAAAAACACAATGTCTACCTAGTCATTATGTCTATATTTAACTGCAAAAGGCAAAAGAAAACCCTAGCACCAACCACCAGGTTAAACAGCCTTTAGGATGCGTGAACTGACTTGTCAGAACAGCACTAAATATGCATGCAAGACTAAGAACAAGTCATTAAAAATACAGAACTTACACTGAAAGCATAAGAAAAACTGAGAAATCGTAAACCATCTTCTTTAACACCTCAAGCGTATTTTCACAACACCAGACATTTTGTCTTGCGTGTGTGGGCTACAAACCTTCCTAGACACAGATCACCAATAGTGGTGTCTTTCATCTATCAGTTGGGGCTTTTGAATGTACCTCCCCTCACTCAGTGTCGTGTGCAGGCAAACTGTGTGCTTGCCTGAAAAGAAAATAATCACATCATCTATGTTTAAGTGAATAAAATAGGCAATGGGAAGCATTTAGCAAAGCACTCCACTGTGAGGCAAGGAGAGGAGACTCAAAATGTTTCTAAACATGAACAATTTTGCCCATTTTGCATTTGTGTTTTTTCTACTTACACAATTATTTTAGTATAAAACATTATTTACAATACACAGCATGGTTTTTAATCCACTTTTTTTTGGGGGGGATGGGATGCCTTGTCTCAGATGAGGAGCCCTTGTAACATGTAAGCCAGTTAACCATGCACTACCAGCTGGTAAAAAAAAAAAAAGATTGACTAAAACTTTCAACTGTAAAATAAAAATAAAAAAATAACAACACATCTCCACTTCCTCCATACCTGAAAAAAAGTCAGCCAAAATGTCCAAGGGATCCTCAAATACAAGGTATCATTTTACATAAGGTATTACACAAGCAAAAACTTTAAACAGCACTGTAGTTTTGTAGGTTGGTTTTTGAAATTCTGGAGACATGCCACAGTTCTTCTGGACTGAGTCTGTCTCAGTTTGTTGTGTTTCTTCATGTTATTCAGAGAACTGATGATGATCAGATCAAATCTCTGTGTGGAGCACTGGCGTTGTCGAACCGGATCTCACTGGATTATTACAATTAATCTTAAAAATAATGTTGGAAATGTTAACTGATTTCCCTACTGACCATTATAGCAAAAATAAAAATAACTGACTTAAAACCATTTTTAGCTGGCTAGTGTTCTAATAATTTTTGGCCACCACTGTAAACATTAATTGTCACATTTTTAGTTGTCAAACCACATGTGGTCACTTTGCAAAAATATTATGCTTCTTTTTCTTTAACAGGGAATGTCTGAAGAACAAATCATAATTGAAACTAAATGATCTTGCTTCCTTCTGTCAAAAAAAGAATTGCATTGAACAACAATTACCTCTCTAAGTACCATAATATACAGATGCATCTCATAATTAGAATTTGTGGAAAAGTTTATTTATTTCACTAATTCAACTCAAATTATGAAACTTGTGTATTAAATAAATTAGTGCACACAGACTGAAGTAGTTTAAGCTTTGGTTTTTTAATTGTGATGATTTTGGCTCATCTAGTAATCTAGTTAATCTAGTCATCATATTGACACTCAAATAGGCAAATAATACCAGTAACCAGGGTTTAAAAGAAAAAAGCACTATATTATATATGGCCTTTGGTTTTTGTTTTTTTTACCATTGAATTGTACAATTTAATGATTTACTCCTGGAGCCATATTAAACCAATAACTGAATTGAACCATGGGCCAGCCAACAGCAAACATGCTATCAATTCATGAATCAATAAAATAAGCTTTTCTTCCTGCAAATGTTACCATGAAGAATGTGAATATTTATTTTCCTAAAAAAAAAAGGGCGTGTGGCAGAGTTGATCCTGGGCCACCCAGCATGTAATGAGGCATGACATATGTCTTTCAAAGGGATATACCCCTCGAAGGGCACTTGGAGTGAAAACAATCCATGGCCTGCCATATTGAAGGTCGTTCCAAACCCTTAGTGCTTAAATCCACTAAAGGGCCTTGGAAGGAAGGATTTCGAAGGGTACAACTGATGTGAAAAACATTTTAAGGAAAACTTAGGCACAGAATGGAATGGTTAAGCAATGAGGCGGAAAAGCTACTTGTTGATAATTCAAAACCCTTTCAGGTTAATTAAAAAACAGGAAGGAACAAATGGAAGGCCGTTTCAGATCATTTTGGATAAAGGATGAAGATCATAACCTAGATCCCAAAGAGTATAAACACTCTCAAGCAGGTACCAGGAAGGCTGTTTACTCCGAAGTTAAGCGACACAGGCCCTTTTCAAACCCAAAGCACCCACCCACCCACACACACAATTTGTGCATGTAAATCTCTGTACAACCAATAGCCTTTGGCCAATATCAAGGAAGACCACAGAAAGAACTGCTTCTGCAAACAAAAAATAACACATATTGTGCCGTGTAAAATGCATGTTTAAACCCAATAATGGCAGTGAATTTAATTTAAATTTACCTTTTTCTTTTGCAGTTTCCAAAGAAGAAAAAATGTCATATAGGTTTATAACAGCATGAGGATGAGTAAGCGATGACATAATGATATTTTTTGGTTGAACTGTCCATTTAAGACAATGGAAACAGTATGTCTGTGTTGTTGACTATTTCCTCTCTCTCATTACAAACCACATCCTGTGAAACTTGTCATATCACGAGAAAATAACACAGTGGGTCATTCTCAAAAAATAAATAAAGAATTGACTTTAACTTCTCTTAAAACACAAAAAACTGTCAAAATCATGTATTTAAAATAAAAAAATATTTAAGCAATTAAATTTATTGATATAACATTACAGTGCTAAACAGATGACATAAATGAACCAATTTATATATACTATATATATATATATATATATATATATATATATATATATATATATATATATATATATAAAATTTGGTAGGAAATTACCATTGACCAGTGAACTTTGACCTTGGAGTACTTTTTCATGTTTTGTATTTCTGGCTAGGTTTTACATTGGTTACATCAAGGATAAGAACTTGAATCACTCTTTGAATTTTAAATCCACTTTATTTGGAATTAATTTGACACTTCCTAGACCAATGCTTAACCTGAAAGACAAAATAGGTAAAATACATAAATAGTATTTGTTATACATTTATATGTAGAAAGTGTGAAGAAGGACATATGTTTTTTTTTCAGGCATTTGACATTCAGTAGTTGTCACAGCCTTTTTCTCTTCTCACATCCTTTGTTGTAAAATAAAACTCCCACTGAGGACAGTTAAACAAAGATTATGCAGCTGCAGTTTTCAAGGTGATTAAGATAAAGCACCCACCAGCCATCGGTTATAAACAGAACTAATACGTGCGTGTTTGTTTTGTGTGAGGTGTTGGGTTTTCCATACTCAGAAAAAGGTTCAAAAGCTGTCATTGGGGAGTACTTTTCAAAGGTACACCGTTGTACCTTATTTACCCTATAAAGGGTATCAGGTTTAAAGGTTTTGTGAAAGGTACTGTAGGTCACATGAGAGTAAAAACATGGTGAATGTAGTACTTCCAAATTACATTCATACTGTCTATAAAATAAGCCTCAGATCAAAGAAAACATTTATCTATGTCTTGGACTGTGGCATAGGAAATATGACTGCGGTGCGAAGGTAATTTTTTTTTTTTTGTCGGAAGTTTCTCCTACACCCATAAAGTCAGCATGAAGCGGAAGTAGCGATTGTCTTTTTTTCTCTACTGTGAAGTTCTATCCAAGTGAAAGCAACATTTGGAAATGAGAGCGGGACTTGATTTTGCCCTTCGGCATTGATTGGATGTTGGAAGCTGGGTTGCTTAACAAAATGGAGGAGACACCCTAGCATTTAAGAAATGTTTATTTATTGAAGAAGATGATGGATGAGGACAATCAATAGCACAAAACATGCCTTGAAAGAGAGAGATGACTGCTTGGAATGACTGAGTCGTCCTCCGTCAGGTTAAGTCATATTCATTAAAAAAATAATTAAAGGTTTGCTATGTCCTGAGAGTAATGTTGTGGTATATGCTTTAAATTTTAAGGGTAGTGTTCTCCCCATGGCTCAGGCGTCAGCACTGGTCAGATGCATTCATTTTTATAAAGTGAAGCATCAGCTTTAGTTTTCCCATAGACTGTATAAAACATGGAGGTGTGTCCGTGGCGTCACCACAGCGTTTTGAAGCTCAAGTGTGCAGAAGCGGGCCGCGCCTTCTTGGCAGCCGTCCACGTGACTCTCGGATAATCGAAATGGGCAAAAGGCGGAGCTGGTTGCTGAAACCACACCTGCTTCGGCGGCAGTGTCAGCGCGACAAGTCCACCTGTCACTCAAGTGACACGCCGATTAATTATGCAGAACTTTAAGGCTAATATAATTTAAACAGATGAGTTATAAAAAATTCACCTCCCTCACAGGTTGTCATGAAGGGCAAAATTGCTTTATAGACCAAAATCATTTTTGAACCAGGCTGTAAACATGTTTTTTTCTGCTGTAAAGTTGGGCATTTTAACATGGGTAATCTATAAGACTGACTCCCCATTCAGCCAGACTCAAGCAGTCAGTCGATGAATTGCAGTTTTAGTCACTTCAGTTTACCCTCCGTCCTAGCTCGCCCATCGCCATAGCCGTGACGGAAGAGAGCGATGAGTGTTTTTGAGGGAGGGGAGGTTAACTTTGATTAAAGATTATGAGGGCACATGATTTTTTTTAAATAATGAAGAACCGGATAAATTATTATAATAAACACTGCAGTATCACATTAAGGAAGGTCATGGCCTAGTGGTTTAGAGAGTTTGACTCCCTAACCCTAAGGTTGTGAGTTCAAGTCTCGGGCGGCAACCCCAACTGCTCCCCAAGGTGCAGCTCCGTTGTGTGTGTGTGTGTGTACCACACACCTTTGATGAGGTTAATTCAGAGCGCAATTCTGAGTAGGGTCACCATACTTGGCTGTATATCACGCTTTTGATTAAAGATTATGAGGGCACATGATTTTTTTTAAATAATGAGGTCGGCTATGTCCGCTCAGTTTCACAAAAAAATAAGTATTTAAAATTTTGATTTCATGGTGACTTTAGCTAAATAATTTCTGACAGTTAACATAATTTTAGTACTGATCGATCATCAAACCTGATTAAATAGTGTTAGAATAAAATAAAATTGACATCACGAAAAATCATAAGATTTACCAACACTGTCATGTTGGACTAATTTAAACACTTTCTGCGCATGACATAATTATAATACATTTTCATAAAGCATTAATTATGCATGGCATGCTGAATTAAAATTGTTGCCATTTATTGCTCTTAAAGTATAATTTCTAAAGAATAGTGAAAAAAGAAAATTATCAGGTGCACAAGGCAGGAAAGCTGACATAAAGGAGATGAGCATAAAATATCAATATAGAGATAAAACACAAATGTCGGCTGTGTATTAGCTTGTGATGTTTATGCAGTATTTGAAATAGACTTTTAGAACATCTTAACTGGCAACACTGACACTGTGGAATGTTTTTGCTTGAGGTTAACTACTTATTTAATTTTACTTTATCTTTTAAATAAATGTAAGCTTCTGTAATGTTGTTTAATATCAGTTACATAGCCTACTGCTTGCTTTTAATTCACCAAAAGTGTCTAAATGTCTTTTTGAAAGACTCATGACTAGGACTATAATCTAGCTTATAAAAGAAATCGTTTAAGTATGTCATTTTTCCACTGTGTATGCACAAAATTTAATGAAGGTATGGGTGTGATAATTGATCTAACTAGCTAGCTAGCTGTAACATGTACAAATAAATTACAAAATGTATTCCTTATTTTGTTGCCTTTGTTGTCTGTTAGACTATTTTTGAGCATTTCTATATTTACTCATATTTCCTTTATTGTAATAAATACTTTTCACTGTGTTGAGCTCATGTCTGATCTCTTCAACTAGGCTGTTTTAACAGATTCACTCAAAAATACTAGGCTTCAACATCTCCATTTATTTATTATCACAATTTTATTTCACTTACTTTATGTAATACTTAATCAGTATTTATGAATTATAGTATAGTTAAAAGAAAAAATGGGATCTAAATCTTGCTAGCCTAGAGCCAGACCTACTTTAATTTTAAAATGGCAAACTGTAACTTTGGAGTGAAGAATGGTTGAGTAAATTATGTTATTTTGTTTTTTCTTTGACAGAAAAATTATTCTTGGAGCATCTAAAACTCTTGAAAGTTGAGCCACTGATGTCATGGACTGTTTACGATGTCCTTCTGCAGTGCGTTTCTGACTTAAGAACATTGCAGTTCGTTTCTGTCTATGGAGGTCAGGATAGTTCTCAGATTTCATCAAAACATCTTAATTTGTGCTCTGAAGATAGACAAAGGTCTTACGGTGTAAGAACCTTCGACTGAGGTGAAGTATAGCTTGACAATTTTCATTTTGGGGTAACTAACCCTTTAAGGATTGAAATCATTTTCAACTCATTTTTAAATTCACAAAACTTGAAGGGAACCTTAACAAATCTACATTTGTGTAAATCAACCAGGGGAACCAGGGTGAGGATTACTGGGCTGGCCCTACAAAACATGCATCACTGCAACACTCTGAACAAACTAGAAAAAGGAACTATCAGTTGATAACCATGTGATAAGAAGTGACCAATACAAACACTTTAATGCTACATAGAAATCAAAGGGGAAGCATAGCATTATTTTAATGTGCTTTATATTCAAATAGGAGCTGTATTTATTAGAGAACAATTTTAGTTTGTCTTAATTCTCTTAATTTATCTCACCTTTGCATTTTGATTAGCAGATGTTAGCCATATGAGGTTAGATTAGAAAACAGCCCCCTGGTTTCTCTCAAGTCTTTTTTTTTTTTTTAATTGATTTCAACATATAATATAGAGATACTGAACAAACATAAACTACAACAAAGAAATAGAACATATACAGTATAATATAAGTAATAATGCAGGTAAAAAAAATAATAATAATAAAAAAATAAGTTAATAAATAAAAAGTATGAGATCATCATATAAATAACAAGCTCCACAAAGAGACCTAGTGTGTTTTTGCTTTACTGTTTTTCAACCAATTAATAGCTCAATATAATTTTCATATCTATCTGAAATAAAAAATTGGGTTTTCCTTTGCCATTTCTGTTTATGTATATGGTATTTCCCATAATCAAACAAAGATTAACAATAAGGCCACATTTGGTGGTAATCTTTGTCTATTAAATAAAAATAAAAATATTGCATTAATATCATTAATATCACAGTTTTTCAGAGGAACAACTCACATTTGTTTAAATGTAATTTTAACCCTGAAACCAATGAAAAGTCATTCAAACAATCAATCACATTTTAATTTCTAATGAATCTCTAAAATATTGTTGTATCATCTGCTAATTGACAGCATTTTGTTTCTCTTTCTAAAATTCCTGATTCATGAAAATTATGTAAAGAGTCATTGTCTGGGTTACAAGTAAAAATAAAAGGAGATATTGGCATCCCACATATGAGAAATCTAGGGGGTAGTGCCATTTGCAGTTTTACTGAGCTATTACACCCATTATATAAAGTATAAATGGCCCTTTAAAGAAATCCAAAGCCAAAAAAAATCAAAGTCTCAAACATAAATTTGTGGTTAGGTGTCAAATGCTTTATAAAAATCTATAAAAATATATATATATAAAACTTTCACTATCAATTACACTCATTATAATCAATTAAATCTAGGACCAAACAAATATTATTACTATATTCTGCCCTTCATGAATCCTGATTGACAATCATCTATAATTTGTTCTAAGCATTTTTAAATCTTTCTGCAAATATAATGGCAAACACCTTAACATCGTTTTGAGTAATATAATAGGTCTCCAATTGTCTATTAGGGTAGTGTCCTTATTAGCTTTTGATCAGACTAATCAATCCCTGACATAATGTTGGAAGTAACTCACCCGTTCTATAGCTTCATTAAACGCACATAATAAAAACTCAGATAATTGTTCTTGAAATTCCTTGTAAAATTAGCTAAACAAACCATCATTACGGAGATTTATTGTCTTTTAATTTACTGATTCCAAATCTAACTTCTTCTATAGAAATATCTTTGTCACATGACATCATACTATTCTGATCTCTACATTTGGACTTTGCTTTAATGCTGTCTAGAAATAGTCTTGTATTGCCATCATCTTCTTTACTATATAGCTTATAATAAATGGGTTGATATATAATTAGAAATTTTAACATGATCTTTAGACACCTCCCATTTATATTAAGTATTAATGCAGAATTCAGCTCAGCATTTCTTTTTTTCTAAATTATTAAAAGTACCTGGAGTTTTTTCCCTTCTTCAAACCATTTTCCTCTTCACCTTACAAATGCTCCTTTGGGTTTATATTCATACATCTCATCTAATTCTAACTGTAATTCAAATAACCTGAGTTTGTCCTGCTGATTCATTACATTACTTGTCAAATTAACTCTTATCTCTTTTATTACTTGTTCCTCTCTATTCCTTTTTAGACTGTGCTATTATTTTTCCTCTAACAATAGCTTGTTTCCTTATAAGGTACTTCATGTACTTCCAATTGGTGCCATACATATTTGAACTTTTGCATTGTTCCAGCAACTCAAAACAAGTAATTTTCCAATATTTCCTTATTTAATTTCCAGTGTTTTCATGTTCTTATATTATTATTAGTATTTCCAGAAAAGTCAGTTACTAGATAAATGACTTTTAGTCAGTAAAGACAGATGTTTCCACAGTAACCTGGCTTACTTGATTTTCTAATACACTGGATATAAGCCAAGAAGTCTATTAGACTGTTTGCTTCTGTCACCAGAACACCATGTAAATTCTTTGAGTTGGGTTTCTGATCCTCCAAATATCAATTAAATCCAATCCTAAACTCAAATTATGTAATTCATTGAAATTATTTAAACTATTTCTCTGAGGAGGAATACAGTCTAAATTATTATCCCAAATAGAATTATAATCTCCTCAAAGAATTAGTTTAGCATCTGGAAAACTTTCCAGGATGTTTCTGATTTCCTCTTCAGGAACTCGAGCTGCAGTCGAAGCAGCTTTGGGAGCAGCTTAGCGTGGCGACTCTGAATATCGTGTATGAATCTGTCTCATGGAAGAGTGTGGCGATCCGCGGCGAGGGTGGCGTGAGCGACCAGGAAGCTATAAAGGCACATGCCGCAGCTGGCATCAGCTTGGCGTCTTTCAGCAAGCTCAGTGTGTGCATGTCATTCTGTCTTGTCAGTCTTATTTATTGTTGTTTGTCACTATTATGCTCCTCAAAGAGTAAGCAATAGTCAAAGAGCAAAAGCTAAGATGACACATCTGAAAGGCGAATCAAATCAGCGTTTCAGATTGTGTTCCTCCCTGCCCTCGCTACATCACGAGTGGGGATACACACAGTCTGTCTTGCGGTCTGCCTGGGATCGAGCGCATGATTCAGCTCTTGAGGGAGCCGACTGCCTGCACTATGTGGCCAGTGCAGGCGCTTCGATCGGAGGGACTTTCCTCGAGAGGGAGTTTTGCCAGCGTTCCTGCGGTGTTGGTCCCGCTTTAGCGCCCGGATCGGCGGCTGCATTAGCTGGGTTAGCAGATAGATCTGCTGGAGGAATGGAGGCGGGTGCTTCCTCCTCCTCACCCGCCAGATCTGCCTGATCTCTGGGTTTGGAAGCCTGAGCTGCGGTCCTTCCCTGAGTAATGGCCACGCGCCCGCCTTTTCTTTCTCGAGGAGATTGACCGCGGGCGTAGAGGAGCTCGCAGTTACACAAACATCAGCTGCATAACCTCAGTTGCACAGACATCAGTTGCACAACTCAGTTTCACAAGCATATATGCCTAAACATTATAACGAGCAGCATTAATGAGGTGCAGCTCAGCGAGTCGCTTCATGGGGAAAAATAAGGGGCTGACTGTGCTTCTGCACATATCTGGGGCGGGCTGAGGCGGCTTTTCCTATCTCACCCGTGTTCCCTAGATCTAGAGTTGTTCTCATCAGCTTCGGAAGCTGCTGCAGGTTCCTTCCCCTCTGACCGTGAACTTCGCAGCTGCAGCTATTTATCTCCAAGGAGATTAATATTGTTTGTGTGACTAAGCGGCTCGCTGCGGCACATCGTGTATGACATCATTTTCAGTTTTGATGTGAATCTTACCAAACCAGACCGTGTTTACTAGTCTGATTGGTTAGCTTGCATTTAATTCTGAGGAATTAAATTCAGTATTTATCTGAATGAGAAGTTAGATATGAATTGTACTCTACAAGCCAGACCGTGTTTACTCGTCTGCTTGTTTGGCTCCATTTAATATTGAGGAATTAAATGAGGCATTTATCTGACTGAGATATAGTAATTTTTTAGTTAGATATATAATTTTTTGATTCTTGATCTGAGATCTTACCGCAGACCATGTGATACTTGTCTGGTTGTTTACTCATTTGAATTCTGAGGAATTAAATTCAGTGTTTACCTGACTATGAAGTCAGATATATCACTTTTCGATATGAATTGTATCACAATACAGACCTTGTATACTTGTCTGATTGTGTGATTGCATTAAATTCTGAGGAATATAATGACATTTATCTCACTTTGAGAAGATATATACTGGAGGGGCTGCTGGGCGGAGCAGCCCTCTGGTTGCCGTCTCCTCATGTAGGGAGCGCAGAATCAGAGTGTTGCCGCCGCTCCCGATGTCGGGACCGGTGGCTGAAGCAGCAGCTCTGGGCCAGGGTTTCCCAGCTAGGCGGATCTGAGGGCGTGCTTCAGGCTGGGAGGTCCGCTAAGAAGTCCTGACCAGCGACTGAGAGGCGGCCCTACTGGGGTAGGAGTGGTGTTTACCGCATTACGGTGCCCGTCTCTCCTCCAGGTGCCCTCGGGAAGTCGATCTGCCAACCCTGCCAGAGCTCCAGGCAGCGGTTTTCCAGCAAGCGCTGCTCTCAGTTTCTTCCGCCAGCGCGTAATGGCGGTGCGAAGCTTGCAACCCCTTCAGGGGTCTCTAAAATAGTTAAATGCGGCTGCTGGGAATGGTGTTCTGACTTCAGGCGCCGATTTAGCTGCCTCAGTTACCACAGAGGTCCATCTCAAGAGACTGAGTTCCCTTAGTAGATCATTTAGCAGCATTTGAATGACTGCCAAATGTATCTCAATGGGTGCTGCATATGGCAATAAGGCTATTGCATTCCAGTTGACTCTTACCCTTGAGAAATTCAATGGGGTTATTCGGCGTAGGTAGGACCGAGCAGGCTCTGAGTTCTGGAACAAAAGTGAATACCCTATTAGGGAAGGAGGCCATCAGGTGGTCTCTCCTCAAGACAGGGAATCCGGGTTTTACAGCCAGTATTTCACAAGTTCCAAGGGAAGGATGAGGGGTTGCGTCCGATCATAGATCTCACGTCAGTTAAATGGCTCCGTTATGGGCTGAAGTTCAAACTGCTTATTCTAAAGCATGTTGTACCACAAATCAGGTCTGAGGACTGGTTTGTTCGACAGATCTCATAGGCATGCTTCCATGTCTCCATTCTTCCACAACACAGGAAGTTTCTGAGGTTGCTTTCGGGGGCCAAGTGTACCAATATTGAGTACTTCCGTCCAGCCTTGCTACTCTCACCCAGCACATTTACTGAAGTGCGTGGATGCTGCTCAAATGGCTCCACTGTGACTGCTGGGGCATCCGCATACTAAATATATCAGCGATTGGTTGATTTTAGCTCAGTCAGAGCAGATGGCGGTTCAACGATCGAGATGTGCGTTCTCAGCCCACATGGGGAGCTGAGTTTGAGACTGAGCAGCCAAGAAGAGTGTACTTTCTCCAGTTCAGAGAACCACCTATCTAGTAGTAATGGGATTACGACCGCGATGCAGGCACGATTGTCCCCTGCTCGTGTCAGTCGATCCTCATCTCAGATCGAGAGAGTCAAGAGAGGCCAGTACTCACTGTCAAACAATTTCGAGATTGTTGGGTCTGATGGCAGCTATCGTCCCAGCTGATACCTCTTGGCCTGCTGTACATGAGACCCCTATGGTGGCTCGAAGACCAAGGGATTCTCCCGGGTGGCAATCCACTTAGAACTATCAAGGTCCGCTTGGCGCTGCCTCGTCCTTAGACATGTGGAAGAAACCTTGGTCCTTGAATAAGGCCGGTGCTGAGGAGCTCCGGTGGCCGTGTAACACTAGCGCGGATGCATCCCTCACTGGTTGGGGTGCGGTCATGAGTGGCCACCCTGCCCGTGGTCTGTGGAGCCGGTGCCATCTGACATGGCATATCAGTTGTCAGAGATGCTGCTGTGCATCAAGCATTAAAATATTCCTCCCAGACCTGAGAGGTCACCCATGTGTTGTCCCCGACAACATAGCGGTGTCCTTATATCAACCAGCAGGGAGGTCTGCGTTTGTGCCCTTGTACAAGCTGGCACACCAGATCCTTCTGTGGTCCCCAGGATAAACTTCTCTAGCTCAGAGCAGTATATTTTCCTGGGAGGTTAAATGTTGGAGCAGACATACTGTCGAGACAGGGGCGAGGCCGGGGAATGGAGGCTTCACCTGAGGTGGTGAAGCAGATATGGAGAGTTTTGGACCTCTTTGCGACTCAGAGACATGCAATGTCCCCTCTGGTTCTCTCAATTCATCCAGCTCCTCTGGGACTGGGCTATAGGCTGAGACCTGGCCAAGGCTTGTCTCTCGCCTTTCCCCGTCGCTCTGCTCCGGGAGTTCTGGCGAGGAAATGCGCTGGGATAGGTTGACTGTTAATAAGTAGCCCCATTCTGGCGGGCAGTATGGTTCTCAGATCTGGTCTGGCTCTCGGCGGCTCTCCACGGGAGTACCGATCAGGACAGACCTACTCTCCAGGCAGGGCCGATAATTCACCCTTGCCGGAGTTGTGGAAACTGTGGTGTGGCCCCTGAGGGGCACAGCTCATACATCCGTCTCTCAACCAAGGTTGTTGAGACCCTCCTCCAATCCAGAGCTCCCTCAGCAGGAAGCTGTCGCCCTGAGGTGGAAACTCTTCACCTCATGGTGCAGAGCATGCCAGCTTGACCCAGCCTAACTGCCCAGTTGGTACAGTTCTGGAGTTTCTACAAACCAGGGTTCTCTCAGGGTTGACCCTCCACCTTAAAGGTTTACATGGCGGTCATTCGGCCTTACCATGTCCCTCTCGGTGGACAATCGTGGGAAGACACCCCCTACTGATACATTTCCTCCACCGCAGCTGAGGCTGAGGCCTCCAGTGCGTCCCAGTGTCCCCCTGGGACTTAGTTTGTGGTGTTGGAGGCTCTGTAAAGCTCCATTCAGGCGATCCAAGATATATCAGATAGACATCTGACCTGTTGGCTATTACGATATTCAGAGTAGCTCCGCTATGCGCGTTCCCCAAGCGTTTGGGCGCAGCTTCTCGTTCCCTCGAGGAACTAGGGGTTACATCGTAACCTAGAGGCGTTTTCATCAAACTCTTGTAATAAACTTTTATTCCTTACAAGCACTGTTTGTTGCATATATATATTCCCTAATACAAAATACTTGCTGTTTGAATTCGACAATCACAATGACCCATCTTCCCAAAGAATGTGAATAACTTTTAAAAAATTTTCCTCTAAACTTACCCTTCAAAACTGCAACACCTGCGGAATGATTGCTACCATATGACATCCACATATCGTTTCCCACTGACTCTTCCAAAACTGAAAGTCTGATTCAGATGCATGTGTCTCTTGGATGAAATAAAAATCACAAAAATATTTTCTACAAAACATAAAGATTGCTTTTCTTTTAAGTAATTTTCTCATACCCTCTAACATTAAGTGAAAAACAGCTGAATGAACACATACTCACAGAAGAACTTCAGAAGAGAAGTTTACATCTCAACCCGCATATAGCGTTAATGTTAACCTAATGGCATAGGCATTTGTAAACTCGAGTCAAACCCTAAATGTCATTGCCTGCTTCACAAAATCTCCTTCCTGTCCACAAATGCTCTGGACCCAAAAAATAAGCCTCCTGCCTTCTTTTAGTCAGCTTCAACACTTGGCCACATCTTACTCCTAGTCTCTTATTAACTTCCGTCAGATCTTCAGCAATTCTCAACTTCTTTTCTTTCAAAAGCTACTTTCTTTGCACTTTTCCACAGCAAGTCTCTGAAATGTCTGGATCTGAACAGGAGAATCACAGCTCTTGGCCTCTGGTTCACGTCGAGCCTCCTTCCCGCGTGATGAACCACATCAATTTGAGCGAACTTTCCCTTTTCCTCTTGCAGCACAGTAAGCAGATGTCCCGACCTTCTGTTTTAATGTCTTTGCCTTCATGTTCGGCAAGACCATGAAGCCCTCAAGTTCCAGCACCTTCTATATCTCTCCATTTACGTTCACTTTAACTTCCAGATCCAGTATTTTCTTGTCATGAAATACTTGATGTTCCCTTTCAAATGGGACCGAAGCGGGATATCTCTTCAATAGACCAATCTCACTTCGAGTGTAAACTAAAGGAGCCAGTGCACATTGGCATGCAATATGTGCATCCAGCTGCCTTGATCACAGCATGAGTATAATAAGGCAGCAGGTGCAATGCATACCAGCTTTTCACGGAGCCAATGCGTTAGTATCGTTCTGCTCAACTGTGTCTGCTGTGAACTCACGAGTTCAGCACGCTCTCGGAAGCTTAGTGTGTTGGCGAAGGCGGAGCTTCAGCGGTGGTGGAGTGCAGCGTCGAGTGGATTGCATACTTCAGGCTGCACTACCCCTGTGCGTGTTGAAGCGGCCAATTCCCCTGTGTGCCTCAGCACTAAAGAGCATTTCCTAAAGAGCAAATTTCTCTAAAAGAGCTTCATGGATGCGTCTTTGTAAAAGCGATGGATCGTCCTATAAGGATGCCTTTTCACCCAGTGCATTTCTGGGTCGCGGTCTACCTGGCAAGGGTGATGGTCATGATCGCTGCCTCCGTTCTGAGGCAAACAGCTGAGGTAGCTTTTCGTCGATGAGTCTCATTCCCTCTGCGGAAGATGACCATCTCGAGCTTCGCAACCAGGCTCCGCTTCCTTCAAAAGGGGTGGAGTCCGCTCACATGATCCGGGGCTCGCTTCTGGTGGCCGACAGGCGAGAACCACTTCCAGCAGCACAGGCGGTTTGAGGATTACAGTGGTGGCAAACCCTGCAGGGAACCAACCCTCCTGGGGACCATCACTCCTCTTGCATCTCCCGATCCAGAGGAGTAACCCACGGAACACGCTGGGCACTCTTCAAAAGCGTACCAGTGGTAATCAGTGGGCCTCCCGACCAGATGTCGATCTCAGCATTGGAGGGAGAGCTGTCAGATGAAGATTCAGCTGGCTGCCGCCCTCTGGGATGGTGGAAAAGCCTGATTTTGATCCGGAGATGACAGCTATGGCTTTCCTGGTAAGCTGAGAGTGTAGGGCTAGGTGGAAATCTCCACCGTGTCCCGAGCCCTCGAGGCAGGATGATTGGTTTCTCAAGGTTGCGTGCTGGTTCTCAGCGCCCACCCTGGTGCCTTTCTTCCGGAAGTGCATGAGCAGGCTCACCAGGTGAGTGGATGGCACCTACGTCAGAAACTGGCTGGTGGGTTCCTCCTCCCTCACCACCCTCGAATGGGTGCAGCGAGGGCTTGGGTGATTCCCCAGTGGAGTGGGTGGTGCGATGCTGTGTGTCCCTAAGTCTGCCTCCTGCTGGCGGGAGACCCAGTGCTTCCTTCCCAGGCCTAGGCATTCATCTGGTCTAACCGGCCACGTGCCTATATGGGTTTGGGGAAGCTGCTTCTGCCTTACGCTGTGGCATTACTGCAGGTGCACCAGGCCAAGGCACTGAAGGACCTGCCGAGGGTGAGTCATGATCCAGAAGTTCTGAAAGAACTCAGAACCGCCACTGGCCTTGCGCTCCGGCGACAAAAGGTCACTCCGCGTTCTCTGGGTCGTGCGATGTCCACGATGTGGTCCAGGAGTGCCATCTCTGGCTGAGTCAGGTTGAAAAGAGGGATGCTGACAAAGAGCAGTTCCTTAATGCCTGTGTCCCAGACCCGGCCTCTTCCGTGGCGTGGTCGAGAACCTGGCCAGCAGTTGTTAGCAGTGCCTTGTCCAAAATGGTCTCAAAGGTCACATATGAGGCAACGCGTGCTGGTCCAAATGGACAACACAGCGACCGTTCGTCATCAACCGACAAGGTGGTCTGCGCTCCGTCGCATGTCACAACTTGCCGCCACCTCCTCCTTTGGAGTCGGAAGGTTCTGAGGTCACTCGTGCATTTTACATTCGGGCCTGCTCAACCATACAGCCGACGAGCTGTCTCAGCAATGCTCCCGGGAGAAAGGCTACTCCATCCCCTGATGGTCCAGCTGATTTGGAGACTGTTGGGCAGCTCAGGTAGACCTGTTTGCTTCTCCAGAGGATCAGCTCACTGCCAGTTGTTCTGCACAAATATGCGTTTCCCCAGTGAGCCTTCTGCAGCAGACACTGTGCAAAGTCCGGAGGAGCGAGGAGCAAGTCTTGCTAGTGGCCCGTATTGTCCCACTCAGACCTGGTTCCCGAACTAGTGCTCTTCAGCGACAGCCCCTCCTTGGCCGATTCCTCTGAGGAAGGATCTACCGACTCAGAGATGGGGCACTCATTGGCACCCCGCATCCAGACCTTTGGAAACTCCATGTCTGGTCCCTGGATGGGGCGCCAAGGTTCCTGAGGTGACCTATCCCAGGAGGTAGTGAACACCATCACTTGGCAGAGCACGTCTACGAGACATGCTTCGCTTGAAGTGGAACCTGTTTGTCGAGTGGTGTTGTTCTGTCGAGAAGACCCCAAGATGCCCAATTGCTGTGGTGCTTTCCTTTCTGCAGCAAGGGCTGGGTGAAGGCTGTCTCCCTCCACCCCTCAAAGTTCAGGTTGCAGCTATTGCTGCGTGCCATGACCCCGTGAATGGGAAGTCTTTAGGTAAGCATGACCTCGTCATCAGGTTCCTTAGAGGGGCCAGGAGGTTAAATCCTTCCCAGCCCCCCTCCATACCCCTCTTGGGACCTGACTCTGTTGCTGAAATCACTACAGCGGGGCCCATTCGAGCCTTTGCATTCAGTCGAGCCAAAGTTTCTTTCATTGAAAACTCTGCTCCTGCTTGAACTGGCCTCCATCAAGAGGTAGGGGACATGTCGCATTTTGGTTCGATGATTCATGCCTAGAGTTTGGGCGGCTGACTCCCAGGTAATCCTGAGGCCCGGCCCGTACGTCTCAAGGTTCCCACTACAACCTTCAAGACCAAGTGGTGAACCTGCAAGCTGCCCTGGAGGAGGCAGACCCAGCCCTGGCTTTTGCTCTGTCCGGTCCAAGCATCAGAGATGCTATGTAGACCAGACACAAAGCTTCAGGACCTCAGATCAGCTCTTTGTCTGTTATGGAGGCGGCAGAAGGGGAATGCTGTCTCTAAGCAGAGGATGGCCCACTGGACTGTGGATCTCATAGCCCTGGCTTATCAGGCACAGGGTGTGCCCTGCCTGTTCAGGTTGCGAGCTCACTCAACTAGAGGTGTTGCATCCTCCTGGGCTGGCTGTGGTGCCTGCTGACAGATATTTGTAGAGCTCTGGGCTGGGGCGACCCCTAACACGTTTGTTGGGTTCTATAGCCTCCGTGTAGAGCGGTATCCTCCTGTGTTCTCACCTCAAGCGGGTAGTGGCACCGAGAGGCCCGGTTAGTGTGCTGCTTCAAAACTGCTCCAGAGTGTCCGTGCTGAGACCCTGTTGAGATCCTCCATCACCCTAGGCAGCTGGATGCAGTGGAGCGTCCGGCGCCAGGCCTTCATGATGAATCCGTGAGAACCATGGAAGGCTGGGTTCCATATTGAGACCTAAGCGGTACTGTTATGCATATAGTCCACGGAATAGCCTTAGAGCCCATGTTTCCCCGGCAGACTTCTGCCTTTCCAAGAGGGTTTGAATCACCTCAAATTTCTCCTATACACCTAAAGGATGCCATATGTATTTGCTCCGAGACCTCCTTGGAAAGGATGGGCTTCCATGGCATCCCTGTTCCAAGCGAGGCGTGCGTTTTCCCAGTGTTATCCAATCTCACCCAGTGAGGTATTGCTTTGACAATGGTGAGTGGAACTACTTGTTCCGAGCCCCTACACCTAATAGATGCTGGGTGGCTCGCAGGGGCACTGGAAGGGCAGCACCCATGGCACTTTGGTAGGGATCCCATTTTCCTCGGTCACCGGCGTGGCGTCGGCGTGACCGACTGAAAGGACGTCTCGGTTCCATGTATGTTAACCCTAGTTCCTGAAGGAGGACGGAGCGCTATCCCGTCGCCATGGTTGCTGTACCACGCTGAGCCGCCGGGTCTCGCCGCTCCTCAGGAAAACCTGGTATGCATTCAGCTGCTGCCTTATTATACTCATGCTGTGATCAGCGCAGCTGGATGCAATAATGCATGCCAATGTGCATTGGCTCGTTTAGTTTACCTTTCGAGTAGTTGGTCTATCGGCGTGTCCCATTTTGTGGTCACCAATGTGGTGTCTCCGTTTCCTCCTTCAGGGAACAAGGGTTACCATTAGGGTTGGGAACCCGAAAATGATTCTCGCGTTCCGTAAAGGATGTCACAAACCAAATAACAGAAACTTCACCTGCCTCTTTAATTACTGAGCACATTTTTTCTAATGGCGCCACTCCACGAGACACGCGACTTTCGTCTAGTCTTTAACTGCCGAATACATGTTTCCTCGACTGTACTGCACTTCAGCCCTTTGATAACTGTGCACATTGTTTTGTCTGACTGTACATGTACCGGATCTTGCAGCAACTGACGCCACAAAATTACATTATATTTGTCCCATATTGTCATTAATATACATACTGACTTTAACTTGGACCACTAAATAAATAGACTGCTATTGTGTATGTATGTGAGGGTTGGATTATTTAGTGTACAGGTCATTTCAGAGTGATAAACAAAGTATTTATTTTCATGCATTTTAAATGTTTAAAAATGTGAAACCAGTCATTGCATCACAGCATCTCCTGACTGCATTACTATTTGTAAAATAGGGCTTTATGGAGTGTGTGTTGGTTATAAAGTATAACAGGTTTATATTTCATTAATTTAGGGAAATGAACAAGTGTCTTAGCCCTCAAGGGACTATTTGGCCTAACATTATTCCCTGCTTGAAAAGCAAAATGTTATTGATAGTGTAAAAAACATCAATTGTAAAGCACATGCTGATCGATGACTTGCATTACTCAACATTATTTACTACCTTCCAGCAACACTACATTCAATGAAGGTAAAATAGTAAAAAAACATAATAATAGTTTATTTAAATGGAATCGGAACCAGAAAATTTATATACTGTAATATATATGTTGAATTTTGACATTGACAACCTTTAAATTAAGTTGACAGTAAGTAATAAACATTATTGAGCATTGAGTATTTGAGTATTGTGCATTTTTCCTTACCACTATTTTTTAAATAGTTGTTTAATGATTTTAATGGAACCGAAGTCGAACCGGAACCGTTAGGCAGGAACTGAAACGGAACGGAAAATTTCTAACGATTCCCAACCCTAGTTACCATCAGTAACCAAGGCGTTCTAGTCCAGTCAGATCTGCTTTGATGTCATTGAGCTCACAAGACAAGAATTCGTGGATTTCTGGAGATCCTCAATCCCATCAGAGTTCTTTTTAATGATTTTTCCAAACCGCAGTTCTTTCTTTAATTTTTTTCTGTCAGCATTCTGACAATGTTATTTTGCAGGTCGAGGAGGAGGGATGGCTCGTTCTTTGATTTCTTTGAGTCGGGTGGTATGTGGAGCCGAATCAAGTTCTGTCAAACCTATAGAAAGCAAAATTTCACATTGCTGTTGGATTTGTGCATAAGTATGCACCTCCCGATTCCTGTTCAGCATCCATCCACACCTCTTGGGGTCTTTCTTGGAACTTTGTCTCTCTTTGCATTTTCCAGCCATAGCTTGCAGTGATGTCAATTAGCTTGCCGATAGCGCTGATTAAAATTACTGATGAGATATATTTACAACAGCAAAAATACCTCAAAGAGGAGTAAACAAGATTGCAGCGTTACTACTCGATCAGGGTAATATAATTAATACAAAGGGTGGGAATTGGGAGAAGAAACTTCCGACCTCAGAGATTAATATCCTCCACGGTGGCCATCTTGCCCCGTCTCTTCAAAGTCTTGTCTTACTGAGCTCTTCTAGATGTGATGTCATAAACCACTACTGCAACAGTAGCCATACCACAGCAGAGATGAGCAATCAGATCACAGCTTCAGTAGAAACACAAAACTGAACAGAGTCTGAAACAGAAGAACAAGGAAACATTAGTGCCTTTAACTCTTTCAAGTGCTGGTCCAGGCGGGTTTATGCTGGTATAGTGCTGGTCTAGTGGTGGACCAGCATATACATCTCTTCTCAAGCAAAATGGAGCTGATGATGCTGGTTCACCAGCATGGTCTTCAGGGTTGATTGTCAGTAGGCAGGCCAGATGTCTGTAAGCAAGTAGTCTTTTCTTTTGGGGACAAACAGTTTTTTTCTTGCATATTTCTCTATTTAACACATTAATAATGCCAAAAAAAAAAAAAAACAAGAACAACAACAACAAAAAACAATATAAGGTAAATAAATAAAACTATATTAAAATAAAATATAAATAAAACATGATTTATTCAATTATATGATAACTTTGTAATTTATTTTGCTCCCTCTGCTGAAAGTAGAACTGAAAATTTTAATTGCTTTAGTTATGATTACATTATTAATTAATGTCACTGGTAATTTTTTCAAAGCATCAAAGGAATTGTCTCCTGTTTCATAAGATCTGTACATAAATCAATAAAATCAGTTAAAAGAGCTTGAGTACATTGCATAAATTCATTTATGTATATGAAAAATAAAAAATGGCTAATATAAGCTTAACCATAAGAAGTTTGTTCAATAACAGGTGTTATGAGAAGAGCTCTTTCAATGGGACAGTTAATAACAAAAGTTCAAAACTGAAAGTTGTTGTTTTAAAGATTTTCTTACTTATCTGGGAAGTCAGATATGCCCAAATCCACTGTCAGTCACTGATTTCAAAAGTACACATAGTAAAGGTATGTAAGTCAATGAGGACCATTAAATAGGCCTATGATTGAAAATAGTGATAGTGTTCACTTTCTGCATGCAATTGCTGAAATGAGGTTAATTCAACCAAAGTCAATGGCCACTAACAAGGAACACTAATCACCATAATGGTAACATACTTCAGCAACCTTTGTACATGTACTATATGAAAGAAATAAAAGCCAAACTGGTTTGCAATAAGCGAATATGTAATTCTGATGTTGCAGTTGTTAAATCATCCTCTGGTGAGATATTGATTAAGGCTGTGTTGCTGTAAATTGATGTGTTTCTGAAGGTGTCATTACTAATGCTCAGTCATCACTTATAGAGTGAATATACTTTTCTTCACTAACTACAACACTGCTTTAGTGTTACCTTTACTCTCTATAGATCATGACCATGTGAAAACTGAGCAGTGTTTGTTCAACACTGGGGATTTTACTTTGTAAACATGTAACCAGCAACATGTGTTTTCTTTAATAAATAATTTATGAAAATGAATTTGGAAAATTGTCTTGGTCTTTAACTATAAACACAAACCAATTTCAAAAGAAGCTGATATGTAACACATACATGCGTTTTGTTGTGCAAAAGATACCTTATGCTGGTTCACCAGCATCGTGATTTAATTTCATAGGGCTTTACGTTACATTTAAAGGAGCCATGTGTAATGTCTGGCAAAAAAATCAAGTCATACTCCACATTCCATACCAGATGGGGGCAGTATGCCTCAATAAAGTGAATTGGTCTACTCTAGAGTAACAAGCGAGAAGCGGCATAGTCTCTATGCTCCGCCTACCTTCACAACAACCCTAGAGCCATAGCGAAGCCTAAGAGGGCGCTTTGCCTCCAGAGGACGTTGGGTGATGTCAAGTGATTTTGAAACATGACATCTTCAAGCTACTCCCTTCACCTTTACCAGTGAATATGTTCATATTCGTTTTGTTCATATTACATTTTGAGTTGTATATACACATTATTTGAATTAAATTAATTTGACAGACAGCATTCTGTCAACATCATTAGTCAACATCAGACAGCTGATGTTGACCAATATGCCAACCAAGCGTAACCAGAGCTGCCAACTCTCAAGCATTCACCGTGAGACACCGCAATTGACTCTTTTCACACGCGCTTTCAAAACTGACAGCTCTGAATATAGTGAGAGTCTTGGCGCAGCTCTCTAGCTCAGCTCTCTCTCTCTCTCTCTCTCTCTCTCTCTCTCGGGTTCATTATCATCGAAGACATTTCAAGCTTCTTAGGTAATGTTACATTTTAGCATCAGCTTGGTAGAGATGGGCTTTGGTAGATAACAGGTGAAAATAGCATCGCTAACTATTAGCCGCTTTATCGAACAGCCTTGATACATTTCTATGTTATAACTTCCGAAAAAATCGCAAACATATAAACAAACTTTAGCAAATACTAACAGCATCTTACTTACCAATCCAAAAGAAATGTTGCAAGTTGAGTCGAAGCTCATTTCTTTCAAGTCCATCAGTTGTCTCCAGCGATGGAAAGCAGTGCCGATGTTTACTCTGGTTCGGCTCCTTTTCTTTCGGTTTGATTTGTGATTCCGAGCGGTTATTTCCCTGTAGCGGGTGGTGGTGGTAGGTGTCTCTTGCCAAGGGCTTCAGCCATCCTTCGCTCTCTTCCCTGAACTGAAATGAAGTAGTGGGCTGTACCTTCCAGCGATTGACATCAGGGTTCAGTACGCACAAGCCGTGCGAGTTATTGTGTATTGCAGGTTGGCTGGTGGTTATGTTGCCGCATACCGCCTCCCATGGCGAGACTGGTATTACGACACCTGTGGACGTGGCTAGTAATCTAATGCTAATTAAGGTTGATATCTCTGCAGCACTATAACTTGACATTTTTTAATGACATCATCGCCTTATTTCTTCTCATTCTTTTGATGCGTTAGGTCATTTTTGGATATTTTTACCTCAATTTTTCTAATGGACCTTTAATGTTTTTTTTTTTTTTTATCTCTTGTGGTGTTTAATTATAACCTTTTCTGATTAAAAGAGTTACTCACCGCTCAGGACGAACAGGATCAGAGACAGATGAGAAAACATCATTCTGAATCTAAAACTCATTCCAGATATTTATCAAAGGTTTTTTTTTTTTTGAGACTAACAGGTTTTAAGAAGGTTTATTTGTGGTTGTGAAAGGAAACTGATCACATTTCACACTCATGAACATGAACAAACACAAATACACATCGTCTAACATTGTGTGCATCAGGTGAAGATCTTCAGCAGCACATATAACCACATTCAGCTAAGATGCCACATTTACGACCTCAACTAACACAAGATCTGACTCGAAGTGAACATATACCAGTTCAGCACACCGCACAACACGTAACAATGAGTCTCTTTCCAATATCTTAAGGAAATTTTTACACAACATTGATTAAAATGCAGTAGATTGCAGAGATATTTAATTGAAACATTAAAACATATTTAATTAAAATATAATAAAAAATTCACATGGTTATTTAAAAAGAAAAAAGTAAGAAAAAGTTTATTGAACCAATATCAGCACTCTTGTGTGTCTGTGACACTGTTTTAGTACAATTCACATTTAACTGGGCAAATTCATCTGTAATTGATACTAAATTACATGTTGACCATGTTTCATTTCACTGTATCAAATGTATTATATATTTTTATGTACATACTGTTAAAGTACAAACCTGTAATCTTGTAAAACTGCATGTTATTCTTTCAATCTTGTGCATCAATACCATTTCTTCAAAATGAGTATGTGAATGAAAAACTATATTTATAATTCTTGTTGCAGTTTGGTTGACTTTTATCTTTGGAAGCAGATGAACATGAAGCTTCATCATGAAATGAAATCAATCATATTAATCATAGATCAGTCCTGAAGAGTTGTGGTGTA
Organism: allo-octoploid hybrid of Carassius auratus x Cyprinus carpio; assembly: GCA_024542945.1. Classification (NCBI taxonomy): domain Eukaryota; kingdom Metazoa; phylum Chordata; class Actinopteri; order Cypriniformes; species allo-octoploid hybrid of Carassius auratus x Cyprinus carpio. Next base: position 8,547,750 of record CM045074.1, read on the forward strand.
TTATGGATGATGATCAGTGATCTGCAGCGTAGATGATCTGTGTGTATTCTGACAGATCTACAAACCAAACACATGCAGATGTTGAGTGAACTTAACATCTGGTGCTGCTTCTGTTGTTTCTCATGTATACAATACATGCACATTGCATAATAAGCATACTTTTAATTTAATAACTAAATAAAATGTTAAAAGCGTCAATTTAGGCTTTTAGTCATAAAACTATTTTGCAGTAAAAAAATTATTTTGTCATGTCAGTTGTCGTAATACTTGCCCTCTGGTTTTTCTTGCTCACATTTCCTGAAGCAGCAGTAAAACACACATGAAGAAATGAGAGCAGCACACAAACACTTATAAGTGACACGAAATAGAACGCTCAGCCCGTCTGTATTAATAAAGAGAAAATGTTCAATCCTTTCAGTCGAACTTCATCCAGATGCTATAAACTGCACATTTAGAAAGAAAATATGTTGAAAATATTACTGCTTATGTACCTGTACATGTGTGACAGAATTGACTGATGTCCAGATGTGTGGTCTGGTTGCTGATGGGATTGTTGATGTTTTTGTAGGTGTTTTTATCCTGATATTCCACCTCCAGAGGTAAAAAAGACTGATGGTGAGATCAGACACACTGATGCTGGACAATAAACTGTTTCCTTTGTACCAGGAGATGAGTCACATGACCCACATTCCAGCTGAACACAGCAGGTGAACAATTAGAGCTGATGATCTGATGATGAAGAACAGCTAAAAGTTACTGATGATGAGCAGGAACAGGCAGACTTGACCTGGAAAACATGCAAATTAAATGTAGAGTATATCCTGTAATGTGAGCAAAACAGACAGAAAGGTTAAGCGGATCAAAAGTAGATGATGTTTAAAAATATATATATATTATACAGTATAGTATATATATGCCTCTAGGTTTGACTCCGTCCGTTATTCTCTATCTTCTATTTTTTTTATTGTTGAAATCTATTGAAATCTATTTTATACACCATCATTTTCGTTTCTATACGTGTAATATATCCTCTATCGTATTCTACAACAAAACAATCAGAGCCTTGTTATCACTAGTTTTATTTTGATTTCCAGTCCGCTAGTAGCTTATAGCCCATTAGCATCACCAGCGTGGTTGTCGCTAAACCCAGCGTGCATCAGCTAATACTCTATTCACACACATTACAATTGCTTTACTCACAGTTACTTGCTTTTAATGGCGGATGTTTGTCTACCTTTGAGTGCAGGTGGCGCACGCTTCGAGCTGCATTGTTGCAGCTTCGAGCTGGAGCGCGTGGAGAAGCAGATTCGGGTCCTGGAGCAGAGGCAGTCCCAGCTGAGAGAGCGGAGAACAGCTTGAAACCTCCCGGGCTGGCGCTCACAAGTCCAGGGTAAGTATACAGCGCTGCTAACAGTCCCACCACCTCCACCCGTGTGTTTCTCTGCAAGGCCGGTGCACCCAGGGCCGATCTGCCCAGATGTCCTTCCGCACGGCGTCGGACACCCGGACCCTGGGTGCATCCAGGCGAGGAGCGCGAGCCAGGCCCGGGCGTCGACTTCTCCCCTCCGGTCTTGAATCTCCACCGGAACCGCTTCTCTCTCCTCCCTGAGGGAGCGGCGCTGTGATGTCGGAGACTCCATCGTCCGATCGCTCCGGTGCAGTAGCGAAGGTAAAGTGCAACTCACTGTCTCCCTGGTGCTCGTGTTCTCGATGTTTCTGCGCCAGATACCGCGATCCTGAAGGCGCAAGATGCCCAGAGCGGTGGTGCTTCACGCGGGTTAACGACACCTGCCAGCGGCAGCGGGAGGCGCTGAAGAGGGACTTCAGGAGCCTGATCGAGCGGTTCGCACACGACGCCATGCGGCGTATCGATGTCAGGACCGCTGCCCATCGTACGCAGGACAGCGAAAGGTTCAGTAGACTTTTGCTTTAAATGAATGGTTATTGTCATGGTGTAAAGAACAGAAACTGCTCTTTGTTAATAATTGGAATCTTTTCTGGGGCGACCTAGGCTTTTTCAGGCTGATGGCCTGCACTCCCAGCAGAGTCGAAGCAGGACTGCTGTCGGACAACATCTCCAGGACTCTACGCTCCATTTGACTAGTAAGCCAATTCTCAAATAACTGCTATGATGGCTTTTGTTCTACCCACTTAAATAGAAGTACTTGCGCTGTCCAATCTATTAAGACTGTGTCTGTTCCCCGAATAGTGAGGTCAAAATATAAATTTAATGTAGGATCTAGAAAAAATCTTATCGTGATTAAAACCTGAAAACGTAAAATAAATGAACAAAAACAATTTTAAAGTTTGGGCTCATAAACATTAGATCACTCACACCCAAAGCAGTTATTGTAAATGAAATGATCACAGATATAGTTTTGATGTACTCTGCTTGACTGAAACCTGGCTAAAACCAAATGATTATATTGGTCTAAATGAGTCTACTCCATCAAACTACTGTTATAAACATGAGCCCCATCCGGACTGGTGGTGGGGAGGTGTTGCAACAATATATAGTGATATTCTTAGTGTTACCCAGAAAACAGGATACAGGTTTAAATCATTTGAAATACTTATGCTTAATGTTACATTGTCAGATATGCAAAAGAAATCTATCAGTATTCTTTCTCTGGCTACTGTGTATAGACCACCAGGGCCTATACAGAATTCCTAAAAAATTTGGAGATTTCCTCTCAGACCTGTTGGTTACGCTGATAAAGCGCTAATTTTCGAGATTTTAACATTCATATTGATAATACAAATGATGCATTAGGACTTCGTTTACTAACTTATTAAACTGTTTTTGGAGTAAAGCAAAATGTCACCGGCCCACTCATCGCGTTTTAATCATACGCTAGACTTAATTATATCGCATGGAATCGATATTACTGACATAGATATCGCACTCAAAGTGATGATGTTACTGACCATTTCCTTGTATCGTGCATTTTGCTATTGATGATAATAACTATATAGCTTCAGCGTTATCGTCCGGCAGAACTATTGTTCCAGCCACCAAAGACAGATTGCAAAATAACCTGCCTGATTTATCTCAACTGCTCTGTGTACCCATAAATACACATGAACTAGACAAAATGACTGGCAATATGGGCACTATCTTCTCTAATACATTAGAAGCTGTTGCCCCATCAAATTGAAAAAGGTTAGAGAAAAGCGATACTGTGCCATGGTACAACAGTAATACCACGCTCTCAAGAAAGAAAGCTCGTAGTCTTGACGCAAATGGAAAAAACAACTTGGAAGTTTTTTAGAATTGCATGGAAAAACAGTATGTCCAGCTATAGACAGGCTCTAAAACTGCCAGGGCCGAGCATATCCACAAACTCATAGAAAACAACCAAAACAATCCAAGGTTTTATTTAGCACAGTGGCTAGATTAACAAATAACCAGACGCCACCCGATCTAAATATTCCCTCACAGTTAAATAGTAATGACTTTTGAATTTCTTCACTGATAAAATAGATAACATCAAAATACAAAAACAAATGTAGATTCTAAGCGCTAATACTTTAGTTTTATCTATCAGCACCAAAGATAAACTGCAGTGCTTTTACAACTATAGGACAGGAAGAGCTAAATAAACTTATCACTGCATCTAAACCAACAACATGTTTATTAGATCCTGTACCACTAAATTACTGAAAGAGTTGTTACCTGTAGCAGAAAACCGCTTCTCAATTATTAACTCGTCATTATCTTTAGGTCCGTCCCAAAACCATTCAAGCTGGCGGTTATTAAGCCTCTTATTAAGAAACCACAACTAGATCCTAGTGAACTGGCAAATTACAGACCCATTTCAAATCTTCCATTTATTCTAATTTGAAGTGATGCTGCTCAATTGCTCCTACCCAAAAAAAATGATCTCTATGAAGAATTTCAGTGGGTTTCAGCTCCATCATAGCTACAGAAACTGCCTTGTTAAAATTACAAATGACTTGCTTCTGCATCAGACCAAGGCCATCTTCATGCTAGTTTTACTTGATCTTATCTATGTTTGACACCCATAGATCACTGACATACTCATAGATAATTACAAAACTATCTCATCAGGATCCAAGGGCAGGCTTTAGATGGTTTATGATCCTACCTGTCCGATCGCTACCACTTTGTTTATCTAAATGAGAGTCATCTCATTTATCACCAGTAAAATATGGAGTGCCACAAGGATCTGTCCTAGGTCCTCTGCTATTTTCAATATACATGTTGCCTTAGTATACATTGAAAATCGGATTAGTTTCCACTGTTATGCTGATGATACTCAACTATATACCAACAAGACCAGGTGAAACTTAAATTATCTAAGCTAACAGAGTGTGTTAAAATGTAAGATTGGATGACCATAATTTTCCTATTAAATTCAGATAGACAGAGATATTACTTATTGGACCAGAAAACATTACACAGAATCTGGATTACAATTTCAACTAGGACGGATGTAATGTTACTTCACTTACTTCAAAATCTGGGTGTTATATTAGACAGTAACTTGTCTTTTGAAAATCATATTTCCAATGTTAAAAAACAGCATTTTCCATCTTAGAACATTCAGAAAGCTACAACATTTACCTGTTCCTGATGCAGAAAAAGCTAGTTACATTCATGAACCTCTAGTGGACTATTGAATTGCACTGCTAGGTGGTTGTCACTGCATCCTCAATATACAAGCTAGGTGTCCAAAATGCATGTAGAGTCCTTACCATAGGTCAAGAAAATATGATCATATTACCCCAATACTACAAGTCTCCGCACTGGCTACCTATTAAGTTCATGATCAGTTAAAAATATGTACTTACTTAAAGGCCCTTAATGGCTTAGCTCCTCGATGACCTAACTAAGTCTTCCAGTCTACACCCATCAGCTCCCTAGTACAAACGCTGGACTTTTGATAGTACCTAGGATAGCAAAGTCCACTAAAGGAGTAGAGCTTTTTTAGCATTTGGCTCCCAAATCATCTGGAATAGCCTTCCTGATAATGTCGAGCTCAGACACACTGCTCTGTTTAAATCTAGATTAAAAACACACCTCTTTGGCAGCATTCAAATAACGCATCTCATAATTTTGGACTGCAGTTATATCTGATCAAATGTGCATTATTATTCTTTAGCTTAGGTTAAACAAATTAATTTTACTTGGCTGGAAAGAGCCTAATGCTAATTATGTCCTATTTGTTTCTCTGTCTTCTACCACGGATTTACATCCCATCGTAACTAGAGCTCACAAGCTCAGTCTGGATCCAGAACACCTGAGAAGAGATGATGCCCACCCTCAGAGGACCTCCAGATGATAACCCAGAGACAACTACAGAACTTTCCACATTTTGCTCCAAGTTTGATTCATAGATTCTGTTAAAGTGTTATCGTCCTGTTTGTTTACGTCCTTTTATTGATTTTCTGAACATTTCTGCTATATCACATGAACGACAGTCACCACTGATAGCTACTTACTAAATATTGTAAAACTTAATTTCTGTAAAGTTCTTTGTAATGATTTGACTAAAAGCTTATATCAAATAAACTTGAATTGAATTGAATTGAATATATATATATATAGTATTAATATATATATATATATATATATATATATATTGGGTTTTCTGGATTCAGCTAATATTTCAGTCCCCAGAGTTTCTAAAGTGCTTGTTAATCAAAATGTAATGTTTAGAAGTTTCACAATGCTTTGGTATGTCCATTATAAGAATAAAATAATTATTGCCACTTTCAATATTTTACTACAAAAATTATATGTCTTATAACCTAAAATGTTTTTCCAGCATGCACTGCACTACCTGAAGGTTTTGTGTACCGATGCTTAAGGTTGATTGTGTGAAAATGTTGATTGTTGTTATTGTGTTAGTGTATGATGTCTTCTTGTTTTTTTGTTTATTCTTCTTGATATTTTAAGTTAGAACATCTTCCAAAGACTCTAGCTGAAAATATGCCAGCATAGAACTGACAGCATTTCACTGAAATGTTAATAAAAGTGTGTTGTCCTTATAAATAAAGAAAAATCTGAAACCAAGCATTTTGTCATGTCCCTGAGGCACTTCACTGAGTTTGTACTTAGAAAATGATTAACAAAATGTGAGCAGTGTCTGGATTTTTGGTATAATATAAGCATTTATTTTGTTCCTTTCTTGTGTAGAATATTTTTCAGAAAAAAAAACTGCAAGATATTTTATAAAACAGACTTTAAAGTTATGTCCCTCAGGTTCTAAACTCAACCCCTTGAAGAGACCTGGCCTCAAAACTACAGTACTGTGAAAAGTTTTAGGCACTTGTGTAAAAAATGCTGTAAAATGAGGATGATGTCAAAAATAATGTCATAAATAGATTTTCTTTATCAGGTAACTTCTGTTAACTAGATAAATGAACATATGTGAGCATCCTTTATGCTTAAAGCAGCTTTTGCCCTTGGTTCACTTATGCATAGTTTTTTAGGTAGATTTAGAGGTAAATGTTTCTTCAAGATCTTGGAAATGTTTAAACAAATTAACTTAATAAAACTTAAAACCATTTTGCTGGTGAAAATACTAGTGTTCTAATAATTTTGTCCACCACTGATGTATTTCTTATTGTTGGGGTTGTAAACTTGTAATGGGGTTGAGTGACTTCATTTATTAACAATTTTAATGAAAAATAATAATATAGTCATGGTTTCTGTAAATATATACTTACCACAATCATGGCAACTTTGCACTAAATTTTGCAGCAGAAGGACATGTTGTGCATTGCAGATATTTTGACTCAGAAATAAGGGGACAATATGAGAGTGAAACAAAGCCAAAATTTAAAATGAAGGCAATGCATCCCTTCAAAGCGTGTTACAGTCTTCAAACCCATCACAACTTGTCACATTAATATTTTTGGAAAAATATACTATCTGACATAGTTAGGACTAAAACAGTAAAATTCTGGTTTTAGTTAAACTTCTAAAATAAAGAGACCATAGACACACAATTTGTGTATTTTAGCTTCAGTCCTGTAAAAAATATGAAAAATATGATAAATGTTAAATTTGTTATCATTAAATGTTATCAGGAAACATAGAGCAGTAAGTAGATTTTATTTTAGTTCTGTGTAAAATCCTTTTGAACCAATCCCATTTTGTTCATTATGGGGTTGAGGAAAAAAAAATTGCCTGAATCTGAGAAAAAAAAAGAAGGAGAAGAAGAAGAAAATAAGGTTTTAATGCCTAGGGTGAGAAAACATGATTTTTGGAGGTTTGGTACCTAATGGCGTTGGGTATTTAATCATAAATAGTAAATTAATCATATGTAGTTTAAATAATCGTATAAATAAAGCCTTTCTTAAGAAAGGATATTGGGTTACAGTTTTCTGGCATTAAATAGTTGACATACATTTTATTTTAAACAAGCCTTAATTTTTAGTGTTGTCATATTCCATCCTGATTCACTACTGCCAGACCAATTATTAGCTTCAGGGCCATTTATATAAAATCTAAGAGTTTAAGTCATATTTGTCTTACGTGAACAGTAACTACTGAATGTCTTGTCTGAGTTTCCTCTGTCGGCCGGATCTGTAGTTTATAAAGTCAGAGTCTGTTCTTCTGATGTTTCTGATGATCAGAGATCCAGTGAAAGAGTCCAGCTGCAGTCTGTCTCCAAATGTCTCATTACTGCTAAACATATCAATGATGTACTTGAAGATTTCAGCTATTCTGTCTCTTGAGGTCCAAACATCCACGTATCTGATCATCTCTCTGTAGTTCAGTAACATCAGTGTTTAGTGTGACAGAATCTCCCTCAGTCACTGATACGACTTCACTTCATCTGTATCACCAAACACACCTGCAAAAGAAATAAAACACATTATTATCACTTATACACTTATTATATAACATTTATAACCTCATTTCCTCAAGCATAATCATAAAAAGTTAAAAATGTGCATTTTTTTGTTGTTGTTTCTTTGGTGGAAATGCACTTGTATTTATGCACCACATTTATGATTAAAAGTATCAAGAGTTTCTCACCGCTGCAGAACAAACAGGATCAGAGCACACAGATGAGAGGACATGCTGATACAGACATCCAGCCGAGTCACTTCTGACACAGAAGAGCAACTTCCTGAACAAAGGTGCAGCTATTTCCTAAGCAAAGACTGCTAAATGAAAAGTAAACTGGTTTCAGTGGTCTTTATTCTCTTTTCTGACTGCACTCTCTGGACAAAGTTTAATGCATTCTTTATCTTTTTAAACTGCATTAACAATTTTTTCATCTCAACACTATTCTGGATTGCTCAGAAAACTTTTATTTCAGGTCATTTCTAAGTCTAACAGGCTTTCAGAGGGTTAATTTGTGGTTGGAAGAATAAAGTTCTCAACATCTCACACTCTCATGAACATGAACACACACAAACACACACTGTCTAAGGCGGTGCATTAAACCACATGCATTCAGCTCAGCGCCACATTTACTGACCTCAATACGGAAGATCTGACTCCAAAACATCAAACGTTCTGCTCACACACACAATATCAAGACAAATTACTTTCAATTGTCTTTACATAAATGAGTGAAATAAAACAGATTATTCTTCTAAATTAGTAAATACTGAGCGAATGGTAATGCTGTAGATAAGGAAACACATTCTCACTATCAACTAAAGGTTTTCCCTCAGACTCTTAATTTGCTGCTTAACAGTATGTAAGGTAGTTGTTGTAGTAGTCAGGTTTAGGCATGGAGTAAGGGATTTACAATATGATAATGCAGAATAAAGCATTAATAGTGCTTTATTAATATTAAAAACAGACAATATGCTAGAAAAGGAATACTAATATACAAATAGTTCATAATAAACATTCAGACAGGTAATCAAACATTTATATTTTAATTTAAAACACCGTGTGTCAAGGATTCTTTCAAGAAAAACTATTTCATGTTTCAGTAGTAAGTGAGCAGATTCATCTACTGTGAATTACATCTTGAACATGTTTCTGTTTCATAAGCATTATTGATATCAAATAATATAATAAATAATATATAAAACTATTTTTATATCTATAACTCTTCAACCTTGTTCAATTTCATATTTTTTGCTCTTTAGACATTTAGCCGTTTATTATCATTTCATCAAAGTGAATGAAAATGTTTATTAATAAAATTCAGTCGATTTGAAACAGATGTACTTGAAGTCAAGATTCAGAATCACTCATATTAATCATAGATCAGTCCTGATGAGTTGTGGTGTATTATGGATGATGATCAGTGATCTGCAGCGGTAGATGATCTGTGTGTATTCTGACAGACTTTTCTCATCTACAAACACAAACACATGCAGATGCTGAGTCTATTTAACATCAGGTGATGTTTCTGCCACACTGATATTTTAGATTACAAGTATATTTTTCAAATTAGAACTATAATAAATTTAATTGTTTTCAAATTCTTTTTGAAAAATAATTTTATCGTAATAATACTTGCCTTCTAGCTTTTCTTGGTTGTATTTCCTGCAGCAGCAGTAAAACACACTTGAAGAAATGAGCAGCAGCACACACATGGCTATAACTGGCATAAAATATAACGCTGGACGTTTTCTGTAATACACAGAGAAATGGTCAGTCCTTTCACTCAGACTCCATCCAGATGCTATGAACTGCACAATTCTACACAATTTCTTTCTGCAAAGAAAGAAAATATGTTGAAAATGTTGCTGCTGACCTGAACATGTCTGACAGAGATCAGTGATGTTGAGGTGTGTAGTTGTTAGTGAATGAATAAGCCACAACACAGCTGTATGAATCATCCAGACACTCAAGCTCCAGAGGTAGAGAGAGACTGATGCTGAGATCAGACACACTGATGCTGGACGATAAACTGTTTCCTTTGTACCAGGAGAGAGTCACATCTCTCACATTCAACACTGAACACAGCATTGAACAATTCTGCTCTGATGATCTTTCTGATACTGATGGGTTTTGCAGAAAATCACTGATGACTGGAACAGTCAGAAGAGCTAAGAAACACAAAATACAATTCAGGAAACAATCAATTATTGAAAAATATTTGTGTAAAGATCCTCAGTATTCATAGACCAATAAATAACAATTGCATGTCAAGGCGCTCTGGACCTGATTCTATTCATACATGTGCAATATCTTGATGCAGCAGTTTTTGATATACAAAATTATATAAATTTCTCATTATGAAAAAATGTCTCATTAAGCCAATTCCTGAGACAGTCTTCACTATCCCAAATGACCTAGCATAACACTAATAAAAAGATTTCTTCAGTTTACTCACCATAGACAGCAAGATTGAAGCTCTTGTGTTTGACCTCTCCATTCATGATCTGTAGTTTATAAAAGTCCAGAGTGTAATTTGTTGATGTTTGTGATGGTCGAGATCCTGTCTGCTCATCTATCTTTAGTCTGTCTCTGAATCTCTATTATTCTCTTTATTATCATATATATAGAATGATCTGTTTATGGATTTCAGCGATCCGAGTCTCTGAACTGTTAAGTCTAAATGTCCACAGTATCAGGATCATCTCTGCTATTCAGTAACATCAGTGTTTAAAGTGACGAATCTCCCTCCATCACTGATATCACTGTTTCATCTGAATAAACCCAGACACACCTGGAACAAAACAGTCAAAAGCAAATCACTGATTCTCATCTCAGATATATTTTAGAATTTAATAATTTCCGTGTGCTTGTAAAACTTGTTTATTTTTAACTGAACTTGATATGTTTCTTTGAACATATACATTTATACATTTGGGGATGATTTTATCCAAAGTGATTTGCATTTACATATTTTAACAAAATGTTGATAATCATTTTAAAGTCTTTTAAAATTCAAATAACAAAGAAGACTACAATAAATATATAACAATCAGTAATGTATAATAGAGTAAATCTGACTGTCCACTTAGCATTCAACCTAATAGATGTTGGTTTATTAGATACATAAATTTAATTAAAATTAAATAAAATCCACTTACATTTTGTGAGGAACATACACAGACAGTAAACAGCAGCGTTTGATATCATATTCCTTCAAATATGTCCGAAAACTTCGTTGTGTTGACAGAAATTCAAGAAATAATCCAACTATATACACCACTTTCTCAAGCTCTCAAGCTATAATGCAAAATCCTCCTTCCTGCTGAATCTTGAACATGTAAAGTGTGTAGAAACACTGGACAACAAAGATTGAGTCCAGACACCATAAAGTGGCACACCTAAATAAAGCACAAAGCGGCAAACCTCAATGAAGCGCTCAGCCTGAGCTGCTAGTGTGTCAAAGTGCAGCTTCCTGTGATAGAAAAACAACCTGACAATAAATGCAGTTTCCTTTGAAAGTGAGAGATAATGGTACTCTTCTGACTTTTGATTTCCTTTTTCTCTCTCTCTCTCAGAAATACAAAGCACTCTAGGAAGTCAAACTTTTCCACATAAGCTCTTTCAACTGGTATCTGAGTTTTTCTGCAGCTCTCACCCATCTCACAAATATAGTAACATAATCTGTACAGATTCAGAATAAGGCGTTATTTCTTATCAAATACATAAACCATCTGTGCCATCAAAAATGTACAAAAGAAAAAGCGTTTATGTTAAAAAAGTGAGGAGTCACTAGAACCTATTAATCTACTGCCAAAGTGCTTGAATTCATGAATTATATGTAAATTTACTTTATTATAAAGTTTATAACTTCATACTTTCCCAATTTTTTTTTTTTTTTTGCAATTTCAATTTATATTAAGTTACATTAGTTACTAGTTTAAAAAAAAAATTACTAAAATTACATTACATAAATTACACATACACAAATATAACTTTTGGGTTTATTACTACGTAACATAATGACATTACTTTCCATAAAATGTAAGTAATGCAATTAGTCACCTTATGAATTAATGTAATATTGTTATGCATTACTTTTTAAAAGTAACTTTCCAATTCTGGGCACAAATATGCAACAATGTAATTCATCAACTTTTGAATAATTTGTAGATAAACAGCACACTATTAACAAGCATAGTTTGGTGAATAAACTCTAATGTTGATTTATCTGAAGATGTCCGACAGAGATCAGCTGCTTAGAAACATTTCAAAATGTTTGCTGTTAGATGGCTTTGATTTGGTCAACCATGAACAAGCATCTAATGGTTTTAACTGATCTCCAGTCAGTTTTATAATGTAGAATCATTTTTAATTAATTTAATGAATTTTAATACTTTATACGGTTATAATACAAGGAGAATGATGCTTAATTGCTTTTAATGAAGCCCTGTCAATAACACACATAACAAACAGTACAAATAAAACACAATTTTAAAGAACCTTCATATTTAATTGTATTGAATTAGGATAGTAATCACATTTAAAGATACACTTTCATGGAAACATTTGCTATTGTTTTGTAAAGGTGTCATTATACATGTTTGACAGCTTCAGAACAATTGGTTCAGTTATTCAGAGCTCTAAAAGCTTTGTTTCTCCCTTCACTCTCAGCTGCTGTCATATACAGGAAAAGGAACTAGCTGTTTATGCTCACATCATTATCACCAATGAACAATGCATTTAATGCTCCCTACATGGACCACAAGGGGCAGCTTTATTTATTCATTACTGTACTTTCACTTTTAAATAGGCCTTATATTCAAATAAACAAGGTGCACAAACGTATCAAATTTTATTTATTAAGCTTAATTTTTTTAACAAGAAAATGAAAAGAAGTTATGTTATTAGATTTATTATTATTGTTTTTTATTACTATTATCTTACTCTTGTGTTGATTAGATTCTTAATTAAATATTAAAATAATTAAGGTTTTCAATTATTTCATTTTGTTAGTCACAGTATATTTTGCAACAGTGAATTAATTTCAGAAATACAGTAGAAATATATATATACAGTATATTTCACTCAAATATGGTTTCAGAGAAGTGCATGAAACATAACAGTGATCAGTTATTTTTCTCTTCTATGTATAGACAAAATTATTTTTAAAGATTTTTTTCTTATTGTTTCCACTTCTTCCTATACTTTTCTAAATTAAATTGTATATTTTAAATAATGCAAAAAAAAAAAAGAAAGAAAGGTTTTGTGCACCTTGGCATCACATTTAACCGTGTTATATTTAATACATGCTGTTACTGTAGATTAGAAAACATCTCCCCTGCTGTCTCTTTGTGTTCTGTTTTACTGAGCTCTTCCAGATCTGAAATCATAAACTACAGCAGCAACTACGCTCCACCAGAGCAGAGGCGACCAATGGGATCACAGCTTCAGGAGAACAACAAAACTGAACAGAGTCTGAGGGAAAGAAAGAGAGAACCTCGGAGACATAAGGTGTTTCATTTTAACCCTTTCAGGTCTGTAAAGAGCACCAACATTACCACTGATCATACCTGCCGTGTGACAGAGTTGAGTGATGTCCAGATGGCTGGTCTGGTTTCTGATGGGATTGTTGAGCACAGCTGTAGGTGTTTTTCTCCTGATATTCCACCTCCAGAGGTAAGAGAGACTGATGCTGAGATCAGACACATGATGCTGGACAATAAACTGTTTCCTTTGTACCAGGGAGAGAGTCACAGCACTCACATTCACAACTGAACAGCAGCACACATCTGGAATCTGATGATGATCTTTCAGATGATGAAGAACAGTTTGAAGAGTTACTGGTGATGACAGGGAGGGAAGAAGAGCTGGAAAACAATGTAGAAAGAACAAGTAAAAGTAAGTGTTATCTCAGTATTATCAATAAACAATAACAAAATAACCGATGCAGATGTTTTCTTGCAAGTCTGATCAAAAGAAACCAAAATTGAAATGCAAAGTTGAGAAAGAAATGAATGTTTGCTGATTGACCTGGATCAGGACCGATTGATCATTTGAGCAGATATTTGATATTATTTCAACATTTGTCAGTTAAGCTGTAGTTCTATGCAAGCATTTAGAAACTTTTATACAGCATGCTAATTTCAGACTAGAATAAATAATAAATGAACAGTTAGTGACAGTTTACTCACCATACACGTAACACTGAAGCTCTTCAGTGAGGTTTCTCTACTGATGATGGCGGTCGTTTATAAAGTCCAGTGTGTTCAGATCTGATGTTTCTGATGGTCAGAGATCCAGTTTGATGTCTCATCTGTAGTTTGTCTCTGAATCTCACACTATTATTGACAACGATAAGTTAATTTGGTCCCTTTTAATGATTTCAGCTAATCCAGTATCTTGAGGTCCAAGCGTCCACAGTATCTGATCATCTCTCTGTAGTTCAGTAACATCAGTGTTTAGAGACAGAATCTCCCTCAGTCACTAATACTGACTTCACTTCACCTGTATCACACACACCCTGACACATGTTAAAACAAAGGAAAATTCTGTCATTTACAAAACCAAGAAGGAATATGCGTTATCAAAAAAAAGTGTCAAAATTTGAAATGTTCTTTATTACTGAAAAAGAAAGAAAAGAAATAGCAGTTTATTGACAAAAGATTATTTGCATGTAATGGTGATTTGTGTGTGTGTGTGTGTATATTTGTCCAGGCTTTTCTGGAGATGACTCACAACATAAAAATGAAATCCGACTTACCATTTGTGATAAGAATCCATAAACAGATGAAACAGCATCTGAATGCATATTCCTCAAAATATGCTGAGCGATTTCTGATAGAAATATGCTCATAGGCTGTGAAGCGATGTGTTCAAAAGACAGCTACCAAGCAGAAATAAGTCTGCTCTGATCATACGGAGGAAGCAGAACACTTAGAAGGAAATTATTATTGAAATTATTATTATTTTAAAACTACTTCACCATATACTGATTTTGATTACATGCATTGACTGAGAAAGTATCTTCATTATGTTCAGTCTTTGTAGATAACCTTTGTAGATGTCTACTATAATCATAACTATAGGCTACTGCTCTAATCACTATACTCATCCAGTACATTGTTAATCTAACTTCAGAGTTTACTGGGAAAACACTCTTCACACATTCAATGGACAAATACAGGAAAACAGGTTAATAAACCAAATAAATGTATTTGTGATTTTAGAATGCACAACAAACCATATATGAACTTTCTTTGGTTATGACTCCACACCTGATGGGGGTGTGTTAGGGATTTAGGATCTTGAGACACTAGATGCACTTGTTTAAAAAAAAAAAAAACTATAAGACCAAAAGTATGGCAAATGTTTATTTTATTTACATAAATATAGTCATTAACTGAAAATATAATGCAATTCATTCATTTGCCTCAGTGTCCTACCTGAGTTCACACCTTCTAGAGATTGTCTTGACACTTTGTGTTCTGGTTGGCCACTATTTCCTGTAAGAGCAACATATACAAATGCAGAAACAACAAATCTGTGTTTATCAAATGTAACAGAGATGTGTGAATATAATTCATGGGTTATGCAAATATTGAGAACAAGAACATGACTTTTTGGATAATGCACAGGTGCTTCCAAAATACAATGTAAACAATAAATATTTCAAACAGTATATGCTATGCTGCTGACACATGATATAACTATGTTTAATACCATAACTGTTCTGGCATGTAATGAATCTTTAACATCATACATACATTTTGTATGAAGCATGAAGATACTAATACCAACTGACCTAAAATCTTCAATTACCATTCAGATTGGTTAACACTTTTTATACTTTTATCCAAAGAGACTAACAAGTGGCGCATTTACCCAAAAGCAGAACAAAACCACATTGGTTAGAAGTGCACACATAGGCGATGTCCTAAATAAAGCCAGACCACAGCAGATCTGCTCTGACTCAGAAACTCAGAAGATGCCACTGTGTCACAGTGCATGAAGACCCTCATGTTTATTCCACTCACGGGCCTTCTGAAAATCCACTGCAGAAAAAAAAACATGCAAAATCTTTTCATAAATCCATGGAAATCATCTGTTTATCACATTTTCATCAAAGTACTGTTCACTGGTTTTAATTTAAGTCATGACGATGGTTCAGGAGACCTCTTCAACCATGCTGGGTAAAGCAGTGGGTGAGGATTCATGTTGTTCCGCGTTACTATTGCTGGACAAATGTCAGAGAACATTGTATTATTCAATAACAGACAATAAACAAATTTTACAATTTCTTTTACAATTTGCACCCTTCTGCTTTTCCATTTGCCTTTGGATAAGGGAGACTTGGCGTTGAATGCTTAAAACCATACTGTTCTGCAAACAGTCTGAATTCCGACTACTATACTGAGGAACATTATCACTTTGCACAATGAATGGAATTCCATGCCTGCAAAAATCCATTTCATGTGATTAATCACATCACTTTTGTTGTATAACAGAAGCGGTTCAATTTCAGGATAATTGGAATAGTAATCAATAACTACCAGAAAAATCCTTACCATTCAACTGGAACACATCAGATTCCTACTTTTTGCCATGCTTGAGTTAGCACATCAGCAAACAGCATTGGTTTCTTTTGCCAGTTTATGAGTGATGACACAAACAGACATCACACTTACTGATTAATTCCTCTATATGCATGTTAATTAAAGAAAAGCTTTAGCAAAACATGGTCAGGTCAAAGTGTCTGAATAATTTTTGTCCAAAATTTTTCATCACTTTTACCGGTAATCCACTATATGAAGAATTTTTGGAACAATATGTCACAGTTTATTTTATGTTGCTATACTCAGTTACATAAATGACTATAGCGAGGATAGCGAACTCGGTCCTGGAAAGCGCAGCCCTGCAGTGTTCATCTCCAACCCTAAGAAAACTGCTGTCTGTGAGCTTCCTAGTAACTGTTCAGACCTTGATGAAGCTTGTTCAGGTGTGGTTTGATTAAGGTTTGAAGCAAAACTCTGCAGGATTGCGGCTCTCAGACTGGTATCCACACCTGACACTACAGTGTCCTGCACCCACTAGTAAAAAAAAAAAAAATTCAGAAATTATATCTGGTGACTGAATCATTTTTGGTTTGACTGTGGATTAATTCTTCTTAAAACTACAAAGTAATTCAGTCAAAAGCAATGGTGATTTTTTTCTTTTCATTTTCTTGGATTAATATTACAGCAGCTATTAGGAAATTAAGTGGTCATTTTAAAGACAATGCATCCATTAAAATGATACAATGATACAAAATAAAGTAAACTCTGACATTTATAGCCAAAATTATTCATACAGTGGACTACCAGTAAAACTGATGAAAATTACCAAGTTTTTGCTTAAGTGTTATTTTAAAGCAACCTTTTCCACCACAGACTGAGACAAAATGGAAGCATTGCTTGGTAATTATTCAACAAAGTATTAATAGTTGTGTAAATATTGTCATACTAACAGTTGTCAAATTTTTTGGTTGATTGTAATCCATTACATACCTTTCTATCAAAGTTATCTGACATTATCAAGATGAAATTGTTCCGACAGTTTAACTCTGAGTTCTTGTCATATTTTATCACCATTTCCTGAAATATAGCAAATAAACTTGTGATAATGTGATAAATGTTGAAGATGACTGAATAAATTTTGGTTTGACTGTATATTTAATTTTACATTTGATTATTCAGTTTCTGTAACTGGACACCTACAAACTTGAAAAAACATAATCCATGTTAAATAGCACAAATAAATAAATAGAGAACATACAAATTAAACAATTTCAAACAGGGCCCAATGGTACAACCTTCACGGGGCCCATAAAGCCACTCTGACCTGACTATAAACCGTCAAACTCCATCTGGTCTGGCTCATGACGATCAACACAAAGAGATTGTGTGGGGGAGGGTTTTCCCATCATTACTCAAATTACATCCTACAAAGAGCAGCTGTCAGATGACTCAATGGAACATTTCATATGAGGGAGGGTTCAATGGTAGAAGACATGACAAAAGGATATTTAGAAACTTCATTATATATTAGATAAATTACATGTTTCAGTTTGAGACTCCTTTTGAACAGGTTTAGTGAAACTGGAAAATGGCCTAAATTGTAATTATTTTTCCAAACAATGTTCTTGTACAGGTCATCATTACACTGATTAATGTTCATCTTGATGTCCTTCTCTCTACTTTACTGTAGTGTAAGTCCAGCATCAAACATCCACGAATCATCCCACAGCTGCTCATCATCTTTGAATCCTTCAGCTGCAGACAGTGAACATCATGATGCATCTGCTCAAACATGAGGACTTCTGATGAAACTCAGGAGGTCTAGTTTAGGACAAACTCTTCCCAGAGGCGTTCAGTTCATCATAAACTGAATTTCACTGTGTTG
Organism: allo-octoploid hybrid of Carassius auratus x Cyprinus carpio; assembly: GCA_024542945.1. Taxonomy (NCBI): domain Eukaryota; kingdom Metazoa; phylum Chordata; class Actinopteri; order Cypriniformes; species allo-octoploid hybrid of Carassius auratus x Cyprinus carpio. Next base: position 8,566,015 of record CM045074.1, read on the forward strand.
TGTGTCGATAGTTCACAGTCGTCTCTGTTCTGTCCACATCCAGCAAGCCTAACTTTACGAAGAATCATTCAACATCAAAACATGACTAAACTTCTGGAGCTGACAGGGAAGTAGATGAACAGACCTTAATTCATTCCTGAAACTGTAAAGTAAATAAAGTAATATTTAAAGTAAAATCAGTCACGATCAGATAAAATGTTTACTGACCTCTGGCAGATCTTCCTTCTGAAGGCAGTAGATGATCTGTGTGTATTCTGACATGTTTTGCTGTTCTCTGATTGTCAGATCTACAAACACAGACCGCTGAGGATATTGAGTAGGCTACTGTATATGATATTCAGCGCTATCTCCGCGGCAATTGATGCAGTAAATGAGTTTTCTGCCATCTAGTAGAATATGATGGCATGACAATGAATAATAAATGGACATACACTGCAAAAAAATATATATCCTTAGTATTTTTGTCTTGATTTTTAGTATAAATATCTAAACATTCTTTTAATCAAGGTGCATGCAAAATTACTTTTCTGGGAAAAAAAGTATAAAATTTTGTTTTGCTTAAAACAAGAAAAAATAAATAAATAAATAAACTGCCAGTGGTGTAGAGAAAATAATCTTAATTTAAAGGCAAAACAAGATTCTTGCCCCATATTTTCCTTGTTTTAAGAAAAATCTAACCAAAATTTAAAACATTTTTTAGAGAACAAGACTTCAACTTCAGCTTCTCAGGTAATGTCTAGATTGTTCTCAGGTAAATGTATTATTTCATATTTTTATATACAAACACAAAGTATATTAATATAATATTAACACAATGTATAAGTCAATAATATACAGTAAGTTTTGTCAGTTACTTGCCCTTTTTGTTGTGCTTGACACAATTTCCTGCAGCAGCAGCACCCATCATAACAGCAGACATGAACACCAACAGCCACACACTGACTATTATCATCAGATTCAAATATGAGCGCTGAATCTGATCTGAATGAACTACGAGAGAAAAACTTTCTGTTCAGAATTCAGCCAAAATAATATTAAGTGTGGTCTATAAATAGGAAATGTCCATCTTAAGACAACAGGATTAAGTAATATCTCTGACCTGCACGTGTGACAGAGTGGACTGATGTCCAGATGTGTGGTCTGGTTTCTGATGGGATTGTTGATCACACAGCTGTAGGTGTTTTCTCCTGATATTCCACCTCCAGAGGTAGAGGAGACTGATGCTGAGATCAGACACACTGATGCTGGACAATAAACTGTTTCCTTTGTGACCAGGAGAGAGTCACATCACTCACATGCACAACTGAACACAGCAGGTGAACATCTGGACACTGATGATGATCTTTCAGATGAACGTTTAGATGATGAAGAACAGTTTGAAGAGTTACTGGTGATGACAGGAGAGGGAAGAGGAGCTGGAAAACATGAAATACCATGTTTGTATTATAATCAACAAACTATAATAAAATTAATATGACAGATGTTTTCTTGCAAGGCTAATCAAAATAAACCAGCATTTAAATACAAGACTGAGAAAGAAAGGAATGCATGTACATCTACTCTAAAACAATGACTGATCATTTGAGCAGCTATTTGACATATTATTTTAACATTTAGAAGGTAATTTCAGTTGTAGTTATCGTCATATATCACTTACAGCATTGTGAGTTCAGACTATAATTAAAAATTAATGAACAATCAGCATTAGTGGAGTAGAGTTTACTCACCATACACAGTAACACTGGAAGCTCTTCAGTGAGGTTTTCCACATGATGATCAGTAGTTCATAAAGTCCAGTGTGTTCAGATCTGATGTTTCTGATGGTCAGAGATCCAGTTTGATTGTCCATCTGTAGTTTGTCTCTGAATCTTCCATCATTACTGACAAAAATAAAGTTTATTTGGTCTCTTTTAATGATTTCAGCTATTCGAGTGTTTTGGAGTCCAAGCGTCCACCGTATCTGATCATCTCCTGTACTTTAACATCAGTGTTTAGAGAGAAGAATCTCCCTCCAGCACTGATACTGGACTTCACTTCATCTGTTTTAACATCAAACACACCTGAAACAAAGGGTTTTATTTTTTGTTTTTCAGAAAAAAAAAGATGTTCAGTCAAATTAATAGTGAGGCATGAACTGAACTAATCATATACCACATTTATCTTATCATGTACAACAAACAAACAAAAAAAAACATCAAGCCTAGTTTATATACATATGAATTCTAATCTGAATTCAGTAAAGGAAAATTAAAATCACTTACAGTTTGTGACAAAACACAAATAGACTGAAAACAGCAGGATTTGACATCACATTCTTTAAAATGTGTCTAAAAGATAAACAACAGATATTCAAGAAATAATAAGCTTCCTTCCGATGACTTGATGAGTCCTAAATCATGACACACTGCTCACAAATACACGTTTAGGTCCAGACCCCATAAACTCAGTCAAAAAGCAGACCTACAACAGATCTCTGAAACTCTCAAACTGAGCTGCTAGGTGTCGAGGTATGAAGAGCCTCAAACAAGCTGATAACAGACACCGTTCCTAAACTCTTTTACAAAGCAGGAGAGTATATACATTTTTCTGACTTTCCTATTCAGAGGTTTTATTTTCTCTCACTCACAATATATATATATTATTTTAATATTCCATAATTTCTCACTTAATGCTTCCTTATATCTCACTTACAAACCACATCCTGTCAAACCAACAGACTGTTAACCATGTTAACAGAGAAACAGTCAATCACATGACTCAAAACAATAGCGATTCTGATCATTAAAAAACAAAAAGCGAAAAAAAAAAAACTTTTTTAAAATATATTTTTCTATTATTTATTTCAAAATAATAATTAAAATGTTATGTATTTTGGACATTTCTGTGGCATAAGACAAAAAAATATACATGAGCATGTTTTAGTGTGTTTATTTTTATACAGCCATTGAAATTACACACAATAAAAACATTAGGTACAAAAAGAACAAACCTGCAAAATCACAAATCACCTGAAACCTATTACAAACAGTTTCACTGAATATTTTCAATTCTTTCAAAAGTTTACTTCAGTGGGCTAGCAGTCTTGAGTTACAGGGTGATGTGAATGTTTATATAGTCAGCATTCTTCAGAAAAATAGAAAATGTATTTGAGCAAATGTGTGACATTCTGCAAGAAGACACTTAAGTACATACATAGACTAAAGCTTTCACTTCTTACTACTTAGGTGAAACTTGTTTGAAATTGCTTGGTATGCTACAATGTTTATAGCAGTGTAAATTCATAGTTTACACCAAATATATGACACATCAGTAATCAAAACAATCATGTGGATGGGTGTGAAAATAATACTACACAAACCAGCTAAACTCAAGTCTAGACATGATTATACTGTGTAAGGTATGAAGCTGTGCAGCTGCAGACAAGATTGATATCGAAATTAAGCGAGCATCTCATTAGGTTGCCTGTTGTGAATACTCTGGAATTCTGGTCTTTCTTTCTTGTTAAAGATCAAATTCTCTTCATCAAGTACTTGTATCATTTGTAGTAAACTATGCCAAAACCACTAGATTTGCAATTCAACTTTGAGACTTGAAGCTTTGTTACATACTGACATCTGCTCCAACATGATCTGGCCTGTAATAAGATGAGCTGTATAATAATACAGTCTGAATGATCATCATCTGATAGTCACCTCTGAATACTCTGTCTGATTCTGTCCATTAGTCTCCTGTAAGAAAACAGACGCATCAGGAATGAAAAGCTTCAAGATCATGTAAGTACATGCACAGAGCATGAAGAACTGAACTATAGCCAAAATTCATAGTCAATGCACTTAAAACTATCAAGAGATCATGAGGGTGATCATTTGAGATCTTGAGTCCTTTAAACAAGACAAAATCCACTGTACATTTTTTTTAAGGGCTGGTTTACTACGCCACAAAAGAAAAAAGCAAGAAAAGCACAGTTTTAAATTATTCATGCTGCAGCATCATCATTATAAAGTGCAGAGAACAACAAACACATCTTACGAATCTTGAGCTCTGTTTGTAGTAATTATTGCATCAGTATAATCCACTTCTTCCACAGTAGTCGAGCTGTTTTGTAATGATATATTTACAAAATATAATAAATAAATAAATAAATTTTTGGGACATTTGAATACTAAAACTGCTTTTTTTTTCTCTCAGTTGTAGATAACTTACTTTCTTGTGCTGATTGTTTGCTCTCCTTGATTGAACATCAACACAGCTGAAGCTGAGATCACTAGCAGCAGCAGCAGAATTATAAGAGCAATCCATAGATGTTTGACAGACTCAGACTGACCATCTGCAATGAATAAAGCAAAATCCTAATTTCTGTAAACAATTCTTAACAGACTTCAATCAAGATAATATAACAGCAGATCTGAGTTAATATTATAAAAGATGAAACTATGAGTTATTTTGATAATCGATTAGTCTGTCAATTATTTACTTAATTGGATAAAAAATCCTGTCTTAAATTGCAGATATTATTTACATTTATCAAGTTTTTATAATTTATAGATCATAATAAAGATTATAACAGTAATGTAGTTCATGTGCTAAGATACATCACAGGCACAAATATGTGACAATGTGAGCTCAAATTATAAATCATTTAGAGACAAAGCAGCACAACACTAAAACTACTGAGCATACCTGGACATGTCTGACAGAGATCAGTGATGTTGAGATGTTAGTTCGGTTGATGAATGAATAAGCAACAACCAGCTGTAAGAATCATCCAGACACTCTCAAGCTCCAGAGGAAGAGAGGGCTGATGCTGAGATCAGACACACTGATGCTGGACAATAAACTGTTTCCTTTGTACCAGGAGAGAGTCACATCTCTCACATTCACAGCTGAACACAGCAGTGAACAATTCTGCTCTGATGATCTTTCTGATACTGATGGGTTTTGCAGAAAATCACTGATGACTGGAACAGTCAGAAGAGCTAAGAAACATGAAGGAAAGATTTTTTTTTTTTAAATTTCCCTTATTGTAAGGGAGAGTGGAGATCAGACATAAATGAAGCAGGGTGAGAGAGGGGAGGGATCAGGAAAGGTCCTCGAGCGGATTCAGACTCGGGACCCTGTAGCACATCGACTCTATACTATATGTCAGTGCACTTTCCCACAAGCCTATCAGTGCAGACCAGATTAAAATTTTAATTAAAAATCCCTTTGGTATGATTTCTTCAGTTTACTCACCATAGACAGCAAGATTGAAGCTCCTGTGTTTGACTCCTCCATTCATGATCTGTAGTTTATAAAGTCCAGAGTGTAATTTGTTGATGTTTGTGATGGTCAGAGATCCTGTCTGCTCATCTATCTGTAGTCTGTCTCTGAATCTCTCATTATTCTCTTTATTATCATATATAGAGATGATCTGTTTATAGATTTCAGCGTACGAGTCTCTGAACTGTTAAGTCTAAATGTCCATAGTATCAGATCATCTTTCTGTAGTTCAGTAACATCAGTGTTTAAAGTGACAGAATCTCCCTCCATCACTGATATCACTGTTTCATCTGAATAAACTCCAGACACACCTGGAACAAAACAGTCAACAACAACAAATCACAGATTTTCCTCTTAGATATCTTTCAGAGTTGTATTTATTTATTTATTTATTTTAAAGGAACAAATTTCATTATAATTTCTTAAACATAAGAATTTTTGGTTACACTTTATTTTACAGCACATGTTCTTACAGTGTACTTATTCAAGAGCTGCTACTGAGTAGTTTAAGGTAACTAAGATTAAGACAGGTTTAGGGATATGTTTAGGGTTAGTACCTATTATGACCCAGTTATTGTAATCTAATAATACTGTAGTATGCACACACAGAACAGGACTGTACATTAAAATCGATCAATCAATAAAATACATCAAATGTATTGAGCATCCCCATTTATTATGTTCATATTTATCCAATAGTTTTGTAGAAAAATGTGTGAATGTTCTCGATTTGTCAGTTATGTGTGAGTATATAAGAAAATGTGTATACTCCTAGTCTTTCTGTGTGTTGGTGTGTGGTGTGTATGTGTGTGTGTGTGTGTGTGTGTGTGTGTGTGTGTATATATATATATATATATATATAATATATATATAATATATATATATATATATATATATATTAGGATCCTATTAAAAGTGTTAATCAGTCAAGTTTTTGCTTTGAGCGCACGAAAACAGCGCGCGAGTACCGCGTCACGCCTAAACTTAAAATCGGCAAAACATGCATATGATACACTTTCGTGACAAGTCAAGCAGTTAATTTAACTTTCACGGCTGATTATTTCACACTTACTATTTAATGTCGATAAGCTTAAGTTCTGATTCTGGGAGAGAACATCTGACAATTTGAAATCACCAAAACATTGTCGAAAACAGAGTTAAATCTGATAAGAATAATGTTCTGCATAAAAGTGGTTTAGGTTTTCCTTACTTAAGTCTGAACTTGGCATGTTTGTTTGAACATGTATGCATCTGCAACTTACATCATATTTGTTTAGTTCATTAAAGTTACTATTGTCACGGTAAGCATTTTGCACATAAATATCCTAAAGTAGTAGCTACATAACAGAACGACCGATGTAGAAATATGACTGATTAAACTTGGTTTGCCCATTTATGTGAAGAGCATGCACGACTACATGAACTGAAGCCATAAAAACAAATGCATATCTTACCATCTAAAAGCCATAAGCAAAACAGACAAACGTGTAAGCCATATTCCTCAACAGCTCAAAACATAAAACGCATATGCGTGGGACTGCATCCAGGTGCTACTAAAAAAAAACCGTTTCCAGACTTGCAGTAGACTTCCGCTGATCATTGATCTCGTCTTTCACCAACCGAATAGAAAATAGAATCTTAACTGAACACAAACATATTGTAACGTACTGAATTAACATTCTATTTAAGGTGTAACTTGCCTGTGCATGTGTGTGACGTTCTTTGGATGCAGAAAGCACGGTGAGGAGAACGATGCCCCTTTAATTAGAATGTAGTAAACAAGTTTAAAAGTAAAACAGTGAAATCATTACATTTCAGTTCAAAGTGGTGCTGTTATGATGACATATCTTAAATTAAAATATGGCAATATATATAATATATATAATATAATATAATATAATATAATATAATATAATATAATATAATAATATTTGGAAGCAGAAACCAGTAAAAGAGATTAATCTGAAAGATACAATTATTTATTCCATAATTTATACACATACACATGAATATTTACATATTTAATTGCCCATCTTTTAATTGGAGATATGTTATAACAACAACATTTTCAGCGAAATGTAATGATTTCATGCAGTTAACATTGGTTTTAATGAAAGTATATCTAATTAATGGAACTATTAAATGACAACCCTATTAATTACTGTAAGTAAGTAATTATTTTAAATTATTTTTAAATTTCAAAATAAGAACATTATAACAAAATGCCACATGGGTCAGTCTGTGCCAGTTCTGGGTGGGTCATCTTACACCAAGTTATAATTTTATCTTTTAAATAAATTTCACCATAACAAAAAATTATTTGTCCACAGATCCCTCATTAAGAATTAGACACAAACAACATTATACTGATGTTGAGAATACAGTAATATTACTGTCAAAACAACAAAAATCATTTACATTGTACAGTCTTCAATGGAGTGAAGCGGTAGAAATCAGGATTAAGCATAAAACAATAAAACTCATTCATAAATGTGGAAACTGGCTGAGAATTGAACAAATAGTTGTAAACTGGCTCAGAGGAAGACAGGAATCACGTCTTTGTTTATTTTGTGAGAAAATGTGATGTGCTAGATGAAATGAGCACTAGTTTTTAGTTTTAGTTTTGCAAACACAAGTACATACACCTTTTCACACAACTACATTTTTACTCTTGCAAAGTAGTTTACAGCAAACCACTGTTTCCTGTGGCTCAAACTGCCTCTCCTACTCTTTGATCAAATATACCCTGGATGTCTAGAAATCAATCAATCATGTAAATGAAGAAACAGGTATAAGTTCTGAGGGGACAATGGTCCAGATGACAGATATAGTGTAATCTACTTCTGTTAATACTTAAAAGTTTTAGTGTTAAGTGTTAAAACAGAATTTTACTTCTGACTTTCTTCAGGTTAATTCCAGCAGATATTTGGCCTCGGGCTTAACTTTAAACAAATGAAGATATTTTAGTTAATTGCAGATGAAGGCTGGAGATCCTGAACTGCAATACAGTTTTACTGGTATTTATATTATAAACATAATTATGCAGGAAGATTGTTTACACTGATGGCCAAGCTGGCCTTCAGCTAAACCCACCAAACCATCCACCCACACACTCAATATCGTAAGCCCCCATACATTCTTAAAAAAAGGCTTTTCAAAAGGTACAAATATGTACCATTAAGGTATGTACACTTTAGCTACCAATATGTACCTTTAAATTATTTCTGTGCACCCTAGCTTTAGGCCAAGAGTCTAAGAAATGAGAACAGAACATCTCACTTAGATTCAGTACTGAGCTGGAAAGTGTGTCACAGAGCATGAAGAACCTTGTGTTTATTCTGCTTTCTGCAAACAAACAAATATACATATGTGCAATGCAAAATGCACAAGCACTAGGATAATTAATTTTAAAGGAAATTTATTTATCAGTGATTTGTATTTACATCAAAAATTTTATTTGCAATTACATTTGTGATATTATTCTGTTTTTGTCTGTATAAAGAAAGTCATTTCTGTTCAAAATAATAGTGGCCCACTAGACTTTCATTGTATGGACAAAGACATTTATGAAAATATCTTCACAGGGGAAAGAAGGTCATACAGGTTTATAAGAGCATGATGGTGAGGAAATGATAACAGAATGTCCATTTTGTGTGAACTATCCCTTTAAGAGAATGGAAACTGTGTGACTTACATTTCCTTCATCTCTTATTAACAAACCACATCCTCTGAAACTTGTCATGAATAACCAAGAAAACTGAGAGAAACCATAATCCAGTCACACAAATAGGGACATTGTCAGAAAGCACTAAAATCAAATTATACCATTCACACATATGATCCAATTTTAAATATATACATTTAAAGGTAAATTTAATAATGTTTTCAATGTGGTGGGAAAATCACAATGAACATGTTTGGACAGTCTCCACTGAACTTTGACCTTCCAAAATATTTTGCATTGTTAGTTTTTAAACACTGTTTGTTTGTTTATTTGTTTGTTTGTTTGTTTGTTTGTAGTTTTTGCACATTTGCTAGACTTTGCACCAATGCTTATCCTAAAAAAAAATGAAGTAAAATATGAAGAGTTCAGATGCAAAAGCCTCTAAGTGTCATTTAAGTGCTACATAGGCTGCTATGTTTAGGTTCAGTTATTTTACTCTAATGGCAATGTTAAGGTCATTTTCTTGCAATTAAAGTGAAAATAACTGAACATAAATATAGGGCCTGAAAAAAAATGCCCATTTTGAAGAAAATTTCAGACAGTATTTAGAGGCTTTTGCATCTGAACTTTTATATATATATATATATATATATATATATATATATATATATATATATATATATTAGTGTGGATGCAGGTAAAAGGTGAAGGAGGACATCTGGGTTTTCAGGCATTTGACATTCAGTAATTGACAGACTTTCACTTCCTTTGTTATAAAATAAAACTCAATTAAACAAAGATTTTGGAGCTGCAGGTTTTCAAGGTGATTAGAAATAGCGCCACCTGCTAAACAGGAGGTGTGTGTGTGTGTGTTGTGTGTGTGTGTGTGTGTGTGTGTGTGTGTGTGTGGGTGTGGGTGTGTGTTTTTGAGGTGTTGGGTGTTTCCCACACTCTCTGAAATGAAGGTACAAAAGCTGTCATCAGGGCAGTTCCGATTTTAAAAGGTACATCTTTTTTTATTTATTTTATTTTTTTTTTTCCTTATTTACCTTTTAAGTTATATATTATAGCACCTAACTGGCACATATTAGTACTTTGCCCCAGTGACTGATTTTGTACCTTTTTTTCTGAGTGTGCAGAACATCTGCTGTATACAAAATGATCCCCCTCCCCAAAAATAAGCATCAAGTTCAGAGGTTTTTGTGAAAGGTACTGTAGGTCACATGACAGTAAAACATGGTGAATGTAGATGCGCAAATTACATTCATACTGTCTATAAAATAAGCCTCAGATCAAATAAAACATTTATCTATGTCTTGGACTGTGGTTGTGATATTTACACAAAGTCAACTGAACATGAAATCAGTCAGTTATGCAAATCAGACTATTACTATTTCCAATTCACATTTCAGGCCGATAACAAAACTGGATTTATGTGGAATTTGAACCAGTTGAATCTCTTCAACTGAAATTAACTATCAAATTCTTATAACTAGAGAATTGTTGTTTTTGTGTGTGGTATGTGTTTTAATGGATTTTTGTGTAAATCAAACTTCTCAGAGGGAACCATGTGATGCTTACTTCTGGGTTAATTGACCAAAACACGTCATCACTGCAACCTCTTACAAAACAAGTAAAAGGAACTATCCCTTGAAGACCATGTGATAGGAAGTGACCAATAAAAACACATTTAATGCTACATAGATATCAAAGAGAAAGAAAAGATTTTACACAAATTATTTACTTTTCTTCTTAATGTTCTATGTATTCAAATAGAACTTTATTTATTAAGAACATAAGTTAAATTTGTTCATAGTTTTCTAAACTTTTATCTTACCTTGAATTTTGATTGAGATGTTATGCATATGGGGTTAGATTAGAAAACATCGCCCCTAATTGTCTCTTCAAAGTCTTGTCTTACTGAGCTCTTCTAGATGTGATGTCATAAACCACTACTGCAAGCAGTAGCCACGCCCACCGCAGAGATGAAGTCGGATCACAGCTTCAGTAGAACCACAAAACTGAACAGAGTCTGAAACAGAAGATCAAGGAAACATTGGTGCACTTTAACCCTTTCGGTCTGTAAAGTGGATTTACTGCTGAATATACCTGCACATGACTGACAGAGATCTGTCCTTTTGGGTGCAACTTCATCCAAATTCTATGAACTGCAATTTAGAAAGAAAATATGTTGAAAATGTTGCTGCTGACCTGGACATGTCTGACAGAGATCAGTGATGTTGAGAATGTGTGGTTGGTTGGTGAAGGAATAAGCAACCTACAGCTGTAAGAATCATCCAGACACTCAACCTCCAGAGGTAGAGAGAACTGATGCTGAGATCAGACACACTGATGCTGGACAATAAACTGTTTTCCTTTGTACCAGGAGAGTCACATGACTCATTCACATGAACACAGCAGTGAACATTCTTGTTTGATGATGTTTCTGATGATGAACAATGAGAACAGTTTCTGGTGATGACGGAACAGGAAGAAGAGCTGGAGATAATGGGGAAACAAATAAATTTTAGGACAACAAATTATTGATCATGAAATGTCTAGATATTATTAATCTTTTAGACATTGGCTGTTTTTTACTTATAAAGCACATATAAATGCCTTATTCTGCATGACCTTATTCTACTACAATAGCTATCTTATATTAAGCATTAAATGTGAAACTCTTAGTTAAGATTGAATATAATATTATACATATACAAAAGCACAAAAGCTGTAATTCCCTTCAAGGGATAGTTCACACAAAATGAAAATACTGTCATCACTTTCAAGTTGTTTCAAACCAGTATGAGTTTCTTTCTTCTGTTGACAAAAGAAGATATTTTGAATAATGTTGGTAACCAAACAGTTGCTGGTTCTTACTGACTTTCACTGTATTTTTTTATTTTTTTCATACTGTATAAGTAATGAGGACCAGCGACTGTTTGGTTATCCCAATTATTCAAAATATCTTCTTCTGTGTTCACTGAAATATTAATTGTTGGAACAAATAGAAAGAGAATACAGATGAGATCTCATGCATTAGAGAGTCAGGAGAGAGGAGTGGTAAGTCTAACAACATTTAATGTTAACATGTGTCACAAGCTAGAATTAGTACATTCATAAATACATCTGCATACAAAAACATTTAACTAGAAACAAGAAAAAAAACAAAAAAATTAAAGACAGATATAGCCCGATTTTTTTTTTTTTTTATCAGTTGATTAACATGAGGCTCTTTGTTCTGTTTCAGTTCTTTAGAAATATGCATTGCAAAATGATATTTTTAATCTGCACAAAGCAAGAAAATATACATCCATCTATTATAAAACCTAATGCCATACAATAAGCAAACAAACAATGGTATAAATGAAGATGATGATCATAAAATGATCCAGCATACAAATTCATAAGCATACTTATAATAATAAAATCAAAGCTTTTTTTGCATATTTTGTAACATAACATCTTTAGTAAATATCAAAATATCTTAATCAATTTTCTCACCATTAGACGAAACATTGAATCTCTTGTTTGAAGTTCCTCTGTTGTTGATGATCTGTAGTTTATAAAGTCCAGTGTGTTCAGTTCTGATGTTTCTGATGGTCAGTGATCCAGTTTGATCGTCCATCTGGAGTCTTTTCTCAAATATTGTATTAGTGGCATCTATATAAATGTTCTGTCTGTGAATTTCAGCTATTAGACTCTCTTGAGGTCAAGCGTCCACAGTATCTGATCATCTCTCTGTACTTTAACATCAGTGTTTAGAGTGACAGAACCTCCCTCCAGCACTGACACTGACTTCACTTCATCTGAATCACCAACACTCCTGAAAATCATATAAATGTAATATTCTGTAATTATTAGACAACAAAACTAACTAGATTTAATTTCATAGTGACTGACTTTTTTTAAAATGTGTGTTTTTCTTTTTTTTAACTCTTTTTTGGTGGAAATTTGTGTTTAGCGAACCACATTTACTGATTAAAGAGTTACTCACCACAGGACAATCAGGAACAGAAGCACAGATAAAGCGCCATTCTGGATCTGGAAACTCTCATTTCAGATATTTATCAAAGGTATTTTTCAGTCTAACAGGTTTTCAGAAGGTTACTTTGTGGTTGTAAGAAAAAACTGCACCAGATCTCACACTTTCATGAACATGAACACACAGACACACATCATCTAACTCTGGTAGCTTCAGCTGAAGATCCTAGCGCACTTTAAACCAGATTCTCACAGCTCAGACACACATTTACTGACCTCAATAACACAAGTTCTGACTTGTGCCAGTTCTAGAGTTTAATGCAATGTCAAAGTTTAATGTAAATGTTTAATGAATTCTTTATTTTCTTCTTAAATGACATTAACACATTTTCCATCACAACATCATAAACTGTGCAGTCTAACACTCTCAGGACATGAACACAAACACTCACCGTCTTACATAGGTGCATTCACATTCAGCTCAGACACACATTTACTGACCTCAATAACAGAAGATCTGACTCCAAAACATCTCATGAGCGATTGCAATCACAAATCTCTTTAAAATGTTTTGACACAATAATTTGATGAAATGAAATAATGTTCTAAATAGAAATTACTGAATTAATTTAAAGTCTAATTACATTGTAAAATATCCACATATGAATCAAATGCTTATTAATTTTAAACACCATTGTGTGTCTATGACACTGTTTTAGCTACAACTTCAAGTTTTAGTGCGTAAGTGAGGAGATTCACTGATAATCAACTTCAAGTTATATGTTGAACACATTTCTGTTTAAAATAATAATATCAAATTATATAAAAATATTATTGACTTAGTAAAGCACAAAGCGGCAAACCTCAATGAAGCAGCTGAACCAGAGCTGCTAGTGTGTCAAAGTGATAAAACAACAACCTGACAATAAATGCAGTTTCCTTTGAAAGTGAGAGATAATGGTACTCTTCTGACTTTTGATTTCAGAGTTTTATTTTTGTTTTTTCTCAGAAAACAGTTTTGTGTATTTTTAATACAAAGCTCTCAGGAGTCAAACTTTTCCACATGAGCTCTTGTCAAGTGGTATCTGAGTTTTCTGTGTTAATCTGAGTAACAAAGTAATCAAATCAGTAATGCAAGGATTACTTTGTTTTCTCCTTTATTCACTGACAGCTGTCCTGTCTCTGTGTTCAGAGACATTGAGGAGTGAGTGCAGAGACACTTCCTTCAGCCTGAGGCTCATTAATTTCATTTTTGGTGTAAAGGGCTCTTACAAGTGCAAAAAATATAACTTTGGGTTTTGTTATTAAAAAACAAATAAGCAATCCACCCAGGTGACAAAAAGTAGCATAATTACTTTAAAAGTACATTTCCCCAACACTGACCACAAATACATGACAATGTGAATTCAACAACTTTTATGAATCATTTGGAGATAAAGCAGCACACTATTAACAAGCATAGTTTGGTGAATAAACTCTAATGTTGATTTATCTGAACATGTCCGACAGAGATCAGTTCTGAAACATTTCAAAATGTTTGCTGTTAGATGGCTTTGATTTGGCCAACCATGAACAAGCAACTGATCTCCAGTCAATTTTATAATGAGACACATTTTTATTAATTTAATGAATTTTTTAATAAATAGGCATGTATAATACAAGGAGAATGATGCTTAATTGCTTTTATGAAGCCCTGCCTAATAACACACATACAAACAGTACAAATAAAACACAATTTTAAGAAACCTTCATATTTAATTGTATTGAATTAGGATAGTAGATCCATTTAAAGATACACTTTCATGGAAACATTTGCTATTGTTTTGTAAAGGTGTCATTATATACATGTTTGACAGCGTCAGAACAATTGGTTCAGTTGATTCAGAGCTCTAAAGCTTTGTTTCTCCCTTCAGTGCTCAGCTGCTGTCATATACAGGAAAAGGAACTAGCTGAGGTGCAAGAGACATCATTGATCAGTTATTATATATCTCTGTGTATAAACACATTGTTGTTGTTGTTGTTGTTCTCGTCTTTCTATACTGACTTTTAGATAACATTTTATTTGTTAAATATTGGAAATGAAGAAAAAAGAAACATTGTTTGTAACCCACAAGGTTGCTGATCACAAAGAGATTCAAAACCAAACAACCCAAAACAGCTGATTCTGAAAGGTATTGTGCACCTCGGCATCAGATGTAACCGTGTTGTACAGTATGTAATATATATGTTGTTAGAGTTGAAAACATAGCTCCCTGCTGTCTCTTTGTGTTCTGTTTTACTGAGCTCTTCCAGATCTGAAATCATAAACTACAGCAGCAACTGCAGCCACGCCCACCAGAGCTGAGACAACCAATGGGATCACAGCTTCAGTAGAACCACAAAACTGAACAGAGTCTGAGGAAAGAAGCAGAACATGGGACATTGGTGTGCATTTTAACACTTTCAGGTCTGTAAAGAGCACTAACATTACCACTGATCATACCTGCACATGTCTGACAGGTTGAGTGATGTTGAGATGTGTGGTCTGGTTTCTGATGGGATTGTTGATCACACAGCTGTAGGTGTTTTTCTCCTGATATTCCACCTCAGAGGTAGAGAGAGACTGATGCTGAGATCAGACACACTGATGCTGGACAATAAACTGTTTCCTTTGTACCAGGGAGAGAGTCACATGACCCACATTCACAGCTGAACACAGCAGTGAACAATTGACACTGATGATGATCCTGATGATGAAGAACATTGTGAAAGAGTTTGCAGTGATGACAGGAACAGGCAGGCGAGCTGGAAAATAATGAAGGACATGGGACATTATTATCCAGATTCTCCAAAATATATTTAACAAAATATTAGAACAACTTCTAATGATGTATGCATATAAAATAGGAAAATGAATGGTCCTGACTAGTAGGAAGATTAAACAACAGCACAAACAGACAAGTTTTCTCATATTCACAAACAGTGTAATATAAAAATGAGATTATTAGAGTAATACTTTACTCACCATAGACATAGACACTGAATCTCTTGTATGAGTTTTCTCTGTTGCTGAGGATCTGTAGTTTATAAAGTCCAGAGTGTTCATTTCTGATGTTTCTGATGGTCAGAGATCCGGTTTGATTGTCCATCTGAAATCTGTCCAAAAAGTCTCATTACTGTTATACATAAATATGTTCTGGATATATATTTCAGCAATGCGTGTCTCCTGTGCTCCAAACATCCACAATAACATATCTTTGCTCTGTACTTTAATATCAGTATTTAGTGTGATAGAACCTCCCTCAGTCACTGATACTGACTTCATTTCATCACCAAACACACCTGAAATACATATAAAAACACTGTATATTATTATCAGACTGAGACTTAATATCATTAACAGATATAACAAATAATTTTTTACATACAAACACTGTTCTAAATCTTCATTCTGTTAATTGTTTATATATATATATATATATATATATATATATATATATATATATATATATATATATATATATATAATTCCTTCAGCTTGACAGACAGAAATGTAAAATATATATTATATATATATATATATATATATATATATATATATATATATATATATATATATATATAATTTTTGCCAATACAAAATGCAGAGTATTTAGTTATTTAAAAAATTTACTGAAAAGTTACTTACTGCACAGGATAAACAGGAGGAGAGCACAGATAAAAGAACATCATGCTGGTTCTGAAACTCTCATTTCAGATATATATATATATATATCACAGGTTTCAGTCTAACAGGTTCTCAGAATAATTATTTGTGGTTGTGACAAGAAACTGGCCCCCTCACACAAAACACACAAACACACTGCGCTGTCACTGTGTGCATTATCTGAACATCCTCTCAGCATTTCAAACCACATGCATTCAGCTCACACACATTTACTGACCGCAATAACACAAGAACTGACTTCGAAAACATGAACATGTGCTGCTTCACACTCACAATATAACAATGAATGACTTCCAAAATTAAATATTTTACACAACACATCAAAAAGTTGTGAAGAATCATCATAACACATTAAAATATCATAACACACCCACATGAGAAACCAGTGTGACATTGTTTTAGTATACATTTATATTTCATTGTATTAAATACAATTCCCATTTTATATCTGGACTGTTAATAAAGCTGTGCTATTGTTTTTATTTTTGGTGATTTGTTAATATAATTTCATCAGACAAAGTGTGGGATTGAACAATAAATTATCTTTATCATCATCGGTTTCACTGTCATGTGCAAATATATCTGCAGATACGTGGATGGCCTTCTCTGAACAGCACATTTAGAAAGAAAATGTGTCCGATAGCTTAACACGGTTGACAGAATTCAGTAGAGTTGAGATGTTAAGTCTGGCTGCTTATTGAGGAAATGGCTAGAGGAGCTGAAAAACATGAGGAAAGGACCACTAATACTGATAAAGATTGTTATTGTTTGTATGTAGCAGGCATTTATTAGTTTTGTTGTCCACTGTGTTAGTTTGAAACTAATACAGGTGCTGGTCATATAATTAGAATATCATCAAAAGTTGATTTATTTCCATTCAAAAGTGAAACTTGTATATTATATTCATTCATTACACACAGACTGATATATTTCAAATGTTTATTTCTTTTAATTTCGATAATTATAACTGACAACTAAGGAAAACCCCAAATTCAGTATCTCAGAAAATTAGAATATTACTTAAGACCAATACAAAGAAAGGATTTTTAGAAATCTTGGCCTACTGAAAAGTATGAGCATGTACAGCACTCAATACTTAGTTGGGGCTCCTTTTGCCTGAATTACTGCAGCAATGTCGTGGCATGGAGTCGATCAGTCTGTGGCACTGCTCAGGTGTTATGAGACCCAGGTTGCTCTGATAGTGGCCTTCAGCTCTTCTGCATTCTTGGGTCTGGCATTGCATCTTCCTCTTCACAATACCCCATAGATTTTCTGTGGGGTTAAGTCAGTGAGTTTGCTGGTCAATTAAGAACAGGGATACCATGATCCTTAAACCAGGTACTGGTAGCTTTGGCACTGTGTGCAGGTGCCAAGTCCTGTAAAAATGAAATCTGCATCTCCATAAAGTTGGTCAGCAGCAGGGGCATGTCTAAAGCATTTTAAATGAGGTGGCTCAGTCTGGTCCACTGGCTCAAAAGAGGGTGGCGGGGTGGGTGGGTAGGGTTATGGTTTGTGGCACGATGTATGTTAAAATACATCGTGTATACACTCACTAAACAAAGAGTGACAGTTTTTTAGTGGTAAAGAGCACTCTTTGCAAGCTTTCTAGTGTATGATCCCTTTAAAATGTAGAACTTTGTTTTTCAGCCACACACACGTTGCAAAGTTTGGAATGACATCTGCATATTTATGTGGGATTCACTTTCAAAGTAGCAGTGACTGACACAATGATGACCAAAGCAATAGACGGGATGTGAAAATGGGCATTAAGACTAGAGCACCCTCACTAATTTTAGAAGCACCCTCAGTGATTATTTCTGGAACCTGGTTAATCACGCTTTTATTGCAAAACTATATACAAAAACAACAAAATACAAATGCACTTAATAAAACAATTGAATAAATGCATATTTATAAGTTAAGCACCTAACTAAAATAAGTAGGCTATTAATAAAATAAATAACTAAAGAAGGCTGACTATAATCAGCTTGCTTCCATTTAATGAGATAAGCCTACTCCTCATCTGAATTAGAAAAAAGCGCTTCTAGTCTTCAGTGATGCAAGACGCTTTGAGCATACACGTAATCTCTGAGCAAAAGCAGAGCTAATTCATAAAAAACAATGTATATTTAAAAGCACAAATCCAGTTTTGTGTGAGTGAAGGAAATCCACTTGCAGTGGAGATTCGTGTTTCAGCATAGGGCTTGGGCCAGCGTTGCATTCTGGGCGCTGGCCATGTTGATGGCGCGTGAATGTAAACATACAGCAAGTCGACGAGAAGAAACAGAGTTGGGAGAAAGAAAAATATGTTAAAATCGCTGAAAAGGTTGTGGGATTTACAGGGATACGCTAAGTAGGGATGCCAGGGATCGGTATGTGGACAAAATCGGCACTATTAACGGTTTGGATCAATAGGAAAATCCCAACAAAGAGTGGAGCACCGGCACGAAGTTGCTGCCGCACTTTTGCATTACAGATATCTTCGGCTACCTTGTTTGTTTTGTGGCCTACACTTCAGAACAGTTCGAGCTACAAGTCATTGGAGTCTCATGTGCAGTTCACAAATGGATGGGTTAAGGAGCTGCAGATCATAAAGCCGCAAACAGTATACAGTAATCGGACAGAGGTAAACTGCACTCCGCCTAGTTGCTAGTTTAGTAACCGTTAGTGCTAACAACAATTCACATGTACTTTTAACTAACTTATGTGTTTCAAAAGTTTAGTTAGTAGCTGTCAACCCTCCCGTTTTTTTTCGGGTTCTCATGTATTTGAGCTCTTTTCCGCTGTCTTCCCGTTGTAGTATTTTCCTGTAAAATATCCCGTTAGCCCTTCCATCGGACCTGTCAGTCTCTGTGCTGTTGTCCTGTTGCTACACAGTTGCCCTTCCAGCAAAACAGATATTTTCAAACCATCGTTTTGCTTAACGTTACTTGAAAGCAACCTTAGCGTGATATTGGCCTTTTTAAGATAACAGCGTGGTTGTTGTGAGAACACGATTTCACACCAATGTAAGCAAAGTCACGTTAGACATAGCTTCACAATCTCGCTTAGTTAATGCAGCAGTTTGTAGATGAATTTTGCTGTCAGCAGAGGGACAGCAACAGAATGATGAATGTAGAAATTTTCCGGTTTTTGGATGAGTAGCCCAGGAAATTTCCCTTATTTTCAGTGTTTACTTAAGCTATATAAATTAATATTCAGATATTATACCTCACTTGGTCTCCGTGGTCGCTCCAAGCAGGAAAGCAGTGGCAAGTTAATCCATTTTTTTTTTCAAAGGCGATTATGTGTTGCTATTACACCCACAATACAGCAAGCGGTTTACCATGGTTGAAATAGATTTTAATTAATTAAATTAAGACACACGGCTGAGAGGAGTATGTCTAAACACTGCGCAGTAGTCAGTAGCAGTAAAGGAGGCCATCAGCATGGCGACCACGCCAAGTAATGACGTCCACGGCCAAGCCCTATTACATGGATCACGTAACATTATGCGCTCGATATCTGCCAGCCAAATTTCAGGGGCGGTGCCACCCTGGCCACTCAATGAGACACCTCTGAATATAATAATATTTGGAAGCAGAAACCCAGTAAAATAGATTAATCTGAAAGATAAAATTATTTATTCCATAATTTATACACATGCACATGAATATTTACATATTTAATTGCCCATCTTTTAATTGGAGATATGTCATAACAACAACATTTTCAACTGAAATGTAATGATTTCACTCAGTTAACATTGGTTTTAATGAAAGTATATCTAATCAATTGAAATATTAAATGACAACCCTATGAATTACTATAAGTATTAAATTTAAAAGTAAGAACATTAAAACATAATATGCCACATGGGTCAGTCTGTAGCCAGTTCTGGGTGGGTCATCTTACCCCAAGGGTATAATTTTATCTTTTTACTTCAAAAATAAATAAATAAATAAATAAATAAATAAATAAATTTTCACTATAACAAAACATTGATTTGTCCACAGATCCCTCATTAAGAATTAGACACAAACAACATTATACTGATGTTGAGAATACAGTAATATTACTGTCAAACAACAAAAATCATTTACATTGTACAGTCTTCAATGGAGTGAAAAGAGTGGAAATCAGGATTAAGCATAAAACAATAAAACTCATTCATAAATGTGGACAATGGCTGAGAATTGAACAAATAGTTGTAAACTGGCTCAGAGGAAGACAGGAATCACGTCTTTGTTTATTTTGTGAGAAAATGTGATGTGCTAGGAGTGAAATGAGCACTAGTTTTAGTTTTAGTTTTGCAAACACAAGTACATACACCTTTTTCACACAACTACATTTTACCCTTGCAAGTAGTTTACAGCAAACCACTGTTTCCTGTGGCTCAAACTGCCTCTCCTACTCTTTGATCAAATATACCCTGGATGTCTAGAAATCAATCAATCATGTAAATGAAGAAACAGGTATAAGTTCTGAGGGGACAATGGTCCAGATGACAGATATATTGTAATCTACTTCTGTTAATACTTAGAAAGTTTTAGTGTTAATTGTTAAAACAGAATTTTTACTTCTGACTTTCTTCAGGTTAATTCCAGCAGATATTTGGCCTCGAGCTTAACTTTAAACAAATGAAGATATTTTAGTTAATTGCAGATGAAGGCTGGAGATCCTGAACTGCAATACAGTTTTACTGGTATTTATATTACAAACATAATTATACAGTAAGATTGTTTACACTGATGGCACAAGCTGGCCTTCAGCTAAACCCACCAAACCATCCACCCACACACTCAATATACAGTAAGCCCCCATACATTCAGTAATGACTTTATGAACTACTTTACTTCTAAAGTCCATACTATTAGAGATAAAATTGTAACCATGCAGCCATCAGCTACAGTATCACATCAGACAGTGCACTATAGATCCCCTGAGGAACAGTTCCACTCATTCTCTACTATAGAGAGGAAGAATTGTATAAACTTGTTAAATCATCTAAACCAACAACATGTATTTAGGACCCTATTCCATCTAAGCTCCTAAAAGAGGTGCTTCCAGATGTCATAGATCCTCTTCTGACATTATTAATTCCTCATTGTTATTAGGGTATGTCCCAAAATCCTTCAAACTGGCTGTATTAAGCCTCTCATCAAAAAAAAAACCACAACTTGACCCCAAAGAACTAGTTAATTATAGACTGATCTCGAATTCCTTTCTTCAAAGATACTAGAAAAGGTAGTATCCTCAGCAATTATATTCCTTCTTAGAGAGAAAATGGCATCTGTGAGGATTTCCAGTCAGGATTTAGACCAGTGTCATAGTACTGAGACTCGCTCTCCTTAGAGTTACAAATGACCTCTCTTATCATCTGATCTGGTTGTATCTCTCTATTATGCTATTGGATCTAGCGCTCACCAACACTATTGACACAACTATTCTTTTGCAAGACTAGGAACACTTTGTTGGCATTCAATGGAAGTGCATTAGCATGGTTTAGAATCGACTCTATATGACCGCTCCATCAATTCGTAGCAGTGAATGAAGAGGTATCATATCTCTCACAAGTGCAGTATGGGTACCTCATGGCTCAGTGCTAGGGCACTCTTCACACTTTACATGTTACCCTTGGGAGATATCATCAGAAACAGTGTTAGCTTTCACTGTTATGCTGATGATACTCAGCTCTATATTTCTTCAGCTGCCTGCGCTAAACATACCAATTTGAAAACTAACAGGAATGCATAGTCGATATAAAAAACTGGATGCAGTAATTTCTTACTGCTAAATTCTGAAAAACAGAGGTGTTAATTATAGGGCCTAAAAGCTCTGCATGTAATGACCTAGAACGCTGTCTAAGCCTTGATGGCTGCTCTGTCAATTCTTGTCCATCAGTTAGGAACCTAGGTGTGCTATTTGATAGCAACCTTTCCTTAGAAAGCCACGCTTTCTAGCATTTGTAAAACTGCATTTTTCCATCTCAAAAATATATCTAAATTATGGCCTATGCTCTCAATGTCAAATGCAGAAATGTTAATCCATGCGTTTATGACCTCAAGGTTAGACTATTGTAATGCTCTATTGGGTGGTTGTTCTGCACGCTTAGTAAACAAACTCCAGTTAGTCCAAAATGCAGCAGCTAGAGTTCTTACTAGAACCAGGAAGTATGATCATATTAGCCCGGTCCTGTCAACACTGCACTGGCTCCCTATCAAACATCGTATAGATTTTAAAATCTTGCTTATTACTTATAAAGCCCTGAATGGTTTAGCACCTCAGTATTTGAATGAGCTCTTGTTACATTATAGTCCTCCACGTCCGCTCCGCTTCTCAAAACTCTGGCAATTTGATAATACCTAGAATATCAAAGTCAACTGGGCGCAGATCCTTCTCCTATTTAGCCCAAACTCTGGAATAACCTACCTAACATTGTTCGGGAGGCAGACACACTCTTGCAGTTTAAATCTAGATTAAAGACCCATCTCTTTAACCTGGCCACATAATATACTAATACACTTCTAATATCCAAATCCGTTAAAGGATTTTAGGCTGCATTAATTAGGTAAACCGGAACCGGAACACTCCCCATAACACCCGATGTACTTGCTACATTGTTAGAAGAATGGCATCTACGCCATATTTGTCTGTTTCTCTCTTATTCCGAGGTCACCGTAGCCACCAGATCCAGTCCGTATCCAAGTCAGAGGGTCACTGCAGTCACCCGGATCCAGTATGTATCCAGCCCAGATGGTGGATTAGCACCTAGAAAGGACCTCTACAGCCCTGAAAGACAGCGGAGACCAGGACTAGAGCCCCAGAGACAGATCCCCTGTAAAGACCTTGTTTCAGACGACCACCGGGACAAGACCACAAGAAACAGATGATTCTTCTGCACAATCTGACTTTGCTGCAGCCTGGAATTGAACTGCTGGTTTCGTCTGGTCAGAGGAGAACTGACCCCCAACTGAGCCTGGTTTCTCCCAAGGTTTTTTTCTCCATTCTCTCACTGATGGAGTTTTGGTTCCTTGCGCTGTCGCCTCTGGCTTGCTTAGTTGGGGACACTTCATTTACAGCATATACGTTGACTTGATTGCAAATTATTGCACAGATACTATTTAAACTGAACTGAGCTGCATGATGACATCACTGAATTCAATGATGAACTGCCTTTAACTGTCATTTTGCATTATTGACACTGTTTTCCTAATTAATGTTGTTCAGTTGCTTTGACGCAATCTTTTTGTTTAAAGGCTATATAAATAAAGATGACTTGACTTGACTTGACATTCTAAAAAAAAAAAAAAAAATGCTTTTCAAAAGGTACAAATATGTACCATTAAGGTATGTACACTTTATGCACAAGCACTAGAATAATTCATTTTAAGGGAAATTCATTTAACAGTGAATTGTATTTAACATTTTGTTGAATTACATTTGTGATATTACATTCTGTTTTTGTCTATACAAAAAAAGTCATTTGTGTTCATAATATTAGTGGCCCACTAGACTTTCATTGTATGGACAAAGACATTTATGAAAATATCTTCACAGGGGAAAGAAGGTCATACAGGTTTATAAGAGCATGATGGTGAGGAAATGATAACAGAATGTCCATTTTTGTGAACTATCCCTTTAAGAGAATGGAAACTTGTTTTCTGTGTTGTGTGACTTCACATTTCCTTCATCTCTTATTAACAAACCACATCCTCTGAAACTTGTCATGAATAACCAAGAAAAACTGAGAGAAACCATAATCCAGTCACACATTGGGACATTGTCAGAAAGCACTAACATCAAATTATACTTTTTTTTTTTTTTTTTTGCAAAACAATTGAAACTATTATTTTTTAATGATTTAACATTACACTGTGTACCCAACGTGATACACATGGAACCAATTTTAAAATATATACATTTAAAGGTAAATTTAATAATGTTTTCAATTTGGTGGGAAGATCACAATGAACATGTTTGGACAGTCTCCACTGAACTTTGACCTTCCAAAATATTTTGCATTGTTAGTTTTAAACACAGTTATATATATATATATATATATATATATATATATATATATATATATATATATATATATATATATATGTGATATATATATATATATATATATATATATATATATATATATACACACAGGTCCTTCTCAAAAAATTTGCATATTGTGAAAAAGTTCATTATTTTCCATAATGTAATGATAAAATTAAACTTTCATATATTTTAGATTCATTGCACACCAACTGAAATATTTCAGGTCTTTTATTGTTTTAATACTGATGATTTTGGCATACAGCTCATGAAAACCCAAAATTCCTATCTCAAAAAATTAGCAGATTTCATCCGACCAATAAAAGAAAAGTGTTTTTAATACAAAAAAAGTCAACCTTCAAATAATTATGTTCAGTTATGCAATCAATACTTGGTGGGAATCCTTTTGCAGAAATGACTGCTTCAATGCGGCGTGGCATGGAGGCAATCAGCCTGTGGCACTGCTGAGGTGTTATGGAGGCCCAGGATGCTTCGATAGCGCCTTAAGCTCATCCAGAGTGTTGGGTCTTGCGTCTCTCAACTTTCTCTTCACAATATCCCACAGATTCTCTATGGGGTTCAGGTCAGGAGAGTTGGCAGGCCAATTGAGCACAGTAATACCATGGTCAGTAAACCATTTACCAGTGGTTTTGGCACTGTGAGCAGGTGCCAGGTCGTGCTGAAAAAGCGAAATCTTCATCTCCATAAAGCTTTTCAGCAGATGGAAGCATGAAGTGCTCCAAAATCTCCTGATAGCTAGCTGCATTGACCCTGCCCTTGATAAAACACAGTGGACCAACACCAGCAGCTGACATGATACCCCAGACCATCACTGACTGTGGGTACTTGACACTGGACTTCAGGCATTTTGGCATTTCCTTCTCCCAGTCTTCCTCCAGACTCTGGCACCTTGATTTCAATGACATGCAAAATTTGCTTTCATCCAAAAAGTACTTTGGACCACTGAGCAACAGTCCAGTGCTGCTTCTCTGTAGCCCAGGTCAGGCGCTTCTGCGCTGTTTCTGGTTCAAAAGCACCGCCTGTGCACGGTGGCTCTGGATGTTTCTACTCAGACTCAGTCCACTGCTTCCTAGGTCCCAAGGTCTGGAATCGGTCCTTCTCCACAATCTTCCCAGGGTCCGGTCACCTCTTCTCGTTGTCAGCGTTTTTGCCACACTTTTCCTTCCCACAGACTTCCCACTGAGGTGCCTTGATACAGCACTCTGGGAACAGCCTATTCGTTCAGAAATTTCTTTCTGTGTCTTACCCTCTGCTTGAGGGGTGTCAATGATGGCCTTCTGGGTTAACCTCTTACCCATGATTGCGGTTTTGAGTAATGAACCAGGCTGGGAGTTTTAAAAGCCTCAGGAATCTTTTGCAGGTGTTTAGAGTTAATTAGTTGATTCAGATGATTAGGTTAATAGCTCGTTTAGAGAACCTTTTCATGATATGCTAATATTTTGAGATAGGAATTTTGGGTTTTCATGAGCTGTATGCCAAAATCATCAGTATTAAAACAATAAAAGACCTGAAATATTTCAGTTGGTGTGCAATGAATCTAAAATATATGAAAGTTTAATTTTATCATTACATTATGGAAAATAATGAACTTTTTCACAATATGCTAATTTTTTGAGAAGGACCTGTATGTACACACACACATATATTTGTAGTTATTTTGCACATTTGTTAGACTTTGCACCAATGCTTATCCTAAAAACATACAAACAAATGAATTAAAATATGAAGAGTTCAGATGCAAAAGCCTTTAAGTGTGATTTGAAATTTTCATCTAAAATGAGCATTTTATCAGGCTGCTATGTTTAGGTTCAGTTATTTTACTCTAATGGCAATGTTTAGGTCATTTTCTATGCAATTAAAGTGAAAATATCTGAACATAAATATAGGGGCCTGAAAAAATGCTCATTTTAGAAGAAAATTTCAGACGTTATTTAGAGGCTTTTGCATCTGAACTCAATATATATATATAGTGTGGATGCAGCGTAAAAGCTGAAGGAGGACATCTAGGTTTTCAGGCATTTGACATTCAGTAATTGCAGAGCAATTTCACTTCATTTGTTATAAAAATAAAACTCACTTTGAGGTCAATTAAACAAAGATTTTGGCAGCTGCAGTTTTCAAGGTGATTAAGATAAAGCCCCACCTGCTAAACAGGAGGCGTGTGTGTGTGTGTGTGTGTGTGTGTGTGTGTGTGTGTGTGTGTGTGTGTGTGTTTTGAGGTGTTGGGTGTTTCCCACACTCTCAGAAATGAAGGTACAAAGCTGTCATTGGGACAGTACTGTTTTATAAGGTACACTTTTTTTTTTTTACCTTATTTACCCTTTAAGTTATATATTATAGCACCTAACTGGCATATATTAGTCACGTTGCCCCAGTGACTGATTTTGTACCTTTTTTTCTGAGAGTGCAAACGTCTGCTGTATACAAAATTATCCCCACCCACCCCAAAAAAATAAACATTAATTTCAAAGGTTTTGTGAAAGGTAGGTCACATGACAGTAAAACATGGTGAATGTAGTGCATCCAAATTACATTCATACTGTACAAATAAGCTTCAGCTCAAATGTCTTGGCTGTGGCTGTGATATTTACACAAAGTCAACTGAACATGAAATCAGTCAGTTATGCAAATCAGACTATTACTATTTCCAATTCACATTTTCAGGCGATAACAAAACTGGCGTTATGTGGAATTTGAACCAGTTGAATCTGCTTCAAATGAAATTAACTATGCAAATTCTTATAAACTAGAGAGAACTTGTTGTTTTGTTGTGCGTATGTGTTTTAATGGATTTTGTTAAATCAAACTTACTCAGGGGAACCAGTGTGATGCTTACTTCTGGGTTAATTGGCCAAAACACATCATCACTGCAACACTCTATACAAACAAGTAAAAGGAACTATCCCTTGAAGAAGTGACCAATAAAAACACATTTAATGCTAGATAGATATCAAAGGAAAGAAAAGCTTTGCACAATCAATTCCTTTACTTTTCTTCTTAATGTTCTTTGTATTATTAGAGAACATAAGTTAAATTTGTTCATAGTTTTCTAAACTTTTATCTTGCTCTTGCATTTTGATTGGCAGATGTTATGCATATGAGGTTAGATTAGAAAACATCGACCCTGGTGTCTCTTCAAGTCTTGTCTTACTGAGCTCTTCTAGATGTGATTTCATAAACCACTACTGCAACAGTAGCCCACCACAGCAGAGATGACCAATTGGATCACAGCTTCAGTAGAACCACAAAACTGAACAGAGTCTGAAACAGAAGAACAAGGAAACATTAGTGCACTTTAACCCTTTCAGGTCTGTAAAGTGGATTTACTGCTGATATATACCTGCACATGACTGACAGAGATCTGTCCTTTAGGTGCAACTTCCTCCAAATGCTATGAACTGCACATTTAGAAAGAAAATATGTTGAAAATGTTGCTGCTGACCTGAACATGTCTGACAGAGATCAGTGATGTTGAGATGTGTAGTTCGGTTGGTGAAGGAATAAGCAACAACACAGCTGTAAGAATCATCCAGACACTCAACCTCCAGAGGTAGAGAGAGACTGATGCTGAGATCAGACACACTGATGCTGGACAATAAACTGTTTCCTTTGTACCAGGAGAGAGTCACAGCACTCACATTCACAGCTGAACACAGCAGTGAACAATTCTTGTTTGATGATGTTTCTGATGATGAACAATGAGAACAGTTTCTGGTGATGACAGGAACAGGAAGAAGAGCTGGAGATAATGAGGGAAACAAATATCATTTTAGGACAACAAATTATTGAAATGAAATGTCTAGATATTATTAATCTTTGTAGACATTGGCTGTTTATTACTTATAAAAAAACATATTAATGCCTTATTCTGTATGACCTTATTCTACAATAACTATGTTATATTAAGCATTAAATGTGAAAACTATTAGTTAAGATTGAATATAATATTATACATATACAAAAGCACAAAAGCTGTAATTCCCTTCAAGGGATAGTTCACACAAAAAATGAAAATACTGTCATAATTTTCAAGTTGTTTCAAACCCAGCATGAGTTTCTTTCTTCTGTTGAACACAAAGAAGATATTTTGAATAATGTTGGTAACCAAACAGTTGCTGGTTCTTACTGACTTTCACTGTATTTTTTTTTCATACTGTATAAGTCAGTGAGGACCAGCGACTGTTGTTATCCACATTATTCAAAATATCTTCTTCTGTGTTCACTGAAATATTAATTGTTGAAGCAAATAGAAAGAGAATACAGATGAGATTTCATGCATTAGAGAGTCAGGAGAGGAGTGAAGTAAGTCTAAATCTTTTTTTTAATCAATGCAGTTAACATGAGGCTCTTTGTCCTGTTTCAGTTCTTTAGAAATATACATGTGCAAAATTATATTTTAATCTGCATAAAGCTAGAAAATAATTAAACTATGGGAGATAAACATCTGATATAGATTATATATCCATCTATAGTAGAACATAATGCTATAATCAATAAGCAAACAAACATGGTATAAATGAACATGGTAATCATAAAAATGCATACTAAATATACATAAGCATACTTATAATAAAAAACAAAGCTTTTATCCATATTTTGTAACATAACATCTTTAGTAAATATCTAAAATATCTTAATCGATTTTCTCACCAAAGACAGAAACACTGAATCTCTTGTTTGAGTTTCCTCTGTTGCTGAGGATCAGTAGTTTATAATGTCCAGAGTGTTCAGTTCTGATGTTTCTGATGATCAGAGATCCAGTCTGACTGTCCATCTGAGTCTGTCACCAAATATCTTATTACTGTCATACATTATTACTGTGTGCTATCAATGCTCTGCTTATAGATTTCAGCTATTCGGTCTCTTGAGGTCCAAACATCCACAGTATCTGATCCTCTCTCTGTAGTTCAGTAACATCAGTGTTTAGAGTGACAGAATCTCCCTCAGTCACCGATACTGACTTTATTACATCTGTATCACCAAACACTCCTGAAAATCATATAAATGCAATATACTGTAATTATTGACAACAAAACTAACTAGATTTAATTTTACAGAGATTGACTATTAAAATTTAATTAACCACATTTACTGATTAAAAGAGTTACTCACCACACAGGACAATCAGGATCAGAGCACAGATAAGAAAATGTCATTCTGGATCTGGAAAGTCTCATTTCAGATATTTATCAAAGGTATTTTTCAGTCTAACAGGTTTTCAGAAGGTTACTTTGTGGTTTTAAGAAAAAACTGCACCAGATCTCACACTTTCATGAACATGAACACACAGACACACATCATCTAACTCTGTGTGCTTCAGCTGAAGATCCTCGCAGCACTTTAAACCACATTCTCACAGCTCAGACACACATTTACTGACCTCAATAACACAAGTTCTGACTTGTGCTGGTTCACAGAGTTTAATGCAATGTAGAAGTTTAATGTCAATATTTAATGCATTATTTATTTTCTTCTTAAATGAGAAACACATTTTCCTGAAATCCTGAAGGAATTGAAAGTCTTATTACATTGTAAAATATCCACATATGAATCAAATGCTTATTAATTTTAAACACCATTGTGTGTTTGTGACACTGTTTTAGCACAACTTCAAGTTTCAGTACAGTAAGTGAGGAGATTCACTGACAATCAACTTCAAGTTATGTGTTGAACACATTTCTGTTAAAAATATTAATATCAAATAATATAATAAATATTATTGACTGATCTAAGTAAAGCACAAACGGCAAACCTCAATGAAACGCTGAACCAGAGCTGCTAGTGTGTCAAAGTGATAAAACAACAACCTGACAATAAATGCAGTTTCCTTTGAAAGTGAGAGATAATGGTACTCTTCTGACTTTTGATTTCAGAGTTTTGTTTTTGTTTTTCTCAGAAAACAGTTTTGTCTATTGTAATACAAAGCCTCCAAGGAGTCAAACTTTTCCACATGAGCTCTTGTCAATTAGTATCTGAGTTTTTCTGTGTTAATCTGAGTAACGAAGTAATCAAATCAGTAATGCAAGTTACTTTGTTTTCTCCTTTATTCACTGACAGCTGAATACTCGCCACACGAGGATCCAGCGGCTTTTCTGAGGAACAGAAAGCTTAGATGCAAGGGTCCACGCCATCACTCGCTCAGTTTATGGATTATGCTTTGTTGACTGTTGGCTCTTCATTCACTGTGGGTTTCACGGAGGAAGAACGCGACACCGCACTCAATCATGTGATGGCAGCCACACTAGAGCAGGAGCACAAAATGGTGGTAACAGCTGAGCCTGATTGCAAAATGGCAGCCACAGCTGATCTTCAGGAGTCAAGTCAAGTCTGCATGGCGGGAAGGCTTACGATCTCCAGCCCCAGGCTCAGGTACCCCTCATTCAGGCCATGTGACCAAGTCGACGCGCAGCTGTGCAAGGATGGATTCGACATTCAAGACGGTTCTTCCCGTTGTCTTGCTAATGAGGATATTGTGATGTTGATGAAATTCTCTGGCCAGATCCAGCTAGGCAAAGAGATAATGTATAGTATGTTTACTGTAGTATTTTCTGTACAATATTGTCAGGGATTTGTGTGTAGAGTTTTGCAGTGACAGTTCAACAAATCTGATTCATGTGTCAAAAGGGAAAGTTTAGTTCAAAACCTGGTTATAGTGTTTAAGCAATTGAGAAAAAACTTTATATTTAGGCATGTATAATACAAGGAGAATAATACTGCTTAATAACACACATAACAAACACTACAAATAAAACACTATTTTTACAGAACCTTAATATTTAATTGCATTGAATTAGGATAGTAGATTACATTACACTTTCAAGATACACTTTCATGAAAACATTTGCTATTGTTTTGTAAAGGTGTCATTATACATGTTTGACCGCTTCAGAACAATTGGTTGAGTTGATTCAGAGCTCCTAAAGCTGTGTTTCTCCCATCACTGCTCAGCTGCTGTCATATACAGGAAAAGGAACTAGCTGAGGTGCAAGAGACATCACAGCGATCAGTTATTATATTTCTCATGTCTATGTATAAACAAAATTATTTTTCAGATCCTTTTTTTTGTTTGTTTTGTTCTGCTTATTTCTATACTGACTTTAGATAGCATTGTATTTGTTAAATATTGCAAATGAAGACAAATAAACATTGTTGTAACCCACAAGGTTGCTGATCACAAAAGAGATTCAAAACCAAACACAACCCAAAACAGCTGATTCTGAAAGGTATTGTGCACCTTGGCATCAGATTGATGCGGTTGTACAGTATGTAAATATATGTTTTAGAGTTGAAAACACGCTCCCTGCTGTCTCTTTATGTTCTGTTTTACTGAGCTCTTCCAGATCTGAAATCATAAACTACAGCAGCAACTGCAGCCACTCCACCAGAGCTGAGACAACCAATCGGATCACAGCTTCAGTAGAACCACAAAACTGAACAGAGTCTGAGGAAAGAAACAGAACATGGAGACATTAGTGTGCATTTTAACCCTTTCAGGTCTGTAAAGAGCACTAACATTACCACTGATCATACCTGCACACGCGTGACAGAGTTCAGTGATGTTGATGCTGTGTTGAGTCTGGTTTCTGATGGGATTGTTGATCACACAGCTGTAGGTGTTGTTATCCTGATATTCCACCTCCAGAGGTAGAGAGAGACTGATGCTGAGATCAGACACACTGATGCTGGACAATAAACTGTTTCCTTTGTACCAGGAGAGAGTCACAGCACTCACATTTACAGCTGAACACAGCAGTGAACATTTAGATACTGATGAACGCTTAGATGATGAAGAACAGATTGAAGAGATACTGGTGATGACGGGAACAGGTAGATGAGCTGGAAAACATGTAAAGAGCAATATATTCACGCATATGTGGTCATTTGTAACCTGAATGTTTTAAGCCTTCCAGTGTCATCTGCTTCCTCTAATGGTTATAGAATTGGACTTGTAACCAGAAGGTCGAGGTTCGAGTCTCGGTGTTGGCAGGAGTTGTAGGTGCGAGGGAGTGAATGAACAGTGCTCTCTTCCACCCTCAATACCCATAGCTGAAGTGCCCTTGAGCACAGCTGGATATAGCTGCCCACTGCTCGGTGTGTGTTCACTTCTCACTGCTGTGTGTGTGCACTTGGATGGGTTAAATGCAGAGCACCAATTTCGAGTATGGGTTACCATACTTGACAAATGTCACGACTTTCACTTTTTCACTTATTTTTAGTGATACAAAGCAGCTCATTATTTGGCTTGATATCACACACTAGTAATTTTATCATTTTATTTTAATCTATTGTCGTACATTTAAACACACTGGTTTGTAGTAAATAGTTTCACCTAGCGCCTAATGAAAGTCTTGCACATTCAGCTAAACTAGCATGCTTCCACATTGTAAAATAAGGTGGATACAGTGAAGGTTAATTAACCAAGAAGACAGGTAAACAAAGCCTGTGTTTCAATCATAGATTATGGTTAAACATTAAGTGTATGTACTTTAAAATTGCACTTTACAGCTATGTTCACTAGTCCATTTACATTTTTCATCTATACAGACACAGCCTATATTTTATTACACATAAAGGACCGTCAATAATAGAATTATTACAGTAAATTTATGTTTAAAATTGTAAGAAATACACATGAGAAAGACTGTTTTAAGAAAGGATATTGGATTGTAGCTTGCTGGTGGAAAATAAAAGTATAAAAGAAATGCATTTTATTTTTAACAAGCCCTATTTTTAGTGTTGTCATTTCTGATTCACTACTACCAGATCAATAATAAGCTTTACAACCATTAATACAAATAAGTTGAAATCGTATTTGTCTTACGTAGACAGTAACATTGAATGTCTTGTCTGAGTTTCCTCTGTAGCTGCGGATCATTCGCTTATAAAGTCCAGAGTCTGTTCTTCTGATGTTTCTGATGGTCAGAGATCCAGTGAAAGAGTCCAGCTGCAGTCTGTCTCCAAATGTCTCATTACTGCTAAACATATCAATGATGTGCTTATAGATTTCAGCTATTCGGTCTCTTGAGGTCCAAACATCCACAGTATCTGATCATCTCTCTGTACTTCAGTAACATCAGTGTTTAGAGTGACAGAATCTCCCTCAGTCACTGATACTGACTTCATTACATCTGTATCACCAAACACACCTGAAAATCACATAAATGCAATATACTGTAATTATTAGACAACAAAACAAACTATATTTAATAGAGAACCACATTTACTGATTAAAAGAGTTACTCACCACACAGGACAATCAGGATCAGAGCACACAGATAACAAAATATTATTCTGGATCGGAAAACTCTCATTTCAGATATTTATCAAAGGTATTTTTCAGTCTAACAGGTTTTCAGAAGGTTACTTTGTGGTAGTAAGAAAAACTGCACCAGATCTCACACTTTCATGAACATGAACACACAGACACACATCATCTAACTCTGTGTGCTTCAGCTGAAGATCCTGCAGCACTTTAAACCACATTCTCACAGCTCAGACACACATTTACTGACCTCAATAACACAAGTTCTGACTTGTGCCAGTTCACAGAGTTTAATGCAATGTAGAAGTTTAATGTAAATGTTTAATGCATTCTTTATTTTCTTCTTAAATGACATTAACACATTTTTCATCACAACATCATAAACTGTACGCTCTAACACTCTCAGGAACATGAACACAAACACTCATCGCCTCTTACATCGAGTGCATTTACATTCAGCTCAGACACACATTTACTGACCTCAATAACAGAAGATCTGACTCCAAAACATCTCATGAACGTAATCACAAATCTCTTTCAAATGTTTTGACACAATCATTTATTGAAATGAAATAATGTTCTAAATGAGAAAATACTGAATGAATTGAAAGTCTTATTACATTGTAAAATATCCACATATGAATCAAATGCTTATTAATTTTAAACACCATTGTGTGTTTGTGACACTGTTTTAGCACAACTTCAAGTTTCAGTACGTAGAGTGAGATTCACTGACAATCAACTTCAAGTTATATGTTGAACACATTTCTGTTAAAAATATTAATATCAAATAATATAATAAATATTATTGACTGATCTAAGTAAAGCACAAACGGCAAACCTCAATGAAACGCTGAACCAGAGCTGCTAGTGTGTCAAAGTGATAAAAACAACAACCTGACAATAAATGCAGTTTCCTTTGAAAGTGAGAGATAATGGTACTCTTCTGACTTTTGATTTCAGAGTTTTGTTTTGTTTTTTCTCAGAAAACAGTTTTGTCTATTGTAATACAAAGCTCTCCAGGAAGTCAAACTTTTCCACATGAGCTCTTGTCAATTAGTATCTGAGTTTTCTGTGTTAATCTGAGTAACAGTAATTAAATCAGTAATGCAAGTTACTTTGTTTTCTCCTTTATTCACTGACAGCTGTCCTGTCTCTGTGTTGAGAGACATTGAGAGTGAGGTCCAGAGACACTTCCTTCAGCCTGAGGCTCATTAATTTCACTTTTGTGTGAAAGAGCTCTTACAAGTGCAAAAAATATAACTTTTGTTTTGTTTTGTTATTAAATAAAAAAATAAAATAGATAAGCAATCCCAGCCCAGGTGACAAAAAGTAACGCAATTACTTTAAAAGTACATTTCCCCAACACTGACCACAAATACATGACAATGTGAATTCAACAACTTTATGAATCATTTGGAGATAAAGCAGCACAAGCAAAGTTTGGTGAATAAACTCTAATGTTGATTTATCTGAAGATGTCCGACAGAGATCAGCTGCTTACTAAACATTTCAAAATGTTTGCTGTTAGATGGCTTTGATTTGGTCAACCATGAACAAGCAACTGATCTCCAGTCAGTTTTATAATGTAGACGATTTTTAATGAATTGAATAAATTTTAATACTTAGGCATGTATAATACAAGGAGAATGATGCTTAATTGCTTTTAATGAAGGCCTGCCTAATAACACACATAACAAACAGTACAAATAAAACACAATTTTACAGAACCTTCATATTTAATTGTATTGAATTAGTAGATCAGACTTAAAAGATTACACTTTCATGAAAACATTTGCTATTGTTTTGTAAAGGTGTCATTATACATGTCTGACTGCTTCAGAACAATTGGTTGAGTTGATTCAGAGCTCCTAAAAGCTGTGTTTCTCCCATCACTGCTCAGCTGCTGTCATATACAGGAAAAGGAACTAGCTGAGGTGCATGAGACATCACAGCAATCAGTTATTATATTTCTCTGTGTATAAACACGCTTGTTGTTGTTATTGTTCTGCTTCTTTCTATACTTACTTTAGATAACATTGTATTTGTTAAATATTGCAAATGAAGAAAAATAAACATTGTTGTAACCACAAGGTTGCTGATCACAAAGAGATTCAAAACCAAACACAACCCAAAACAGCTGATTCTGAAAGGTATTGTGCACCTTGGCATCAAATTGAACATGTGTTGTACAGTATGTAATATATATGTTGTTAGAGTTGAAAACATCTCTCCCTGCTGTCTCTTTATGTTCTGTTTTACTGAGCTCTTCCAGATCTGAGATCATAAACTACAGCAGCAACTGCAGCCATAGCCACCAGAGCAGAGACGACCAATCGGATCACAGCTTCAGTAGAACCACAAAACTGAACAGAGTCTGAGGAAAGAAACAGAACATGGAGACATTAGTGTGCATTTTAACCCTTTCAGGTCTGTAAAGAGCACTAACATTACCACTGACATACCTGCACACCTGTGACAGAGTTGAGTGATGTTGAGATGTGTGGTCTGGTTTCTGATGGGATTGTTGAGCACACAGCTGTAGGTGTTTTTCTCCTGATATTCCACCTCCAGAGGTAGAGAGAGACTGATGCTGAGATCAGACACACTGATGCTGGACAATAAACTGTTTCATTGTGCCAGGAGAGAGTCACATGACCCACATTCACAGCTGAACACAGCAGTGAACATCTGGACACTGATGATGATCCTGATGATGAAGAACATTGGACAATCACCACACAGGACAATCAGGATCAGAGCACACAGATAACAAAATATTATCCTGGATCGGAAAACTCTCATTTCAGATATTTATCAAAGGTATTTTTCAGTCTAACAGGTTTTCAGAAGGTTACTTTGTGGTAGTAAGAAAAACTGCACAAGATCTCACACTTTCATGAACGAACACACAGACACACATCATCTAACTCTGTGTGCTTCAGCTGAAGATCCTTGCAGCACTTTAAACCACATTCTCACAGCTCAGACACACATTTACTGACCTCAAACACAAGTTCTGACTTGTGCTGGTTCACAGAGTTTTATGCAATGTAGAAGTTTAATGTAAATGTTTAATGCATTCTTTATTTTCTTCTTAAATGACATTAACACATTTTTCATCACAACATCATAAACTGTAACGCCTAACACTCTCAGGAACATGAACACAAACACTCATCGCCTTACATCGAAGTGATTCACATTCAGCTCAGACACACATTTACTGACCTCAATAACAGAAGATCTGACTCCAAAACATCTCATGAAGCGGTAATCACAAATCTCTTTCAAATGTTTTGACACAATCATTTATTGAAATGAAATAATGTTCTAAATGAGAAAATACTGAATGAATTGAAAGTCTAATTACATTGTAAAATATCCACATATGAATCAAATGCTTATTAAT
Source organism: allo-octoploid hybrid of Carassius auratus x Cyprinus carpio (assembly GCA_024542945.1). Classification (NCBI taxonomy): domain Eukaryota; kingdom Metazoa; phylum Chordata; class Actinopteri; order Cypriniformes; species allo-octoploid hybrid of Carassius auratus x Cyprinus carpio. The sequence goes on from CM045074.1 coordinate 8,603,351, forward strand.
TTTAAACACCATTGTGTGTCTTTGACACTGTTTTAGCACAACTTCAAGTTTTATCGTAAGTGAGGAGATTCACTGACAATCAACTTCAAGTTATGTGTTGAACACATTTCTGTTTCAAAATATTAATATCAAATTATATAATAAATATTATTGAACTAAGTAAAGCACAAAATGGCAAACCTGAACGCTGAACCTGAGCTGCTAGTGTGTCAAAGTGATAAAACAACAACCTGACAATAAATGCAGTTTCCTTTGAAAGTGAGAGATAAAGGTACTCTTCTGACTTTTGATTTCAGAGTTTTGTTTTGTTTTTTTGTTTTTTTCAGAAAACAGTTTTGTCTATTGTAATACAAAGCTCTCCAGGAAGTCAAACTTTTCCACATGAGCTCTTGTCAATTAGTATCTGAGTTTTTCTGTGTTAATCTGAGTAACAAGTAATCAAATCAGTAATGCAAGTTACTTTGTTTTCTCCTTTATTCACTGACTAGCTGTCCTGTCTCTGTGTTGAGAGACATTGAGAGTGAGGTCCAGAGACACTTCCTTCAGCCTGAGGCTCATTCATTTCACTTTTGGTGTAAAAGGGCTCTCACAAGTGCAAAAAATATAACTTTTTTTTTTTTTTTTTTATTAAATAAAAAAATAAAATAAATAAGCAATCCCAGCCCAGGTGACAAAAAAGTAACGCAATTACTTTAAAAAGTACATTTCATGTGTGACAGAGTTGAGTGATGTCCAGATGTGTGGTCTGGTTTCTGATGGGATTGTTGATCACACAGCTGTAGGTGTTTTTCTCCAGATATTCCACCTCCAGAGGTAGAGAGAGACTGATGCTGAGATCAGACACACTGATGCTGGACAATAAACTGTTTCCTTTGTACCAGGAGAGAGTCACATGACCCACATTCACAGCTGAACACAGCATTGAACATTTAGACACTGATGATGATCCTGATGATGAAGAACATTGTGAAGAGTTTGCAGTGATGACAGGAACAGGCAGACGAGCTGGAAAATAATGAAGGACATGGAACATTATTATCCAGATTCTCCAAAATATATTTAACAAAATATTAAGACAACTTCTAATGATGTGTGTATATAAAATGGGAAAATGAATGGTCCTGACTAGTAGGAAGATTAAACAACAGCACAAACAGACAAGGTTTCTCACATTCACAAACAGTAATATAAAAATGAGATTATTAGAGTAATTCTTTACTCACTGTAGACATTGACACTGAATCTCTTGTATGAGTTTTCTCTGTTGCTGAGGATCAGTAGTTCATAAAGTCCAGTGTGTTCAAATCTGATGTTTCTGATGATCAGAGATCCAGTTTGATTGTCCATCTGCAGTCTGTCTCCAAATGACTCATTACTTTCATACATAAATATGTTTTGGTTATATATTTCAGCAATGCGAGTTTCCTGTGCTCCAAACATCCACAATAACATATCTTTGCTCTGTACTTTAATATCAGTATTTAGTGTGATAGAATCTCCCTCAGTCACTGATACTGACTTCATTTCATCACCAAACACACCTGAAATACATATAAAAACACTGTATATTATTATCAGACTGAGACAATATCATTAACAGATCTCAAATAATTATTTCACATATACAAACACTGTTCTAATCTTAATTCTGATAATTGTTTTTTTATATATATAATTTCCTTTAGCTTGACAGACAGAGTAATATATATATATATATATATATATATATATATATATATATATATATATATATATATATATATATATATCATTTAGTATTTAGTAATTTAAAAATGTACTGAAAAGTTACTTACTGCACAGGATAAACAGGAGGAGAGCTACAGATAAAAGAACATTATGCTGGTTCTGGAAACTCTCATTTCAGATATATATATATCACAGGTTTCAGTCTAACAGGTTCTCAGAATAATTATTTGTGGTTGTGAGAAGAAACTGGCCCCCTCACAAAAACACACAAACACACGTCGCTCTATCACTGTGTGCATTATCTGAACATCCTCTCAGCATTTCAGACCACATGCATTCAGCTCACACACATTTACTGACCGCAATAACACAAGAACTGACTCGAAAACATGAACATGTGCTGCTTCACACTCACAATATAACAACGAATGACATCCAAAATTAAATATTTTACACAATGCATCAAAAGTTGTGAAGAATCATAATAACACATTAAAATATCATAACACACCCAAATGAGAAACCAGTGTGACATTGTTTTAGTATACATTTATATTTCATTGTATTAAATCCAGGGCGTCACTAGGCCCTTTTAGGCCCCCTAAAAATAATTTGATTAATTAATTTGTGATCGCTTCAGTCCCCTTTAAAACTCATTTGAAACGGCCGCATGCTGCGTCAAGTTTCGCTCCTCCCCTGATCTGAGTCTGCATGGATTCAGCGCGTTTTTCAATCCGCAGGGGCGCCGATCAGAGCGAACATCAGAGAGTACAAGGTGTGTGTGTGTGTGTGTGTGTGTGTGTGCATTTATTGATATATTGCTATGATATGACATCTGCATTGGTGCAGTTCTTGTAATTGCAGTTTACATAATGTTACTGGACCAATACACAGTTCGGTTTCTCATCCAATACCAATACGTCTTCGCTGCGTTCATCTTCAGCCCTCATCACAGTGTGATAGTTGTTTTTCTTCCAACAAAAATGAAGCGATTAACACCCATGAAAACGTACTTTAGAAAACGATCATAATTTATTTTAATTTACTTTATTATTGTGTATTTTGGCATTACATTATGCAGCCATGCACAGAAATGATTAAAGACACACACATCATTGTCTGAAAACACTAAAGGGCACAGAGAGAAACATCATGTGGAGTTATTTTGTTTTGTATTATTAAATATAATTTTGTATTAAGTAATAATTAATCATTAGTGTATCATGATACATATATTAGAGTAAGAGACTAATAGAGTAAAGGATTTTTTTTAAGTAATTGATTTATAGAAGTGGCAAATTGATAATTTATGTTGTTATTTTTAATAAATAGAAATAAATATAGAACAGATTAAACAAATTGCCAATAGACAATTACATTAATACATGTTTTGTCTATATTCTTAATGAATATTAGCTGGTTAGTTAAATGATTTGAAATGAAATAAATTTTCAGGGGTGACTTGATTATAAAGGCTAAAAAGTGAAAAAAAAATAATAATAATAATTTATATTTCATTGTAGATGGATATAAACATTTTTTCTTGTCGTATGGGAGTAGGTCTGCAAATGAGCAAGTCAGTTGAGAATGAACGTAGAGCCTCCTCACACTGTCACGGATACTAACCCCGCGTGAGTCCCTCCAGTGGCCAGCAGAGGGCACCATCACCCAATACTGGACACTTACATGCATCCAAACACTCACGCATACACCTTGATACTGACTACATTACCCATAAGCCCTCGCATCTTGACCTGATCACCGCCAGGTGTTCCCCTATCAGAGACTGCCATATAAGCCAGACCTTTGCATCACCTCATATGGTGGTCTTGTTACTGCCTAATGCTAACATTTCTGAGCTCGGCTTTATCCCTGTCTTGTTTCCCCAGTTGCCTACCTTGTTGTTTATCGATCTGTGAACCTTTGCTGCCTACCTTGAACCCCTGATTGTTATAATGGACTGTGATACTTGCTTGTTACCCTCACCCACTGCTTGGTATTGACTACATTCTGATATTCCTGTGACACTGTGTTTGTTGATCCTGACCCTTCAGCTGACAATGACTCACGTAGTGTTCAAATAAAAGCTTGCAAATGGATCCCAAGTCGAAGTTATTTCATCGTTACAGAAGACCTCGCCTGACAAGATCCAGCAGCATATGAACATCTCTGCACCAACCTCGGCAGCTCAGGTGCAAGTCAGATCGCTGCTAATCAGCAACAGTTAAATCGCCTTACCGCCACGGAGGAATTGCGTGAAAGCTATTCAGAATCTCCACAGTCCTGTTGTCACAACACCCGCACTCAGCTGTCGCCATTACAATGCGGTTCTCAACTGCCTCCTCAGAGTTAACCCACCACTGCAGCTTCCTGAGGATTCGACGGTGACCCTAATAAATGTAAAGGCTTCTTACTTCAATGTTCGCTGTTTGTGGAACAACAACCCATGCTCTATTCCACTGACAACGGTAAGATTGCCTTTGTTTGCTCTTTTGTTAACCGGAAGGCTCTTGACTGGATTACCGCTGTATGGTGCACGATGGGTCATCTTTTCTCCTCCTTCAACGACATTTCTCACACGCCTGCGAGGTTTTCATCATCCCAAGGGAGGGAAAGAGCGCTGTGAACGCCATAGAGCTCTCTCAGGAAATCTTCAGCTGCTGAGTATGCTATGAACTCTCGCGACACTGGCAGCAATAAACGCATCTGGTGGAGTGACACCTTAAAAGTTCTGTTTCGAAAGGTTTAAGTCATGAATTACAAACTGAACTGGTAGTTCGAGATGAAGGGAAAAGTTTGAATGATTTCATCGAACTGACAATAGCAATTGACAATCTGCAACGCTCAACGTCAAACCCCGCTCGTGTCAGCACTGCACATTAAAGCAGTTCAGTCTGTTGAAGACTCCTGAACCTATGCAAGTTAATTCCCTATCATCTCTCATCTGAAGAAAGGAATCGCTCGGCATAAATCGCTCATGTCTGTATTGTGGATCCCTCAGGTCATCAACGAGCCAGCTGTCCTTCACGCCCCTCATCTGTCTCAGCCCAACATTGGTGAGTGAATCCTTACACTCTCTCCATCCCTGTAAACTGTGTGGATTGTACCCTGAAACTAACCATTAACAACGCTCAAGTGACCACATTTGTTTTACTGGATTCTGGAGCTGCTGGGAACTTCATGTCAGCTGAGTTTGCAAGAACAAACAAAGTATCATTAATACCCCTGTGCTAACTCTCTGTCTGTAGCTACCATAGATGGTCGCCCCTGGGAACTGGTATCAATACACTCATCTTACTCAAAGTCTATCCATGACAACCGGCTTTACTGCACCAGGAGGTCATTCAGTTCTACTGCTCTGCCCACGCCTAATACACCCATAATTCTGGGACTACCATGGCTGAGACTGCACCATCCACTAGTATCATGGAGGGAAGGTCAGATATTAAAGTGGGAGACACTAAATGTCAAACAAAATGTCTATCTACCATTTCTCCCTCCCAGTGCACCTCAAGCAGGATTAACGAGGAGTCATCTGAGGTTCCCAACTCTACCAGCTGAATATCACGCATCTCAAGGCAGCATTCAGCAAAACCCAAGCAAACACATTACCATCTCATCGACCCCATGACTGTGCTATTGATCTCCTACCAGGTCACAATCCACCCAAAGGTCGCGTGTTTCCACCTGTCACCCCAGAACTGGCCATGACTAAATACATCAAGGAAGAGCTGGGGAAAAGGCTTCATACGCCCTTCCACTTCCCCTGCAGATCCGCTGGTTTCTTCTTCGCAAGAAGAAAGACGGCAGTCTGAGACCCTGCATTGATTACCTGTGGTCTCAACGAGATCAATGGTGAAGTACCGCTATCCCCTTCCCCTGGTTCCAGCTGCATTAGAACAACTTCGCACTGCCCAATACTACACCACAACTTGACTTACCAGCTTGCTTACAACCTGATTCAGATCAGAGAGGGTGACCTAATGGAAGACGGCCTTTCTACAAACCAACGGGCACCATGAATACCGGTTATGCCGCTTGACTGGTCAATAGTCCCCCATCTTCCAGGCTTTCATTAATGATGTCTTCAGGGACATGCTGAACAAGTTTGTTGTGGTCCTGCATTGGATCGATATCCTTATCTACCCAATACCCTACAGGATCATATTCAACACGCCAGAACTGTGCTACAGCCACAAATAACTGTAGCCGCCGTGAAGGGAGTTTACACTACATCCACTACCTTCCGGGTTGGGTCATCAGTCCGGGAGTTATGGATGACAGTAAGGCCCTGCTGCCCGTGGCCGAGCCTCAGACCCCCGGATACAACGGGTTCCCTTTTCCCTTACAGACGCTTACAGACACGTACATCCCGTCCCCAATTTAAAGATCAAAAAAAGGTACACATCGCCTCACCTGGTCCGGCCCCCCCAAGAAGAATGGAACGCTTTTCACCCCCCATCCGCATCACCCTGACCCTTTTCCCCTTCTTTATCGGTTGAATCCAATACTGGATTTCGTTTCCGACCGGGCCTCGGAGAAACTTCATCCCTGGTTTTTACCCCGAAGCTCAACCGGGCGGAGGGAATTATGATGGGGAGAGAACTGTTCCATGAAAGCGCCTTAAGAGTGGGAGAATTGGTCGGGGTATTCATCCTTCACCGCCTTTAGGATCATAAAAAATTGGAATACCACGCCTAAAAGACTCAACCCACCCAAGCCAGACCCTTTCTGGGTTTCAGCAATGTCAAACAGCCCAGGTTCCAAAATAAAAGGAATGTTTGTCACCATCCATGATGACATTCCATCCTTTCAACCCCAACGATCTTGCCCTTCCATTGGTGGTTTTCCCCATCCAGGGGATAAAGACCCTAATAGAAAGAAAACCCAAGGCACCACCAGCACCGTCCCCGGATAAAACTTGACTGCCCCCTACCGGATCAAGTCCTGGATATATCACTGCTCCCTGCCTCTGGTCACCCCGGCATCACAGCCACACTCCATCTCCTCAAGAACCGCTTCTGGTGGGAGACAATCAACCCCGACACTATTAAATTCATTCAGAACTGTCAGGACGTGAACATGCACAAAACCCTCGCAACTACCAGCTGGACTCCTTCAACCTCTTCCTATCCCTCAACGACCCTGGTCACACCTTGCCATAGACTTCATCACAGACTTACCCTATCCCAAGGAAACACGGTCATACTCACAATCATCGATCGATTCTCCAAAGCATGTAGCCTCATCCTCTACCCAAACTCCCCACTGCTCTTCAGACCGAACTCCTGTGTAATTGGGTGTTTAGGTTTTACTGCATACCTGACGACATCGTTTCGGATAGAGGTCCTCAATTCACCTCTCGCTTTATGGAAGGATTTCTTTCAAGCTCTAGGGGTCAACGTAAGTCTCACGCCTGGTTATCACCCCGAGGCCAACGGTCAAGTGGAACGCCTCAACCAGGAGCTCACTGGTTCCTCCGCTCCTACTGCAGCTCCCATCAAGAGGACTGGTCTCGTTTTCTCCTATGGGCCGAATATGCACAGAACTCCCTGATCAAGCCATCCACCGGGATCACCCCTTCAAATGCATTCTAGGGTACCAACCACCCATGTTTCCCTGGTCAGGTGAACCCACCAATGTTCCCGCTGTAACTGATTGGCTTCAACGAAGCGAGGACACATGGAATCAAGCCCACGTGACACCTACAACAAGCTGCACGGCCTGAAGGAACAGGCGACCGTCGCGGACGCCCTGGACACACTTTCCAACCTGGTCAATGGGTCTGGCTGTCCACCAGAGACCTTCGGATGAAATTGCCATGCCGAAGTTAAGTCCAAGGAATGTGGGTCCATTCAGAATCACACAACAAATCACACCTGTTTCATTCGCCTTGCTTTGCCTAACACATATCGTATTTCTCCCACTTTCCACATGTCATTGCTCAAGCCGCTGCTGCCCCTGAGGAGGAGGGGAGGGGAGGTCCCGTGAGCAGAGTCCCCAACCGGTTCAGGTGGAGAGCGAGGAGACCTATCAGGTGCGAGAGCTGCTTGATTCGAGACGCCGGGGACGAGTCCTCCAATACTTGGTTGACTGGGAGGGGTCGGTCCAGAGGAACGTCCTGGGTCAATGCCGAGGACATTCTTGACCCCAACTTAACCACAGATTTTCATAGAGAACATCCAGAGAAACGCCCTCGACCTCGAGGTAGACCCGCGTCGTCCTCCACCTCACACCAGGAGGCGTCGCAGGGGAGGGGCTCTGTCACGGATACTGAACCCCTGAGTCCCTCCAGTGGCCAGCAGAGGGCACCATCACCCATACTGACACTTACATGCATCCAAACACTCACGCATCACTGATACTGACTACATTACCCATAAGCCCGACCTTGGACTGATCACCGCCAGGTGTTCCCTATCAGAGACTGCCATATAAGCCAGACCTTTGCATCACCTCATTCGCGAGGTCTTGTTACTGCCAGCTAACATTTCTGAGCGTTTACCCTGTCTTGTTTCCCCAGTTGCCTACCTTTGTTGTTTATCGATCTGTGAACCTTGCTGCCTACCTTGAACCCTGATTGTTATAATGGACTGTGATACTTGCTTGTTACCCCGACCCACTGCTTGGTATTGACTACGATTCTGATATTCCTGTGACACTGTGTTTGCTGATCCTGACCCTTCAGCCTGTAATGCACTCACGAGTGTTCAAATAAAAGCTTGCAAATGGATCCCAAGTCGAAGTTATTCATCGTTACACACACACAATACCACTGTGTTCCCAAGATTCACTGCAGTCATTGAACCCTTATGTTGTTTTAATTGTCTGCCAATTTCCGTACGCATTTCATGAGAAAAGCAGTGGTATCGCAAAGGATAAACATGAATGTCCTAATAATGAATCAGGAAGTCTCCATTGTAAAAAAAATATATATATATATACATTCCCAACTCGAAATTTTCTAGTGACTGGGCACATCTAAATTTTTTTTTCTTTTTTTCTTCTTTTTTACAGTGTTGTATATGGCTCAGTCAGTACTTCTACTCCCATATATGAAATACAGGGAATACAATGGAATAGTGGTTTACAATAAGGTTAGTAGTATACAACCCTACCCTAATAGTCAAATAATATATATTTTTTTAATCATACCTTATTGGGGCTGAGCCCCTAAAATGAAAATCCTAGAACGCCTCTGATTAAATCCAATTCCCATTTTATATATGGACTGTTAATAAAGCTGTGGTATTGTTTTTATTTTTTGATTTTTGGTGATTCTTTATATCATTTCATCAGACAAAGTGTGTGATTGAACAATAAATTATCTTTATCATCATCGGTTTCACTGTCATGTGCAAATATATCTGCAGATACGTGGATGGCTCTTTCTGAACAGCACATTTAGAAAGAAAATGTGTCTGATAGCTTAACATGGTTGACAGAATTCAGTAGAGTTGAGTTAAGTCTGGCTGCTTATTGAGGAAATGGCTAGAGGAGCTGAAAACATGAGGAAAGGACCACTAATACTGATAAAGATTGTTATTTTTTGTATGTAGCAGGCATTTATTAGTTTTGTTGTCCACTGTGTTAGTTTGAAACTAATACAGGTGCTGGTCATATAATTAGAATATCATCAAAAAGTTGATTTATTTCCATTCAAAAAAGTGAAACTTGTATATTATATTCATTCATTACACACAGACTGATATATTTCAAATGTTTATTTCTTTTAATTTCGATAATTATAACTGACAACTAAGGAAAACCCCAAATTCAGTATCTCAGAAAATTAGAATATTACTTAAGACCAATACAAAGAAAGGATTTTAGAAATCTTGGCCTACTGAAAAGTATGAGCATGTACAGCACTCAATACTTAGTTAGGGGCTCCTTTGCCTGAATTACTGCAGCAATGCGGCATGGCATGGAGTCGATCAGTCTGTGGCACTGCTCAGGTGTTATGAGAGCCCAGGTTGCTCTGATAGTGGCCTTCAGCTCTTCTGCATTCTTGGGTCTGGCATATCGATCTTCCTCTTCACAATAAGTGAAGGTTATGGTGAAGGTTATGGTTTGCAGCACGATGTATGTTAAAATACATTGTGTATACACTCACTAAACAAAGAGTGACAGTTTTTAGTGGTAAAGAGCACTCTTTGCAAGCTTTCTAGTCTATGATCCCTTTAAAATGTAGAACTTTGTTTTTCAGCCACACACACGCTGCAAAGTTTCGGAATGACATCTGCATATTTATGTGGGATTCACTTTCAAAGTAGCAGTGATTGACACAATGATGACCAAAGCAATAGACGGATGTGAAAATGGGCATTAAGACTAGAGCACCCTCACTAATTTTAGAAGCACCCTCAGTGATTATTTCTGGAACCTGGTTATACAGCTTTTATTGCAAAACTATATACAAAACAACAAAATACAAATGCACTTAATAAAACAATTGAATAAATGCATATTTATAAGTTAAGCACCTAACTAAAATAAGTAGGCTATTTATATATTACAGCTTGCTTCCATTTAATGAGATAAGCCTACTCCTCATCTGAATTAAACCTGGGTGGCCAGCCAAATTCAAGGTGGTCACCACGAGACACTCCCAGCAGCAGGAAGAATGAAGTGCTCTAAAACTTCCAGGTATACTGGCTGTGTTGACCTTGGACCTCAGAAAACACAGTGGACCAACACCAGCAGATGACATGGCACCCCAAACCATCACTGACTGTGGAAACTTTACACTGGACCTCAAGCAACGTGGATTGTGTGCCTCTCCTCTCTTCCTCCAGACTCTGGGACCCTGATTTCCAAAGGAAATGCAAAATATACTTTCATCAGAGAACATAATTTTGGACCACTCAGCAGCAGTCCAGTCCTTTTGAAGCGAGACGCTTCTGACGCTGTCTGTTGTTCAAGAGTGGCTTGACACAAGGAATGACAGCTGAAACCCATGTCTTGCATAGGTCCATGCTGAGTGGTTCTTGAAGCACTGACTCCAGCTGCAGTCCACTCTTGTGAATGTCCCCACATTTTGAATGGGTTTTGTTTCACAATCCTCTCCAGGGTGCAGTTATCCCTATTGCTTGTACACTTTTTTCTACCACATCTTTTCCTTCCCTTGCCTCTCATTAATGTGCTTGGACACAGAGCTCTGTGAACATCCAGCCTCTTTTGCAATGACCTTTTGTGTCTTGCCTTTCTTGTGCAAGGTGTCAGTGGTCGCTCTTTTGGACAACTGTCAATTCAGCAGTCTTCCCCATGATTGTGTAGCCTACAGAACTAGACTGAGAGACCATTTAAAGGCCTTTGCAGGTGTTTTGAGTTAATTAGCTGATTAGAGTGTGGCACCAGGTGTCTTCAATATTGAACCTTGAGATACTGAATTTGGGATTTTCCTTAGTTATCAGTTATACTCATCAAAATCAAAAGAAATAAACATTTGAAATATATCAGTCTGTGTGTAATGAATGAATATAATATACAAGTTACACTTTTTGAATGGAATTAGTGAAATAAATCAACTTTTGACGATATTCTAATTATATGACCAGCACCTGTATAACTCAAGTGCATGGGTAGCCCTTTTCTGAATTTTTGTGAACAAATGTAATAAACCAACAATTTATCTTTTTCAGTGTATAGTTGTAACCATTGTTCTTAGCAATTTCTTAAGTGTAATTTTACTGATATTCATAATTATGACAAAAAAAGTGCTGCATCATTTCAGCTCTCTTGATTGTCATTGCATTGTGTGCTTATATGTCATCTGTTTTCTGTTACAGTCAGGGAAAATGTCAATAAAACTCATCACAAACAGAAACACATTTAAGAAATGGGCCTACTCTCATTCTTTCTCTAAAATGAGCTGAGAGGAAGGTGAACAAAGTCAACAATCACTTATGTACACTATGAATCTGTTTGAATGTGAAATCAGTGAGCTGCAGCTTTCTCATCTACAAGCGTAAAAGTTGATTCAGCATGGTTTGTCATTGATGCATCAGATGAGATGACAGACAGACTGACCTCAGGCCCTGATTTGTTTTTGTTGCACAGATGAAACATCACAGCACAAATCACCAGAATCACAGCTGACAGAGAAATCAGCACAAACAGAAGACGAGATTGCTGACTGAAATCATGAGAAAACATAATGACAAATTTAATACATCAAACTAGAAAAAAATACTAAGTTTTGATCTCATTTTATGTCTTTACAGTAATATGAGCACACTATACTGGACATGAGAACTATATTGTGCTCACAATGGTTGTGTCAAAGAATATGAAGAGCCTTAAACAGACTTATAACAGTCAACTGTATTGTAAGTAGGAGAGTTCTGATTTTTGATTTCAGAGGTTTTATTTCTCTTTATAAAGTTTTACATATGTGATTTTTAAAAATCTTAATCTTTCACTCATTGCATCATCTTGCTTACAAACCACATCCTGTAGAAACAAAAGACTTTTCAAAAGATTTTGAGGAGAATCACTGATGACTGGAACAGGGAGAAGAGCTGAGAAAGCAGCAGAAGAGCTACATTATTGAAAAGATGTGTGTAAAGATCCTTAATATTCACAGATAAAATAAATAACAGTTGGATAGTCCAGTTTTGTTATACAAAATGATATACATTTTTTATTATTAAGCCAATTCTTGACATAAGTCTGCCTTCACTACTCTGTATACACAGCAATAAATAAATAAATAAAATAGTTACTAGAAGTAGAAATTAGTTCTCTGGCAGTTATTACATCAAAAATCTTTATGTGTAAATGTGTAAATTCATTATGGTCATATACATACAAGCATAATTAGTACAGAGAGAATGTTTTTTTTTTTTTTGAAACTTCACAAACCATTACAGCAGGATGTGAAATTAGACCACAAGATTATTTTTGACTCACAGATAGTGTTGTTATGGTTATCTACCAGCAGAGGCTAACTTGACCATGCCAACCAGTTTAACCCATGAACACACACACAGAAAAAAATGCTAATCTAAAATGGTAGCATCTAAATGATCTGGTTTTATTCAACTCAAAAATATATTTTAACATCCAAAATACAGAAGATTCCTTCAGATTAACAGAAAAAGTCATACACATTGTTCAAACAAACAATTTGATGGACTCTATAAGGTAACATTTGCAGGTTATCACAGAATAGAACACATTTGATCTAGTTGTACATGTATGAGCCCCTGAAAATCACCTGAAAAAAGAGGCAATCCTGTTATCATTAAGATGATGGTATATCATCCTACCAACATCTTAACAAAACTTCTGAATACACCATCTGATCCCGCCCATTAGACTCCTGTAAGAACAGAGAGCGCACATCAGTAAATCAAGAACAGAGCTGATTCTACACAAGCTTAAAGCACAGATTCAGAAAGTCCTATAGGTTTCAGCCATAAGAATCTAGACGTGAGAACTTAATGATCATGTAAATACATGCATCTTTAAGAATGAATGAATGAATGAATGAATGAATAAATAAGCACTTTAACTATTAAATCCAGACTTTCTAAAATTGTGAATGATGTCTGAGTGCTGACTTATGTATATAAAAAATGTCCACAAGCAGACACACACACACACACACACACACACACACACACACACACACACACACACAACACTTAGATTAGCAGGGTTTCTGTAAGCATTGCGATTTAGTGCAAAGAATAACAAACATATCTTACAGCGTCCGAGCTCTTTGTGGAATAAATGTTACTTCTGTATAATCAAACTCTTCTTCATTAGCCTGAGCTGTTTGATAACAATTTATAAAATTAAATAAATAAATAAACAATTACAAAATTATACATTTGTATATATTTTTTCATCTTCTTTTTGGTTATTAGTAATACTTGCCATCTTGTTTAGCTTGTGTGTAATTTCTACTGTGACAGAAAATCAACACGACTACAACTGTGACCAGCAGCAGCAGAAATACTACAATGAGAAATGAAGATTGGCTAGATTCTGTAACGGATAAAACATAAAGAGTCATTAAGCAGCTGCTGCACATTATAGCACCAAATTGATAACTGAAATTGAAGGGGCACTGGGAACGATCAGATTCAGATTCAGACAGATTCAGTGTGAATATAATACTGACATACCTGAACTTGTCTGACAGAGATGAGTGATGTCCAGATGTGTGGTCTGGTTTCTGATGGGATTGTTGATCACACAGCTGTAGGTGTTTTTCTCCTGATATTCCACCTCCAGAGGTAGAGAGAGACTGATGCTGAGATCAGACACACTGATGCTGGACAATAAACTGTTTCCTTTGTACCAGGAGAGAGTCACAGCACCCACATTCACAACTGAACACAGCAGTGAACATTTAGATACTGATGAACGCTTAGATGATGAAGAACAGTTTGAAGAGTTACTGGTGATGACGGGAACAGGTAGATGAGCTGGAAAACATTTAAAGAGCAATATATTCATGTCATTTGTGGTCATTTGTAACCTGAATGTTTTAAGGCTTCCAGTGTCATCTGCTTCCAGTTATTTTAGTGATACAAAGCAGCTCATTATTTGGCTTGATATAACAAACTAGTAATTTTATCATTTTATTTTAATCTATTGTCGATATATAAACACACTGGTTTGTAGTAAATAGTTTCATGAAGCCTAATGAAAGTCTTGCACATTCAGCTAAACTAGCATGCTTCCACATTGTAAAATAAGGTGGATACAGTGAAGGTAAATTAACCAAGAAGACAGGTAAACAAAACGCTGTGTTTCAATCATAGATTATGGTTAAACATTAAGTGTATGTACTTTAAAAAATGCACTTTACAGCTATGTTCACTAGTCCATTTACATTTTTCATCTATACAGACACAGCCTATATTTTATTACACATAAAGGACCGCAATAATAGAATTGCTAAATTAAATTTAAAATTGTAAGAAATACACATGAGAAAGACTATTTAAAGAAAGGATATTGGATTGTAGCTTGCTGGTGGAAAATAAAAGTAGATTAGAAATGTATTTTATTTTTAACAAACCTTAATTTTAGTGTTGTCATATTCCATCCTGATTCACTGCTGCCAGACCATTATTAGCTTCAGGGCCATTTATATAAAATCTAAGAGTTGAAGTCATATTTGTCTTACCGTAGACAGTAACACTGAATGTCTTGTCTGAGTTTCCTCTGTTGCTGCGATCATTCGCTTTATAAAGTCCAGAGTCTGTTCTTCTGATGTTTCTGATGATCAGAGATCCAGTGAAAGAGTCCATCTGCAGTCTGTCTCCAAATGTCTCATTACTGCTAAACATATCAATGATGTGCTTATAGATTTCAACTGTTCTCGCTCTCTAGGTCCAAACATCCACAGAATCTGATCGCTCTCTGTACTTCAGTAACATCAGTGTTTAGAGTGACAGAATCTCCCTCAGTCACTGATACTGACTTCATCAAATCTGTATCACCAAACACACCTGCAGAAGAAATAAAAACACTTTATTATTAGACAGATACTAAATAATCTAATTTCCTGGAGTTAATCATGCACTTCTAAAAGGTAAAATATGTATTATTTTTAATCTCTTGTGGATATGCACTTGTGTTTAAATGCCACATTTACTGATTAAAAGTATTATAAAAGTATTTTACTTACCACACAGAACAAACAGGATCAGAGCACACAGATGAGAGGGACATTGTAATAGAAACGCCCAGCCGAGAGTCACTTCAGACACAGAAGAGCAACTTCCTGAACAAAACTGCAGCTGCTTCCTAAATCTAGACTTCTATATCAAAACAGAACTGTTTTAGTGGTCTTTGTTCACTTTTCATCTCTGTCTGTGCTCTCTAGACAAAGTTTAATTCATTCTTTATCTTCTTCTTAAATCACATTGAAGATCACAACATAATTCTGTAATTTCAAAATATTTATTTGTGTTTGTAAGAAAAACTACACATCTCATACTCTCATCAACATGAACAAACACACACCACCTGACATTGTGTGCATCGCTGAAGATCCTCGCAGCACATTAAACCACATGCATTCAGCTCAAACACACATTTACTGACCTCAATAACACAAGATCTGACTCCAAAACTGTGCTGCTTCACACAAATATAACTTTTTCAAAAGTTTTACACAATAATTGATTGAAATAAAACAGATTGATCTGAATAAACAGAAATACTGAATGAACTTTAAATGTCGTGTTAAAACATCATAAAACATCTACAAGAGAATCAAGCATTCATTAATATAACAGCATTGTGTGTCTATGACACTGTTTTAGCACAAATTCCTTTTAGTATGTGGGCAGATTCATCTACAATCTGTTTTAAATTAAATGATAAACATGTTTCTATTTTATAGAAATTATTTATCTTTAACCTTGTTATATTGCATTGTTCTTTAAGGCTTTTGGTGATTTATTAATACCATTTCAACAAAATGTATGTGAATGATAAACTATATTTATTATAAGTCATGTTGCAGTTCAGTTGAGCTTAAAGCAGATGTACATGAAGTCAACATTCATCATAACTGTGAAATTAAATCAATCATATTAATCATAGATCAGTCCTGAAGAGTTGTGGTGTATTGTGGATGACTTTTCTCATCTACAAAACACAAACACATGCAGATGTTGAGTCTATTTATCATCAGGTGATGTTTCTGCAATTTCACATTAATTACATAAAGCATATTTCTTAAAACTAAAAAATAATAATAATAATAATGATGATAATAATTAAAAGTTCAACTTTGCTTTAGGTTTTAACTATTTGCTTTTTCTTTTTATCATGTCAGTTATTGTAATACTTGCCGCTGGTTTTTCTTGCTCACATTTCCTGCAGCAGCAGTAAAACACACATGAAGAAATGAGCAGCAGCACACAAACACTTATAAGTGACATGAAATAGAAACCCACAGATTCTTCTGTAATTAATAAAGAGAAAATGGTCAATCCTTTCAGTCGAACTTTGTCCAGATGCTATAAACTGCACATTTAGAAAGAAAATATGTTGAAAATGTTGCTGCTGATAAACCTGCACATGGCCAGCAAACCTGACTGATGTCCAGATGTTTGGTCTGGTTAGTGAATGAAGCTGTAGGTGTTTTTATCCTGATATTGCTGATATTAAATGCGTTACATTTACTGATTTCAAGTATTAAGAGTTTCTAACAGAACAAACAGGGTCAGAGCACACATATGAGAGGACATCGTGATACAGACGCGCCGAGAGTCACTTCAGACACAGAAGAGTGACTTCCTGAACAAAAACTGCAGCTAAACATAGACAGCTAAATAAAGTGAACTGGTGTTAGTTCAAGTTCAACGCTTGCTCTAAATTCAATGATCTTTCATCTCAATGTTCTAGAAACTCCCTGTCAATCTCAAACATACTGCATAAACAATTTTCCATTGAGACATCATTCTGGATTGCTCTTTATCAGAAACGCTTCTGAGACTAACAGGTTTTCAGAGGGTTCAGTTGTGGTTTTAAGAAAGAACTGCACATCGCACACTCTCATGAACATGAACAAACAAACAATGTCTAACATTGTTTGCAGTAGCTGAAGATCCTCGCAGCACATTAAACCACATGCATTCAGCTCAAACACACATTTACTGACCTCAATAACACAAGATCTGACTCAAAACATCTCATGAACATGTGCTGAGTAGTTATTATAATACACCAAACATCACTTTTTGATTTATGGCTTTGACCTTTTGACCCTCCCCCCCCCACATGACCTTGACCTTTTGACCTCTCACGGCAGTTCATGATATTGTGACGAAATTTTAGTCTATTGATTCGTGTCGTGAACACGAAATTCCTTTTTTTTTCTCACTCAGCACCGACTTTCGATCTAATGTATTTCAATAGGAAGCATTTTTCATGTCTGCACCACGCTTTTCTTTCTGCGTGGAGCATTGTTTTTTCTTATTTGTTATTCATTTTAAACTTTAAGCTCAACATTTAACCAGGAGATTTTATCCTTGTTTTATTGCTTTATATTCTGTAGGCTGCTGTGTTATGGCCATCCCTTCTAAACGCTATATTTCTTTCTGAGAAATGCTATGGAGGTAAAATGACGCTCATAAAGATTTGCATACAGCAGGGTAATATTTGCTGAAGTGTACATAAGACTGTAGTAATTTAAATTTGCATGCTAAACGGTGATTTGCAAGTCAAAACAACAGTTTAAAGAACTGCAAAACAGATTGACTGCATAGAACCAATCTGTAAGTGTAAAAAACAAACTGTTGCAAATGTCTAAATGAGCTGTTGTGCATGTTAGGCAAAAATTTCCAAATAATCCAATATGTACAGCTCGTCTTTCTTTTCTCTGCTTACAATTTTGGCACAATTCTCTCACTAACTAAGATTTGCAAGCTGGAGGGGAGGGCCACCTTCTTCTTGTAGCCAATCAAATGAGCCTCTCGCTGACTCTTCATTTACTCTTATCTGATTGGTTCAATAAACACATCATGCACCAAGACCAAGACATTAACCAAGACATTCATCTTCATTTAGTTCAAAATTGTTCTTGCTGCAGGAATGGTACTTTTAACGCATACACGCATACACAAAAAAAAACTTTACTAAAACTTGATATTTTATAAGTTGTGTACCATTAGGCTATGTGTTCTTACTGAATTTGGAGCTGTGTAGTTTCATTCTCTTCCTCAACAGGCTTTATGAAATATTAGTTTATTGTAATATTATATTGTAATTTGGATTATACTTGAAAGTCTGCTAGTGTATCTGCACTAGCCTAATACATATATAATTATGACGTATCTACTGATACATTTTTAAACACAAATTTGGTTCAATAATAATTGTACCAACAGAAATAATGTTTTATTTAACATGTTGTAATAAAAGGGAATTTTACAATATATTACTAAAATATTTATTAAAATATTTATCTCTAATTTAGTCACCATTTATCATGTGTAATACTATCGTGTAACCACTAGATGGCGGTTTAGCTCTATATATAAATATATAAACATGGCTGTGTGTTCAATATAATGGCTGGAAACTTTGGATTCCCACATAATTAGTTACTTGAATTTGGATATATATTTAGACATTATTAAAGACATATTTATCAAAGTTTTGCATTAGTCAAATCTGGACACAAAGAAAGCATTTTGTTACTCATTTTTGCTCCATATAATAGCTTGATCAGTCACATGAAAGTAATCAGTGTTAAATACCATAAACAGAAACATGGTCTGAAAAATTGACAAATTCTTATTTAAGTAGCTTTATTGGCATGGTAAAAATGTTTTACAAAGTATAGCATTCTGATATCATAGTGTCGAAGCATTGTCACATAACATCATTTTGATTATAAAGTTTAACATCAGCTCAGTGGTGTAAGCAGATTATGAAGGTTCAATGTAAAGCCAAATCAAATAATGTTAACACTAGCTCACAATTAAGTATGAACACAGCTAATGAAAGGAGCATGTTTTAATTAAGTTGTTATTTTTATTTATTTATTTTACTGTATATGTATGTTAAAAGTACCATTCCTGCAGCAAGAACTATTTTGAACTAAATGAAGATGAATGTCTTGGTTAATGTCTTGGTCTTGGGGCATGATGTGTTTATTGAACCAATCAGATAAGAGTAAATGAAGAGTCAGCAGAGGCTCATTTGATTGGCTACAGAAGAAGGTGGCCCCTCCCCTCACAGCTTGCAAATCTTAGTTAGTGAGAGAATCGGCTCAAAATTGTAGCAGAGAAAAGAAAGACGGAGCTGTACATATCGGATTGTTTCAGGAAATTTTGCACCACATGCACAACAGCTCATTTAGACATTTGCAACAGTTTGTTTTTTACACTTACAGATTGGTTCTATGCAGTCAATCTGTTTTGCAGTTCTTTAAACTGTTGTTTTCATGCAAATCTCCGTTCAGATCTGCTTTTTGACCGTATTTTGGCATAAAAACATGCCAAAAGTGTAAGTCAGAAAAATGGAAGTCAGAAGTCAGATCATATTTTTTTTGCTTCAGCATGAAGCTGCAGTTTCACAATACATGAATTACGCTACAAGTAACAGAAAATGCTGCAAATCATTTTTCTTACGCTTGAAACACGATTTACACCTTTACAAAGCTTCTCTTGCATGCAAATTTAATTTACCTTACAGTCTTATGTACACTTCCCAAGAATATTACTCATGCGATGCAAATCTTTATGACGTAATTTTACCTCCATAAAATGCCATTTTTCCCATCTATTTGGTGTTCAAATCTAACAGTAGACTACAGTAGCCATGAGCCTTACTTTTAATACATTGAAGACTTCAGCTAAAACTACCTGAGGACCCTGAGCCGATTCTCTTTTAATGATAGGCTATACTAATTTTCTTTCAACACATAAACATGAAAGCTTGCTTGAAAATGCATAAATACGATGTCCACCACGCCAGTTTGTGATATAGTCACGAAATTTTGATCTAAATTTGATATGGCTACTATCTTCAACACATAAACACGGTTGCTTGATAATTCAGCATACGATGTTATGACCATCTGTTTTATTTGATCCTCCTTCATTGTAGAACGGGTATTATTATATTAATTAAATTAAAATAAAATAAAAAATAATTTAATTAGTGGACTGCCAGCATTACCCTGCGATACCTCAGCTTATGTTGCTATGGAGACGGAGCCATTCCGCTTAGCTATTGGGTGATTGTTTTATGCCGCAGATTCTGTCTCATTGTCAAACCACTGTTCAGGTAAGCCAGCCAAGACTTTTCTTGAATGTAATGATCACGCTTTGCTTAAATTGTATAATTAAATGCATTTTCTTTGCCATTAGACACACGTGGTCTACATATCAGGCAATTAATTAAATGCCGAACCAATGGTTTCTCATTATCAGCAAAAAAAAAAAAAAGCGGAAATAAGGTTTGCTAAAAGTCTAACTAACTTCAACATAAGCTATCTAGAGGATGTAATTTTTCTCGATCATCGTGGTTCACCCACTACGCACTGGAATGTCTCAGTTATAGTGATATAATAATAACTTGGCCTAAAGTTACAGCACATTACTTTTGCCCCTTAAATCTGGATGAGGAACCCCAGTCGCATGTTACACACTTTATTAATTTATTAAGTATTTTAGAAATGGGAATCCTCACATTGGTGAACTCATTTTAAATCTTTTATCAACATATCTAGCTCTACACTACATAATTAACATTTTCTTCTCTCTCCTGCAGATCCTGTCAAACTTCACCTTTCCAACCTATAGATACACCGATATTCAAAACCCAAAGGCACTTTTAAGAGCCAACCTCTATGTATCACTTCATCATGTTCTATCTCCAAGCTCTCTTCCTATCTATCCCACCATCTATATTTCTATCCATCTCTTCAGTCTATATCTGTTATCTGTCTTTCAGTCTATTTCTACGTCCCGGTTCCTCCCTAATAGTTCTAGTGCGACATGCAGGCCTAATCCAAGCTGCTGGAGCAGCCTTGCCAAGTGTTCTGATGATTCGTGTTTCCGTAAAGGATGTCTTACTCCACAGACTCGCTGCATCATGTCTTTTACTGCCTAACACGCTTTCCCATAACTGTACACACACACACTCGGCCTTTGTTAACTGTGAACATCGCTTGGTCTGACTGTACATGTGCCGGCAGAGCACAGCACCTGTCGCCACTAAATTACATTATATTTCCCCATAATGTCATTAATATACTGTACATACTGACTTCAGCTTGGGCCACCAAATAAATAGACTGCCGTTGTTATGTAAGTATGAGGGCTAGATTATTTAGTGTACAGGTCATTTCAAGAGTTATAAACAAAGTGATTAAAATGTTAAAAAATGTTTAATGTTTAAAAATGTGGAAAACACTCATTGCATCACACCATCTCCTGACTGTATTATTATTTGTAAAATAGGGGTTCATGGAGTGTGTGTATACATGGATATAAGTATAACAGTTTATATTTCATTAATTTGGGAAATGAACAAGTGTCTTATACCTCAATGGACTATTTGCCCAACCAGCTTATTCCTGCTAAAATGTTATTGATAGTGTAAAAACATCAACTCTGAAGCACATGCTGATTGATGGACTAGCATTACTCAACATTACTCACTATCACATAATTCATTTAAATGGAACCGAATCGAACCTGAAAATTTGTATACTGTAATATTTTGTTGAATTTTGCACTGTTTAGAGACGCATGCAAAGAAAATAGCATCCATGACATCCATGACTTGTAATGTGTCATTTAATACGTAATAGTTGTAACAGAGACTCACTTTTCATGTTGAAGCCTAGTGTCCGCTGTCGTTCATTAATTGTAAACACACATCAGTTGTTCAAAGACTGTACAAAACAACCGAAGCAAAAATGTATACAGTAAGTAGAAAAGGTATTTACAGAGCTACATTAAAAAATTCACAATAGTTAGAAGAGTGGATTTCGGTATACTGATACATATTTCTGATGGGCAATCATAGTTCGTAGTAAAAGACTATATCTATAACCTTTTCAGGGAATGTACTGTAGTGTAATATTATGGTTCTAAATCGCGATCGCGTTACAACAAGATGACATAGTCCCTCTACCAAATCCACCAAAAGTTTACAAAAAGAAAAATGTACCACTCAGTAGATGCTAATAGCCTAGTTGTGACAGATGGGGTGTACACATAGACCTAAGCTTTAATGTCAAGTGGAAATGTTGAAAGAAACGAGTATGACGAGTAAAATGTGAACATTGTCATCAGGTATCTGAACAAGAGGTCTAAATCTAGTGCCTTAAGAAAAAAAAATTAAGAAATTTAAAGCAACTTTTATAAGAATATACCCAAATGGTCACGATCGGAATTTCCACTTTCATATGCTAATTTTCTTAGTGATTCAGTGTGGGTTCTGTGTGCACAACATTACTTTATGTTTTTATGAGTGTGGAACTTTAACAACCTCAAACTTTACTGAATTTCTAGTTTTGACTGCAATGATGTGATGTGTTTCAGTTGAAAGTGTTAAACTGCACTGAAAAAATAATATGCTATTTACTTAAAATATAGTGCATCCTTTTGCATCCCTTTCTTAAGTAAATTTAACACGAATTTTAAGCAGTGTTACCTTAAAATCTTTAGTCGACAATACTTACATATTTGAGTATCCTAATGAACAAATTTATTAGTTGGTGTAACACAATATTTTAAGTAGATTTTACTAATAAGTGTAAATTATTTCTACAATAAAAGTCTTGCTTACCCCATTATAAAATTTAAACTCATTTAGATTTATAATTTTACATTTTGTATTTTAAAATACCTAGGTACTGCTCAATACTTAAATTAGATATATATTACAATGAGTGGAAGACATGACAGACAACTGGTAAATATTAAATGACTTCTTTATTTTTACAAATGCTACTTAAAATCTTTTAAGTAGCATTTGTAAACGTTTTAAAATGACAATACAGATACAGTAAAAATACTGAACAGTAAGTATCAACATGCTTTTATATTTGTGGTGTTGTGTGTGTGTGTGTGTGTGTGGTATATATTACACAATGTTTGATGTGTTGTTTGCTGTGTGTTTGAGTGCAGTGAAGTGGTGAGTATGTAATGTGTGGTACTGTATGCTTTTGACTTGCATGTGTGAGTTTTACAATGTTCTGTGGCATTAAAATGCATTACAGTTTGTATCGATTCTAACCCACAATTCATGAAACAATTCACCGTTTCTATAAAACACAGCCTCAAAACTACACACCAACTTGTGCAAACTTCAAACTTCCAGGTCGAAATCAAACACATGTTCTCTTTGTCAAACTCAAACTTTGGCGCAGATGATACACAAACCTGAAGCTCATTACACTAATGTAAAGTGATCTTACAGTAAATGAAAAGCACAAGTAAAAGCTAGAAGAGAATAGACCAAAGACCAAACAACTGATGGTAAACACACGTTGGGAATACTGCCTGTTAAATATATTGTTTTAAATAAAGAATATAATATGTTTTTTAAAATATTTAAACAATAGATGATATGGATAGTAAAGATACTTTTAACATAAAATATATAAAATAGAATTAAAGCCATTAGATGTACAGGTGGTCATTTTAATCTTTTTTGCTTTTAAATAGAGGTATTTTGGAACAGCTAAACAGAGGCCCTGCAAAATTTCTTTTCTGCTCTGTGTCTGAAAATAGCATAGATATGTGTAAGGTTTACACCATAGCAAAGTCAAATAATTATTATTTCACGGGTAGATTTGGTCCATATGTGAAATCACCATTTGTGTTTACACCCACTTTTTAAATGAAGCATAACATGCCTAATGGCAGTGAAGGGCACAGTTCTTAAATTACATCTCTAGGATAGCGGTTCAAGAGGCATCTGCCTGAACCATCTTTAATGACTGAATACAATCGAGGGTCTTTCTCTGAAAATATTTTTCTAAAAGATACATTAACTTCATCTAAACTTCACAGTGCTGTGCTGTGACAAACAAACAAGCTCCTCCGCATACGTTTAAAGCAAAATAAATATTTTTAGTTTTATTTTTAAACATACAGATAGACTTTGGCAACATGTTTCATTTTTGTGTGTGTGTGTGTGTGTGTGTGTGTGTGTGTGTGTGTGTGTGTGTGTGTGTGTGTGTGTGTGTGGAGAGAGAGAAAGAGAGAGAGAGAGAGAGAGAGTTGGTATTAAAACTTTGAAGATTATGCTAAAAATAAGAACTTTAAAGAATCTAAAGTGTTTAATGCGTAATATTATATCTAATATAATATAATCATATAAGTAATAATATTAAAATTATTATGTATTATATAAATTATTATATATTATATACTATTATATAAAATATAAATATTATATGTAATATAAATTATAATTTTGTTGAAATTTAAGACTCATGCAATAAGATGTAGTAGGGTGTACTGTTTATTTAAACTCTACATTAATGTTATGCTTTGAAATAATGTACCCCATTTACTTGGATCATGCAGTCTAGAACTCCACCCTCACCAGGGGTCTGTGAAGCACCCCTCAGTTTCACATACAGGAGAATACCACTACGAGGACCTGTGAGATTTTGTTTATGATTTAACTTTAAAAATTGTATTTTATTTTTTAAATTTTATTATTTTATTTTGGGGATATTTCATTCATGTTTGGACATCTCTTAGCAGTCTAAAAATGTACGGGATAATTATTTTATATTTACCATTAGAAATGTTCATTTTATATAGTATGTTATATATAATCACATTTTATGCATTAAAATAAGATAATTTTTCTTATTTTTTAAAAGAAAAGAATGGTGTGTTTTATAAGTTAGTAGCATGATGTCATATATAATTATTTATTTCCATATTCTTTAACCCTTTGAGTCTGAGTGGGTTTTGGGGAGTGGAGATAAACGTATTAATGATTAAAGTCTGAATATACTGTATTTATCACTAACGGAGCTACAAAATATGTGAGCACAATGAATGTACATGTCTGTGATTTTGTGAAAGCAGCGTTTATGAGTAGTTTTTGTTTAAAATGTGTTTAAAATGTGTTAAAATGTGTTATAAATTATTTGTTTGGTTTAGTAACATGTTTGTTACTACGATGTGTTTTATAAGTTTGATAAACTTAAATGGCGAATACTTGTTTAAAATGTATGTTTTGCTTTAGTAACATGCTGTCATATATAATTTTATATTTTATTTATTTTCATATTCTTTAAAATAGAGATAAGTCTTTTTAACTTGATATGTTTATGTATATGTGTGCTTGTTTATATGATTTATCAGAATACAAATTTGTATACTGACATTGATATTACACTGATATAACTGTGCAAATGTGTTTATGATGAAATTTGAGTCGCATAATTCAGATCGCTTAAAAACAAAATAAAAATATGTACCCACATACAAAATTTTATTGTGTGGTGGTAGGTGTACAGTAAAAATAAATGATTATACAGCTTTTGAAAAAGATCATTTATACTACATGATCTTCAGAATGTTTACTGTGATGGTAGGTTTAGGGATGATACTGTATAAAAATCATTAATATAATGTAAATATGAATATAAAGGTTTTAAATATAATGTAGAAAATGTGTTGCGACAGTTAATGTGAATTGAATTGTATTGTGCCTATGGAAAGTCTGCATAAACATGTCAATGACCTGGCGGACGTGTCCTGGTCCCCAGTACCCCATATCATTCAACCTTTAAATTATATATTTTTCCTGATCCTGGTAGAATGTACAACATTTTTATTTTTTTAGTGATGATTAAAACTAGTGAGATCGATAATTTATTTATTTTTTCATTTAAAAGAAGAAAATAAGACTGGGACGATTTAATGTGTACATGTGTGTGAGAGAGACAGAGAGATCACGAGAGAGGGGTGAAAAGAGACATAAATGCAATAGGATACCCGAAGCGTGGTCCACAGATGTGTCTATGTGTGTGAGAGGATTTAGAGGAGAGACCATCATTTTGATGAATAACCGGACAGATTCTGGGAAAATGCCAAATAGTCACGCATGGACAGCTTAGATCTTTTAACACAAAGGTGTAGTGTAAGGAGATGATAACTGACTCGTCCCCAGAATATCGGTAGCGTGGGTCAAGACACATGCACACACACAAGAGACTGAGACAGAGAGAGCACGAGAGGGGACATGTTTTAGAGCGATTCAATTGAACAATATTCATCTACCACTAAGAGGAAACTTTTATCCGTTTCTTTATTAATTGTTTTATCTCCATTTAATTATTAGGATTTTATTTAAAACCTTTATTATATACGCAGGAAACGATTTATACAGTCAACAGATTATATTTGAGAGTGAGTACACTCACTATATGATATGAGCTCCGCTTCTCTTGTTCTTGATTAATTTTTCTCGACGCTGAGAAACCTCGCCAAGCACAAACTACTGTTGTAATGGCTTTCGGCGCAAAGTCAGCCTTTCCATCATCTCTTCATCCAATTCCTCGGTTTAGGTGAGTATAAGTCCATGTCTATGTATTTTCACAGCTCTTTTTCTGATTTCCTCAGAAATTAGAGGGACCGATTTATCTATGCTGGAATGCAGTCCGCGCCGCTGCTGGGGAACTCTGCCCGAGTGACGGCGTAAAATCTTCACCCTAAGTTCACCTGTCGCCGGATGGTCACACAGAGACAACATTTGTCTTCCGTAACAGACGACATACCGAGGTCCGGTGTCTATTTTACAAACAGGTGATCGACGCTTGTCATTAGGATAATCCCTAATGACATGATATATTACAAAACAGATGACGGATCACAGCTGCCGATTATTCACGGAAGTTGTAAATATTGAGTCATTTCACATTGATGACGATAAACATGATTTATTACAAACAGATGTCATATCACATGTCATAACAACAGCTGCGACCGCTACAAGGTCAAAAGGTCAAGGACGAGTGGGGAGGGTCAATGTCAAAAGGTCAAGGTCATGTGGGAGGGCGGGTCAAAGGTCAAAGCCATAAATCAAAAAGTTATGTTTGGTGTATTATAATAACTACTACTGTGCTGCTTCTCACACTCACATTATAATCAATCATGAAACATTTTCAAAAGTTTTCACAATATTTTAAAGTAATTAAAATGAAATAGTTTAAACTTTTAAATAAGAAAAAAAAAAAATGTTTTGAAATTCAAATAATGTTGAATTAAAACATAAAACATCCATATGAGAAAACAAAGTTTATTAAACCAATCTGAGCACTCTTGTAGTTCTGTGACACTATTTTAGTAAAATTCATATCTTATTGGCCAGATTTACCTGCATATGACTCTAAACATTTTACTGTATCAAATGCATTTTACATTTTTGTGCATGTAATGTTAAACTATAAATCTTTAACCTTGTTAAACCACATGTTCTTTTATTTTATTTTTGGGCTTTTGGTGAATTAATACAATTTTAAAAAATAAGAGTTGTGGTGTATTATGGATGATGATCAGTGATCTGCAGACGGTAGATGATCTGTGTGTATTCTGACAGACTTTTCTCATCTACAAACACAAACACATGCAGATGTTGAGTCTATTTAACATCAGGTGCTGTTTCTGCCACTTTGCATTGATATATTTTAAATTATATAATAAGCATATTGTTCATTTTAGAACTATTATAAATGTAAAAATATAAATAAATAATCAATTTGATTGTTAGCGTTAAACTATTTTGCATAAAGAGTCTTTTTTGTCATGTCAGTTGTCGTAATACTTGCCCTCTGGTTTTCTTTCTCACATTTCCTGCAGCAGCAGTAAAACACACATGAAGAAATGAGCAGCAGCACAAAACTACTGTTATAAAGAGTGAAGAATATGAATTCTGTACCATTTCTGTAATTAACAAAGAGAAAATGGTCAATCCATTAAGTCTGACTTCATACAAAAAAATATAAATCGCACTGTTTAGAAAGAAAATGCGTTGAAAAAATATATTGCTAATGTACCTGAACATGGCCAGCAAAGCCAACCGATAAAGCATACTATTGTAATGTGAGTAAAAACACAAAGTAAAGTAAAATCAAAAATGCAGACGATGTTTAATAATCTGTTATTATTGAAGGGTTGTTCTGAACCAAAGTGCTCAAAACTGGCCTCTTCAAAACAGAATTTCAAAGGATACAATTCATGAACACTCGATCCTGTGATTGTTTGCGCAGGTTTAATTTGTTTGGCATATGTAATGGCTGTGAGGTTTAGATTTTGACTTCACCTATATTTGCAGGTATGCTAAATATTCATAGACATAAACCTGGTAGATTTTTTGATAAAAAAAAATAATAAATACATAAAATAAAACCTTAGGTTTGTGTACATTATTAATTACCATTTACAGCTATGTTTATTGGTTCATTTATATTTTCCATATATACAGACATAATCAATTTTATTACACGTAAATGACTGGCAGTAATAAAATTACTACAGTAAATATGTGTAAAATGTAAGTAATACACCAGAGAAAGAATTCATGTCCTTTATACATAAAGGGTCCCCTGAGTTTTGTTGCATGCTTCATTTTTTTTTTTTTTTAAGCTTTCACTCTGAAGAGTAAACTTTTCAAAGGAATAACAATATACATAACATGCATTACAATGATTAAAATAAATAAATAAATAACAAAATAAAGCCTGCATTGCATGTTACCTTACAAAGATGAATTTATCCTTTCTTAAGAAAGGATATTGGTTACAGTTTGCTGTGTAGTGGAAAATAAAAGTAGATGGGAAATACAATTTATTTTGAACAAACCCTAATTTTAGTGTTGTCATTTCTGATTCACTGCTGCCAGACCAATAAGCAACTTTGTGTCTATTATAAGAGGTTTTTGAGACATATTTGTCTTACCGTAGACAGTAACACTGATATCTTGTCCGATTTCCCTCTGATGCTGCAGATCTGTAGTTTATAAAGTCCAGAGTCTGCTCTTCTGATGTTTCTGATGGTCAGAGATCCAGTGAAAGAGTCCAGCTGCAGTCTATCTCCAAATATCACATTACTGCTAAACATATCAATGCTCTGCTTATAGATTTCAGCTATTCGAAGTCTCTTTGATTAAAAGTGTTACTCACCACACAGGACAAACAGGATCAGAGCACACAGATGAGAAAAATCATTCTGGATGTTTTATTTTTATTAGTCCACAGGTTTTCAGAAGGTTTATTTGTGGTTGTGAAAGGAAACTGGCAACATCTCACACTCTCATGAACATGAACAAACACACATCATCTAACATTGTGTGCATTAGCTGAAGATCCTCGCAGCACTTTAAACCACATTCAGCTCAGACGCCACATTTACTGACCTAAATAACACAAGATCAGACTTGAAGTGAACATGTACCAGTTCACACACGGCATATGACAACAATCTATATTAAATATCTCACAGAACATTTTACAAAATATTAGTTAGAATACAATAGATTACAGTTTTTCTCATTTGCTAAGACACACTAAATGAAACTGGGATCCGCTGATCTTCATCATCACATTATTAGCACAGCAGAAGTCTTCTCTTGCAAATGTTTTAACACTTTTCATTTGTTTCACACATTTTTCACACCCTTTTCAAAACAGTTACCTCAGATCTCATTGAAAGGCTCCAAACTCTATTGGATTCACTGTGTTGAACAAAAGAAAAAATCTATTCACAGCTGATAGAAACTACTTGCATAATTATAAATCTCTATGCATGTGTGAAACTCATTTGCACAACTCTTCAATCAGCAATCAGTCCTCATCCATCTATAAAGATGCCACCCTGTTGCTATTTGCAAGCATGGATCAAAGAGGCCATAGGACGAAGGAGAGTAAGAGGCCATGGCAAGGGGCCCAGGAAGAGGAGTTGTATGTGTAGTGGAGGAGCTGCAGCAAGAGGACAAAATCGAGCTCAAGTTTCAAATGAAATTGGCAACATTATTGACCATGTCATCAATCATGGTTGTCCTTTAGAAAGGCTGGACAAGGTCCAGCCATTCTGAGTCGGACACTGTGGCATCTATTGTCAGGCTTTTCGAATGAGAACAGGTAATTCAGTGTTACTGAATGTATACCCTGTGTATTTCAGCTTTACTGTATGCTGTTAGCAGAAACTGCTACAGTAATGCAGATGTTTTATCAATCCCATTTATGGACTGTCTATGCAGTAATGTCAATTTTGACTGTTTTGCTTTACTTTATAGAATCCACACATTGCCACACACTGGTGGCAGAGCAAAGATATTTAGTATTGAACAGGAGTCAATAGATATGGCAGTGGCAAACAATGCAATCAGACTGCGGAAATCCAGGCAGCAGTAATTGCAGATCAGGGAGCATTTAGAAATATAAACAGTGTGAGTTTGGCAACTATAGATCGAGTCCTTAAACGAAACCATGTCAGAATGAAGCAGCTGTACAGAGTTCCATTTCAAAGAAACTCTGACATCGTAAGGAGGCACGATTCCAGTATGTGCAGGTACAGATTTTTTTGTAATACCTTGTTTACCATAGTTACATGCGACTGGAATAATTTGCTTTATGAATTTACTCTTTCTCTAGAGAATAATGGAGCTTGAAGCTGAAGGGGCACATCACAAATTCATTTTTGTGGATGAAGCGGCTTCAACCTCTGTAAAGTGAGGTGCCTGGAGGAACATCATTGGGCAGAGGGCCACTGTCACAGTGCCAGGTCAGAGGGGTGCCAATATCACCATGTGTGCTGCCATCTCCAATGATGGAGTCCTTTGCCACATACCAACTACTGGCCCATACAATACAGAACGCCATCACATTTCTTGATGCATTGAAAGAATTACTGATTCCATCCAAGAGAGAGGGCTGTTGAGGCCTGGCATGACTCTGTATGTCATAATTTGGGACAATGTGGCTTTCCACCACCTCGCTTGTGAATGAATGGTTTGCAACACAGCCTCAGTATTATGATGCAATTCCTCCCTGCATACTCGCCTTTTCTGAACCCAATCGAGGAGTTCTTCTCTGCTTGGAGGTGGAAGGTGTATGATCACCGCCATATGAGCAGATGCCCTCCTGGAGGCAATGAATGCTGGTTGCCTGGCAATAGGTACAGAGGACTGCCAGGGATGGATCATGCCATGCAAGGAGGTATTTCCCTCGTGCATTGCAAGGGAAAACATTCAATGCGATGTTGTGGCATAATCGCAAGAACGAATGGACTAAATGTGAAAGATAAAATGTATATATCTTTCTTTTTTTTTTTTTTTTAAAAGGTATTTCAACCTATAAGTTTCCTTTGGTAGCTTTTTTTCAGTATCCATTTGAGTTTGTAAAGTATCATATTTCATATTGATGGCTGCATTTTGTATTTTGTTATCCATTGTGTAATGATTGATTGAAAGAATAATTAATTTGACCACAAGTTGTGGTGTTTGATGGAAATATTTGCTTATGTTGCATGTTTTAATGTTTTGTGAGTGTTAGAGATTTTGCTAACAAAATGAGTCATTTTGGCCATTGAGCTTCAGTTTTATCCTGTGTGTTAACGGTTTTGAAAATGTGATGTCAGAGTGGGCAAATGTGTTTAAGCAATCAAGAAAAACTGTAATGCTGAGATATTTAATTTAAACATTAAAACATATTTAATAAAAAAATCCACGACTGTTTAAATTTCTGTTTTAAACTAATCTCAGTACTCTCTATGTGTCAGTGACACAGTTTTAGTACAAATCATATGTACAGGTTTTTTTTTTTTTTTTTTTTTAACTGCTTACACAAAATCTTTTCTTGTCACAGAATTTCTGAAAGCTGACACTCAAACAGCAGAACCACACACCAAATCTACAAACCCATACACTAATTCTCGGTTTTAGACTGTTTTCAGTTTCATAAAACACTTTTGCAAAACACAACACACAATTCTCTATGTAACACACACAAATCTAACAAGAATTAATATTATGGCAAAGGTGGCAGTACTTCATTTTGCAAGAGATGAGACATTTTGTGTTTGAATTCTTGGATTTGTGTGAAGTTTTGATAAAAGAGGCAAAGTTTTGAAAATGTGTGTAATCAGTTGAAAATAAAAGCTGTAATTGGGTAGATTCATCTGTAATTGACTTTAAATTACAGCTGAACTTTCATTTCACTGTATCAAATGAATGTTACATTTTATGTATGTAATGTTAAATAATAAATCTGTAAACCTGTTAACCTGCATGTTGTTCTTTTAAGCTTTTTGTGATTTATTAATACCAAGTGTGTATGTGAATGATAAACTATATAATATTTCATGTTGCAGTCCAGTTGAGTTTAATCTTTGAAGCAGATGAACATGAAGCTTCATCATAACTGTGAACTGAAATCAGTCACATTAATCATAGATCAGTTCTTATGAGTTATGGTGTATTATGGATGATGATCAGTGATCTGCAGACGGTAGATGATCTGTGTGTATTCTGACAGACTTTTCTCATCTACAAACACAAACACATGCAGATGTTGAGTCTATTTATCCTCAGGTGCTGCTTTCTGTTGTTTCTCATGTATACAATACATTTACATTGTAAGCATAAAATAAGCATATAATTTACATACAATAAGAATTTTAAAACTAATAAAATGAAAAACATCAACTTTGGCTGTTATAGTTTTAAAGCTTTTGCACATAAAGAATTATTTTGCCATGTCAGTTGTCGTAATACTTGTCCTCTGGTTTTCTTGCTCACATTTCCTGCAGCAGCAGTAAAACACACATGAAGAAATGAGCAGCAGCACACAAACACTTATAAGTGACACGAAATAGAAATGCTCAGACACTTCTGTAATTAATAAAGAGAAAATGTTCAATCCTTTCAGTCTAACTTCATCCAGATGCTATAAACTGTACATTTAGAAGAAAAAATATGTTGAAAATGTTGCTGCTGATAAACCTGCACATGTCTGACAAAATTGAGTGATGTTGAGATGTGTGGTCTGGTTTCTGATGGGATTGTTGATCACACAGCTGTAGGTGTTTTTCTCCTGATATTCCACCTCCAGAGGTAGAGAGAGACTGATGCTGAGATCAGACACACTGATGCTGGACAATAAACTGTTTCCTTTGTACCAGGAGAGAGTCACATGACTACACAATTAGCAGCATCACTAAAATAAGATCACTTGAGGGATAGTTCCCCATCATCTACTCACCATCATGTTGTTCCAAACCAATAATTTATTTTCTACTATTGAACAAAACAAATTAATGTTGGTAAAAAATTCAGCAAACAATTTGTGCAAATAATAAACTTAACCGATTGTTCACACACTGCTGTTCTCTTTATAACATTCACTTGGATGCAACAAAACCACAAGTTTAGCACATACACACTATATCATGCTTTGTGCATTTACCCAGCACAATAAACCACATGCACTGAGCTCAGAGCCCTGACTTACTGACCTCATTAAGAGTTTTCCACCAAGGCATTTCACGCCTTTAAAAGCAGACATCACAATTCAGTAGCTGAGTGTCAAACTGTAATAAGGTTTATTCACGAATGGATTGTTGACTCAGTTAACCACTCAAATAAAACCACATTTAAATTTTAACACAATTTTCTTAACATTTGTAATCAAACATAAATTATCTAGTATATGAAGTACAACTTTTATAAAATATTTTCATATATGCATAAACATTTAATAATTTTGTTATTTTGTGACTGAAAACAACATCTGATCCTGGATTCATAAAAATTGAATTAAAAAATGTGCATCAGTTTTCCATGAATAAGCTTATATGCATTTGATTGAACATAACAATCCTCTGTATCAGGGCTTTACTGTGGCATAAAGAGACAAAAATAATCAGTGCAGAGAAATTTTAATAATGCTTGTTCAGAAATACACAAATCACTTTGTAGGGTCAAAATTAACAAAGCCTTCTGTTTTCCTGTCCCAAACATATCTTGAGCAAAAGTGCTGATATCGATCAAGGCCTGTAGGCCAACATGTGTATACATCAGGGGTCTGCTAATTGTCACACCTTTGCCCAGTGGGTGAAGCTGTAATCTGCTGATTGGTCAGTTTGAATTTGGTACCATATTCCTCCAGATGTATTACTCCTTGTAACTCCTGGATTAAGAACAACAGAAATCCAAGAAATAATCCAACTATGCACACTGCTTTCAAACTCTTAAGGTAAAATGTAAATTCCTCCTTCCTGTTGAATCTTGAAATGTAAAGTGTGTAAAACACACTGGACGCAAAGATTTAGGCAAACCTCAATGAAACGCTCAACCTGAGCTGCTAAAGTGTCAAAGTGCAGCCTCCTGTGATAAAACAACAACCTGACAAGAGTTACAGTTTCCTTTGAAATTGAGATATAATGGTACTCTTCTGACTTTTGATTTCAGAGTTTTGTTTTTCTCAGAAAACAGTTTCATGTATTTTAATACAATGCTTTCCAGGAAGTCAAACTTTTCCACATGAGCTCTTGTCAATTAGTATCTGAGTTTTTCTGTGTTCATCTAAGTAACGAGTAATCAAATCAGTAATGCAAGTTACTTTGTTTTCTCCTTTATTCACTGACAGCTGTCCTGTCTCTGTGTTGAGAGACACTGAGAGTGAGGTCCAGAGACACTTCCTTCAGCCTGAGGCTCATTCATTTATTTTTGGTGTGAAAGGGCTCTCACAAGTGCAAAAAATACTTTTTTTTTTTTTTTTTGTTATTAAAAAAAATTTTAAAAAATAAGCAAGCCCAGTCCAGGTGACAAAAGGAACACAATTACTTTTAAAAGTACATTTCCCAAATACGTGTCAATGTGAATTCAACTTTATGAATAAACTCTAATGTTGATTTATCTGAACATGTCCGCCAGAGATCAGTGCTTACGAAACATTTCAAAATGTTTGCTGTTAGATGGCTTTGATTTGGTCAACCATGAACAAGCGCCTAATGGTTTTAACTGATCTCCAGTCAGTTTTATAATGTAGACTTATTTTCAATTAATTTAATGCATTTTTAATACTTAGGCATGTATAATACAAGGAGAATGATGCTTAATTGCTTTTAATGAAGCCCTGCCTAATAACACACATAACAAACACCACAAATAAAACACAACTTTAAAGAACCTTCATATTTAATTGTACTGAATTAGTAGATCACATTTAAAAGATTATACTTTTATGAAAGCATTTGGTTTTGTTTTGTAAAGGTGTCATTATACATGTTTGACGCTTCAGAACAATTGGTTCAGTTGATTCAGAGCTCCTAAAAGCTGTGTTTCTCCCTTCACTGCTCAGCTGCTGTCATATAAGCGATCATTATTTTATATCTCTTATGTCTATGTATAAAGACAAAATAATTTTTCAGATCCTTTTTTTTTGCTTCTTTCTATACTACGATGGCATTTTAGTGCCAGCGTTAAAAAAAAAAAATAATAATAATAATAATAATCTAAGATTACGAGATTAAAGTTGTAATATTTGAGAATAAATCGAAATACTCAGAGAATAAAGTCGAAATACTACGGAATAAAGTCAAAAATATTACAGAATAAAGTCAAAATGTTTGAGAATAAAGTAAAAAAAAAATTACGAGAATAAAATCGAAATATTACAAGAATAAAGTTGAAATATTATGAGAATAAAGTCTAAATTTTTGAGAATAAAGTCGAAATATTGTGAGAATAAAGTCAAATAAGATATTCGAAGTCTCAACTTTCAAAATCTGTCAGTTTTATAGAGAAATACAAAAGATATATTACAATAATGTGGGTTTTTTCCAGCGTCTTTAATGTGGATGGAGTCAGATCAGCTGTATTTGTCTTTCCGATTACAATAATGAGACATTATTTTCATTATAAATTAGCTATAGGTTACTGTTTTTTTTATGCCTTCTGATGTTCCTTCACTTTTTTTTATCTTGCTAGAAACTTGAAATAAAGAGGAAAAACATTTATAATTTCTATTTTGTGATAAATTGAAATTATATTTCTATAATTCTATAATTCCCCACCCCGTTTCGAGAATGACTTTATTCTCGAAACAATTCAAATTATTCTCGTAATATTTGACATTATTCTCATTTTCAACTTAAATCAACATTGTTGTAACCCACAAGGTTCCTGATCACATTCAAAAAACCAAACACAACCCAAAACAGTATTTAATACATGCTATTATATTTGAAAACATCAGCCCTGGTGTTTCTTTGTGTTCTGTTTTACTGAGCTCTTCCAAATCTGAAGTCATAAACTACAGCAGCAACTGCAGCCACTCACCAGAGCAGAGGACGACCAATCGGATCACAGCTTCAGTAGAACCACAAAACTGAACAGAGTCTGAGGAAAGAAACAGAACATGGAGACATTAGTGTGCATTTTAACCCTTTCGGTCTGTAAAGAGCACTAACATTACCACTCACATACCTGCACCGGTGTGACAGAGTTGAGTGATGTTGAGATGTGTGGTCTGGTTTCTGATGGGATTGTTGATCACACAGCTGTAGGTGTTTTTCTCCTGATATTCCACCTCCAGGGTAGAGAGAGACTGATGCTGAGATCAGACACACTGATGCTGGACAATAAACTGTTTCCTTTGTACCAGGAGAGGAGTCACAGCACTCACATTCACAACTGAACACCATAGTGAACAATTCTGACCTAATGATCCTGAGGATGAACATTTTGAAGAGTTTGCAGTGATGACAGGAACAGGCAGACGAGCTGGAAAATAATTAAGGAAAAAAAAGCATACTATCCAGATTCTCCAAAATATATTTAACAAATATTAAGATGACTTCTAACGATGTGTGCATATAAAATGGGAAAATTAATGGTCCTGACTAGTAGGAAGATTAAACAATAGCACAAACAGACAAGGTTTCTCAAATTCACAAACAGTAATATAAAAATGAGATTATTAGAGTAATTCTTTACTCACCATAGACAATGACACTGAATCTTTTGTATGAGTTTTCTCTGTTGCTGAGGATCAGTAGTTTATAAAGTCCAGAGTGTTCAAATCTGATGTTTCTGATGGTCAGAGATCCAGTTTGATTGTCCATCTGCAGTCTGTCTCCAAATGACTCATTACTTTCATACATAAATATGTTTTGGTTATATATTTCAGCAATCGAGTCTCTTGTCAGTCCAAACATCCACAATAACATATCTTTGCTCTGTACTTTAATATCAGTATTTAGTGTGATAGAATCTCCCTCAGTCACTGGTACTGACTTCATTTCATCACCAAACACACCTGAAATACATATAAAAACACTGTATATTATTATCAGACTGAGACAATATCATTAACAGATCTCAAATAAGTATTTCACATATACAAACACTGCTCTAAATGTTCATTCTGTTAAATGTCTTTTTAATATCATTTCCTTAAGCTTGACAGACAGAAAGGTAAAAAAAAAAAAAATACCTTTTGCCAATACAAAATGAAGAGTATTTAGTAATTTTAAAAAAATGTACTGAAAAGTTACTTACTGCACAGGATAAACAGGAGGAGACGCTAGATTAGAGAACATTATGCTGGTTCTGGAAACTCTCATTTCAGATATATATCACAGGTTTCAAACTAACAGGTTCTCATAATAATATTTGTGGTTGTGAGAAGAAACTGGCCCCCTCACACAAGAACACACAAACACGCAGCTGGCGTCTGTACTGTGTGCTTTATCTGAACATCATCTCAGCATTTCAGACCACATGCATTCAGCTCACACACATTTACTGACCCTAATAACACAAGATCTGACTTCAAACTATCAACATGTGCTGCTTCACACTCACAATATAACAACGAATGACTTCAAAATTAAATATTTTACACAACACATCAAAGCGTTGTGAAGAGTCATCATAACACATCAAAATATCATAACACCCCAAATGAGAAACCATTGTGACATTGTTTTAGTATACATTTATATTTCATTGTATTAAATAAAGTTCCCATTTTATATACATACTGTTAATAAAGCTGTGGTATTGTTTTTATTTTAGATTTTTGGTGATTTGTTTATATCATTTCATCAGACAAAGTGTGTGATTAAACAATAAATTATCTTTATCAGCATCAGTTTCACTGTCATGTGCTAATATATCACAAGCCCACAGTTTTGCTCTCATAAGATTTCTGTTGAAGATAGAGAAAAACGCATATAGCATATACAACACTAAAATTGTGGTTTTATGTAGAAACTCCCTTAGTCTAAATATAAGCTGATAGGAAGTAGTTAAACAAGAAAAAAGAAAATGAATATTAATCATATGAATATTAATCATAAATGTGAACCGATATCTCTTGTACTGAATGTATAATAATTGACCTATGGCAGATTCCTCATCTGAAGATGATCTTGTGTATATTCTGACATGCTTTTCCAGTCTACAAACACATGGAGATGTTAGTGTATTTACAACAGTTATGCGGATGGCCTTCACTGAACTGCACATTCAGAAAGAAAATAGTTAGAAAATGTATCTGATATAGCTTAACATGGTTGACAGAATTCAGTAGCATTGAGATGTTAAGTCTGGTTGCTAACTGAGATTCCCTTTCAGTCGGTCACTCTCGAGCGTCCCGTCGGATCACTGCAATGGGATCTTGCTTGAGAGACCAATCTTCTTTGAGTGTAAACTAAACAAGCCAATGAACATTGGCATGCGATTATGCATCCAGCTGCGCTGATCACAGCGTGAGTATAAGTAGGCAGCAGATGCAGTCATATTCAGCTTTTTGCTTCGGAACCAAAGCGGTTCTATCGTTCTGCTCCTGACCTTCTGCTTTAAGTCTACAAGATGAG
The DNA here is from genome assembly GCA_024542945.1 of allo-octoploid hybrid of Carassius auratus x Cyprinus carpio. NCBI lineage: Eukaryota > Metazoa > Chordata > Actinopteri > Cypriniformes > allo-octoploid hybrid of Carassius auratus x Cyprinus carpio. The sequence goes on from CM045074.1 coordinate 8,642,407, forward strand.
TTCAAGCACGCTCTTGAGGGTCTTGTGCTGGTAGTAAGCACTTCATGGCGTGTGGTTGGACCCTCCAAGGGGTACCACCTGTATCTTCCGTGGCTCCCCGATGATCGGATGTTATTCACTGCATGGGAGGAGAGCCAGACTTTTCTGGGGAGGAAGATCCGTGGATGCAGATCCTGAAATGATGGCTATGCTTTCCCAGGCAGCTGAGAGTGTCAGGCTCGAGTGGAAAATTCCACCGTGTCCCGAACCCTCAAGGTTGGATGATTGGTTCTCGGGTGGCTTGCACTGGTTCCCAGGGCCCTGCCCTCAGGTGCATGATGAGTTCACTGGGTCATGGGGCGGCACCTTTCACTGCCAGAAACGCCCCAGTGGCTCATCCTCCCTCACCACCCTTGATGGTGGCAGCACTGGAGTACACGGAAGTCCCCAGATGGACGGTCGGTTATGATGCAATTGTGTCCAAATGCCATTACCACTTGGTGGGGCAAGCCGTTGCTCCCCTCCTGGGCCTGAAGGCATTCTTGGCTCTGATGGCAGTGCTATATGGCCTGTGGAGAAGCTGTCTCCACATTACATGCTATGGCGTTGTTGCAAGTGCACCAGGCTAAGGCACTGAGGGACCTGCACTAGGGTGGTCTCGACCGGAAGTTCTCAAAAACTCTGCACGCCACAGACCTCGGCTGCTCAACGACAGGTTCACGTCAGATCTCTAGGTCGTGCAATGTCCACATGGTGGTCCTGGAGCACCATCTCTGGCTGTGTCTGAGCGTCATCGTGATATGGACAAGACACGCTTCTTGAAGCCCTTGTCCCAGACCTGCCTTTCAGTGACATGGTGGAGAACTTTCCCAGCAGTTCTCGCTGCCCAAAAAGCAGACTGAGGCCATCAGGTACATCCTGCCCTGGCATGCAGCTGCTGCCTCCACCGACCGCAGGCAGCACCTCAGCCTGTTTCGGCCCCCTGCGCCACCCGCTCCCATGCAGCAAGCGTAATCAGCCTCCAGGAAGCAGCACCGTGGAGCCAGCGCAGGGCAGCGCCTGCCCATCCAGGCCCCACCAGAACTGGTGGTAAGCTAAGACAAAGCAGCCCTGAGACAGGTGAACCAGAGATGGAGGGATCTGCTCTTGAGATGATGAGATGCACCACTGAGCCAGGCAGAGAATCTTTTCTTTTTTTTTTTTTGTATTTGTACCCAGATACTCGACAAAAGAGCAATTTCCTCTGTCTCTGGGTCCCCAGAGGGGACAGGGGTTGTGGGCATCCAGTGTGTATCACACTCACCCTCCTTAAGATAATACGTTGACCGGACACAAAGCTCAGGACCTCAGACCAGCTCTTTGTCTGTCAAGGGGTCGGCAGAAGGGAAATGCCATCTTCAAGCAGAGGATGGCCCACTGGATTGTGGATGTCATCACCCCTACTATCAGGCACAGGGTGTTCCCTGCCGTTCAGGTTGCGAGCAAACTCAACTAGAAGTGTTGCATCCTCCTGGGCACTGGCTGCGTGCCTGCTGGCAGATATCTGTAGAGCTGCGGGCTGGGCGACCCTAACACATTCAGTTAGATTCTATAGCGTTGTGTGGAGCTGGTATCCCCTGTGTTCTCACTTTAAATGGGTAGAAGCATTGAGTGGCACCGGCTCGGGTCGCTTGCTAAAACCACTTCAGAGAGTCCATATAGTAGACAATGTTGAGCTCCTCCGACCCCTTGGCGCAGGCGTGGCGAGCGTCCGGCACCAGGCCCTCTCGATGAATCCGTGAGAACCGATAGAGGGCTGGGTTACATATGTAGAAACCTAAGTAGATGTGTTAAGTCCACGGTATGGCTCAGAGCCGTGTTTCCCCAGCAGACTTCTGCCATTCCAAGAAGGTTACAATCACCTCCAATTTTCCATATGCACCTAAGCGGATGTTCATATGTGTATTGCTTCCGAAACCTCCTTCAGAAAGGGTGGAGCTTCCACAACATCCCTGTTCCAAGTGGAATGAGTATGTTTTCCAGTGTTATCCAGCTGATTGGGTACTGCTGTAGCAGCAGTAGCTGGTCCTCTTTGTGGTAAGGCCTGGCCTATGCCAAAAAAGTAGGGGTACAGGTGGCTTCCAGCTGGACACTGGAAGGAGCAGTAGCTGTGGCCTTTTGGTAGGGATCCTAATTGTCGGTCAACCGATGTGGCGTCGAGAGGGTCCGACTGAAAGGGATACTGTTCATTATGGTAGGAAGGGTGGAGCTTAAGGAGAATCACTGATGATGACTGGAACAGAAAGAAGAGCTACGAAAGCAGCAGAAGAGCTACATTATTGAAAAGATGTGTTAAAGATCCTTAATATTCATAGATAAAATAAATTACAGTTTGATAGTCCAGTTTTTGTTATACATAATATATATATATATATATATATATATATATATATATATATATATATATATATATATATATATATATATATATATTATTATTATTATTATTATTATTATTATTAAGCCAATTCTTGACATAAGTCTGCATTCACTACTCTGTATACACAGCAATAAATAAATAAATAAATAAAATATTTACCGGACATAGAAACTAGTTCTCTGGCAGTTATTACATCAAAAATCTTTATGTGTAAATGTTACATTTATTATGGTCTTATTCCAACAAACTTAATTAGTACAGAGAATGTTTCATAATATTTTTTTTTCAGACCCTTCACAAACCATAACAGCAGGATATGAAATTAAACCACAAATATCAAGAACAAACTGCAACCATTATAAGCTTCAGCACATTACTAAATACAGCACATTACTATTTGAATAAATTACCTGAACTGGGTTTTTCAGATTAAAGCAACTCCCAAACCTATTCAGATTCTTAATGTGACATTCATATTTTATCAGGAGCTCCACCTGGTGTCCATAATTAATTATGGTGTCCATAATTAACCGCGTATACAGGTGATTATTACATTACAGTATTTAATGTGTAAATTCATAAACAGCTTGTGCCATGTAGCTAAATGACATAAATTCAATGATTACATTTTTAAACTGATATTTTATGAACACTGATAGGCAACAATAAATATTTTTTGTTGTTGTTGTTGTTGTTGTTGTTGTTTGTTTGTTTTGCTTTTTTATTGGACCAAATGTTAGTTTAGCGCAATGGTGTTTAAATTATTTCTTCAGAATACACATACTTTTGGGAGAAAAGCTGCCATTTGAAGTTTATTTTGACTCACAGATAGTGTTGTTATGGTTATCTACCAGCAGAGGCTAACTTGACCATGCCAACCAGTTTAACCCATGAACACACTGATTTCTGTAATTCACTTCGAACAGTCAGCAGAGGAAGCCATTAGCACAGAGAAAAGATATACACTGAAAAAATGGTAGCATCTAAATTATCTGGTTTTATTCAACTCAAAGATATATTTGAACATCCAAAATACTGGAAAATTCCTTCATATTAACAGAAAAAAACAAAAGTCATATACATTATGCAACCAAACAATTTGATGGACTCTACAAGGTAACATTTGCAGCCAGGTTATCACTTTTTACAGTATAGAACACATTTGATCTAGTTGTACATGTATGAGCCCCTGAAAATCACCTGAAAAAGAGGCACATCCTGTTATCATTGAGATGATGGTATATCATCCTACCAACATCTTAACAAAACTTCTGAATACACCATCTGATCCCGTCCATTAGACTCCTGTAAGAACAGGACGTACATCAGTAAGTCAAGAACAGAGCTGATTCTACACAAGCTTAAAGCACAGATTCAGAAAGTCCTATAGGTTTCAGCCATAAGGATCTAGTCATTAGAACTTAATGATCATGTAAACACATGCATCTTTAAGAATGAATGAATAAATAAGCACTTTTAACTATTAAATCCAGACTTTTAAAAATTGTGAATAATGTGTGAGTGCTAACTTATGTATAGAAAAATTTTCCCAGCAGTCACACAAAAAAACAATACTTAGCTTAGTAGGGTGTCTGTAAGCAATGAGATTTAGTGTAACAACGTGTAACAAACGTATCTTACAGCATCCGAGACTCTGTGTGGAATTAATGTTGCTTCTGTATAGTCAAACTCTTCTTCATTAGCCTGAGCTGTTTGACAACAATTTATAAAATTAATTAAATAAATAAATAACAATAGCAAAATTATACATTTGTATAATTTTTCTTATTCTTTGGTTAATAGTAATACTTGCCATCTTGTTTTGCTTGTGTGCAATTTCTACTGTGACAGAAAATCAACACACTACAACTGTGATAAGTGACAGAATCTCCCTCCATCACTGATTTCAACATGGTTTCATCTGAATAAACTCCAGACACACCTGGAAGAAAAGATTTGGCACAGATTATCATCTTAGGTATCTTTCAGAATTTATCTAAAAACAAAACAAAATTAAAACTTTTATAATTAAAAAAAAAAAAGTATAACTTGTGTACAAAAATTCTAAATATAGAGCAAAAGTATCAAGCTTTATTATTACATAACTGGTTTACACAATAAACAGTACCATAATAAAAAAATATTTTAAGGATAGTTCACCTAAAATGAATCTTCTGTCATCATTTAATCATCCTCATTTTATTCCAAATTTGTATGACTGTCTTTATTCTGTGGAGCACATGAGCGATACTCTTTTTATTTATTTATTTATTTATTTGTGTTGGTCAATTTGGACCCCACTCAGAATATCTGTGTTCCTGAAAAAAAAGGTTCATCACAACATTAAAGACGTGAGGGTGAATAAATGATTTTATTATTATTTTTTAACTATCCCAAACTGAAGAATTCACTTACATTTCATTTTTCACTCTCATTGTTGAATATTGATATTATTGTTTTGGTCTCACGGTATCACTTTTGTTACATATTAAAAAACATTAAAGTGCAAAACATCATCTTTTGTATTCCACATACATACAAGTCATACAGGTTTGTAAACACATGAGGGAGAGTAAATGAGGACAACTTACATTTCTGGCAAAAAAATTATACTTTTAAATTGATCGGATATCCATATATACATTAAGGTTTATATAATTTGGCAGAATTTACATCTTTTTTTATTTTAAAATACTGTAAACTGCACTTGTAAATATGGAAGTAACTTCATTGTGTCATTAAATTCAGTGTGAACTGGTCCTTTAATATTCAGGATCAAAGTTTGATTTAAATTTGCAGAAATTTAGTAAAGATGAAGAACCTCTTACACTATCATAAGCATTCCTGATTTTATTCAGACTGTTAGAGCGTACTGGAATAGTCTGCCTGTATTACAAGAAATATTAAAAATATATATAACTTACCATCTAAGAGCCATAAACAAAAACAGAAAATGCATGAAACACCTGCCACATGTCTGAAAATAACAATCAAAAAAGCTCTTCACGTTGTAAAACCTAAAACAAAGAGGAGCTCTCATTTGCTGATGCTCTTTCACTGACTGTGGGTTGGCAGTTTCAGTCCAAAAAATGATTAAATAGCCTTCCACACACAGACCTTTTACCTCCACTTTATTTGCTTAATCATTAAATGCATTTAATTAAAGCACAGAAGAAGAAAATATATATATAAAATAAATAAAACACTTGCTTATACACAATGATCATTTGCATTTATTTATTTATTTACAGTTACTCACCCTTTGTTCCAAAACAGTGACTGACTTTCTTCTATTAAACAGTGGGGTGTTGTATCAAGGTGGAAGGTTAGGATGATTTCATGAGCTCGTCAAGGAGAGAGGGCGAATGTGATTTCTAACCAGCTCTAGACAAGGACAGTAGTAGACAGTTACAGTTAAAGTCAGTTCATGTTTAATTCACTTCAGTTTAATAACTGTGAGAAGTTCATCAATTATGAAATAAGTTAAATTCATCTATAAAGCAGTTCTGTAGAAACGGCGATGTTACCATCCAGCTCAGTCCAGTTTAATTAAAAATAATTATATCACATTAAAAATATGGGTGAATTCGGGAAATCACTGGGGAAAAAATCCAGTTAATTTGACTTCACCCTATATCTGTTATCATTTCATTAGTCGTTAAATATGTTTTTTTATTGTCTTTGGTCAGGGCATTTTTATATAATTCCAGTTGTATTGGTCTGAAGGTTATATACTTCTAGGATGGCTTGAGGGTGAGTAAATCCTGCTGTAATTTTCATTTTGGGAGAACTGTCCCTTTAATTAGAAAATCACCTTTGATCACCTGAGCTTCACGCTGGTTGTTCACACACTGCTGTTTTCATTATAACGTTCACTTGTGGATGCGACAAAACCACATATTTAACACCCACACACACTGAATTATGCTTTGTGCATTTACCCAGAACTATAACCACACACACTGAGCTCAGACCCTGACTTACAGACCGCATTAAGAGTTCAACATTTTCCACCAAGACTTTTCACGTCTTTAAAAACAGACATCGCAATTCAGTTGCGTAATGTCGAACTGTAATAAGGTTTATTCGTGAATAGATTATTCAATCAGTTAACCACTCAAAGACAACTGAAAAATTATTCATGATGTTAAGGTTATGATGTTAAACTTTCACACATGTAATGCTCTTCCCCATCTCTCACTTACAAATACAGTTCACATCTTGTGAAACCATAGGCTTTAGCTTCAACCATACTGTCAATAATGTGACAGACAAACAACAGAATCCAATCTTATGACTGAAAACAACATCTGATCCTGGGATTCAGAAAACAGAATTAAAATGTGCATCGGTTTTCCATGAATAACATCAGGGCTCTACTGTGGCATAAAGAAACAAAAATAATAGTGCAGAGAATAATAATAATAATAATAATAATAATAATAATAATAATAATAATAATAATAATAGTGCAGAGAAATGTTTAATAATGCTTGTTCAGTTATACACAAATCACTTCAACAGCATTCAAACATTTCAAGTAAAGAACTTAAGTGAAGCAAAAAAGGTAACAGGTAGAATTTATATAGACTTCATTGCAAATTACATTCAAACAATTTGAATAAAGATAAAACTAAAATTATCAGTAACTTTAAATCACATGAACTGTGTTTGTCAGGTTAGATTGACTCTAACACTGGAGATATTCATTCAGATGTTACTGATATTTTGTCAAGGGCTTCATTCAGTGTCCATAAATGAACCACATTACACAGACATAGTTAATACTGATAACTACTGCAGAACATTAAATAGTTGTTAAATAGTGCACTGTTTACAGTGTTTTACATTACAACACCTTTCCTCAGATAACAAGCATCCTTCAATACTGAACACATTTGACCTGAACCTGTACTTGTGTATGAGTATATGAAAATCCCTAAAAAAGATGCATATCATTTATCACCTATGTGTTCTTTAGAAATGTGGTCTTTCTTAATAAAGATCAAATTCTTTTGCAAATTACTGTAAATTAAATGCTGAAATTGTCATTAGTAGCAAACAGAGCTACAACCAGTGCATTTGCAGTTTAACTGGGGTTTTGAACTTTGCTACACACTGACATACACCTCAACCGCTCTGCCCTGTAATAAACCGAGCTGTATGATAATACAGTCTACATGATCATCGCTCTCAAAACAACTTCCGAATACACCGTCCGATCGTGTCCATTAGCTCCCTGTAAGAGACACACATGGGGAAGAGATGAGAGCACAATAATGATTCTACACATGCTTAAAGCACAGTCAGAAAATGAAAACTATATATATATATATATATATATATATATATATATATATATAAAATAAACATGCTATGTGAGATTTTTCATTGCCACAAATACGTTAAATTAGTAAATGTAGTGTCACATATGATTCAGCATTTATTCATCAGAGCCACACAGAAAATGTGGAAATAACTGACAGTCAAAAAATGAAAGCCATAGTGAATGCACATAAAAAAGAAGGTCCTTAGAGTGATCTGAGTGCTCAAATCCTGTTCAAACAAGATCAAATGCAGTTTTAGGGTTAGATTCATTACTTGATCCACAATAGAAAACAAGCAAGCATAAGCACATAAAGAACCAATAAATAATTGTTTTAAACTGTGTATGATATCTAAGTGTTAAATGATAAAACATCATGATTGTACTGTAAAAACAAGTACACAAACAAAGTATACCAGCTTAGCAAGCTTATATGCAAAGAGATTTAGAGCAGAGGTTAGCAAACAAATCTTACCGTATCCTGATCTCTGTGTTTAATGAATGTTGCTTCAGTATAATCAACCTCCTCCTCATTACTCTGAGCTGTTTGATAATAATTTATAAAATAATAAAATAAGTTTAAGAAACTGAAATGGTGTTTCCAAGATTTTTGACACTTCTATATATTTGGTTATAAGTAATACTTGCCCTCTTGTTTAGCTTTGTGTAGTTTCTGCTCGACGGATCATCATCACAACTACAGCTGTGACCACTAACAGCAGCAAGACCAAGAGCAACACAACTAGAAGAAGTGAAGTTTGGTTGGATTCTGTAATGGATAATGATGGACAATGATCTGTAATGATTCCAAGAAGGTCAATGATAACATTCATCAAGAATAAAATGGATGTTGTGAAAATGTTGTTCTTAGAATGTGTTCACTCAATCATAACCTTCAGTAAAGACATCATGAAGACATTCCAAGAACATTGTTCTAAGAATATTCTCTCAAGTTCAACATCATAAGAACAAATTGTACTAGTGTTATAAGAATGATGTGGAAATGTTCCATGTTAGCTAGGATGATATATTTTCTGCTCGATACACTTGACTGTCTGTGAAGATTAATTTCTATCATTTTTTTATTTTTATAGTTAAGAATATATCCTTCATATAATGTGTTGGGAAATCCAAGTTTAAGAGCACACACATAAAAGGTGTGATTAGTCAAAATGCTTAATGTGTGTGAGACAATGCAAGTTCAACTACTTCAATAGTACATTTAAGATATAAACCAGGATGACATTATTAACTGGATCAAACAGTCCAATTATGGGAGTTTTATGCAGGCAGTTATTAGGTGAAAGTGAAAGCAACTTGGACACAACAATTGTGCAGTGTGAAGGTCTCAACTATTCTGACATACCTGAACTTGTCTGACAGAGTTGAGTGATGTCCAGATGTGTGGTCTGGTTGCTGATGGGATTGTTGATCACACAGCTGTAGGTGTTTTTCTCCTGATATTCCACCTCCAGAGCTAGAGAGAGACTGATGCTGAGATCAGACACACTGATGCTGGACAATAAACTGTTTCCTTTGTACCAGGAGAGAGTCACAGCATCACATTCACAGCTGAACACAGCAGTGAACATCTGGACAATGAAGATGATGAATTTTGTAAAGAGTCTCTGATAACAACAGGAACAGGCAGAATATCTGAAAAAAGGAAATAATAACATACTTAAGGAACAATCAAAGGGAATGAGTACGATTTGCATTTGATTTAAAATGAGAAAAAAAAATACTCAGGTTACCATGACAACGATACTGAAACTGATGTGTTTGATCACTCCACTGATGATCTGTAGTTTATAAAGTCCAGAGTGTAATTTGTTGATGTTTGTGATGGTCAGAGATCCTGTCTGATTATCTATCTTTAGTCTGTCTCTGAATCTCTCATTCTCACCACTATCAAAAATAGAGATGATCTGTTTATGAATTTCAGCGATAGGAATCTCTGAATTGTTAAGTCTAAATGTCCATATTGTCAGAGCGATTTGTCTGTATTTTAGTAAAGCCAGTTTTAAAGTGGCAGAATCTCCCTCCATCACTGATATTGTCTCACTTCCATCTCCAGACACACCTGAAAGAAAAGAGTCAGCACAACATAGTCACACATTATCACCTCAGATATAGTTCAGAGATTATTTGAAATCAGTAAATAAAACGCCATTATAATTTATTAAACCTAAGATAGAGCAAAAGTATCAAGCCTCATTATTACATTAAACTACTGCTCTACACAATGAGTGTTAACACTAAAATAAGATCACATTAGATATAGTTCACCATCATTTACTCACCCTCATATCGTCCCAAACCTGTATGACTGACTTTTATTTAACAAAAAAAGAAGATATTCTTTGTTTTCTTTGTCAATACAGTGAAAGTCAGTGCTGTTTTTAAAAAGAAGAATGTTACACAATGACATGAGGGTGAATAAATGATGGGAAGAAAAAAAGTATTTTCTTGTAAGCACAGACTTCACACTTACTATTTACAGTTGGTGGGTTTGAGATCTGTTTCAAGAAGGAAGGATTCAAGGATTGAAGGTGCTGCTCTGTCAGCAATACACCTGCAAAAGTTTTAACAGTTTAATAATATTTGAAAATAATAATAATAATAAAATAAATAAATTACATATGAAAAAAAATGTAGTATATTCTGTCATCATTTCACTCTCATTGTTAAATATGGATTTATTCTCTTCGATTGTTACATGTATATGAATCACTTTTGTTGAATGTATAAAGCAGGACATATTTAGTTTGGGTTTCACATGCAGGACATCAGGACAATTTATATATTTTGCCTAACACTGTACATTTAATGTGACTAAATATCTTACATGTATAAATAAAGTTTAATTTTTTGGGAAAATGTGTCTCTTTTATTAAAAACACTCAGACTTGAAAGTAATTCCACCATGTCATTAAAGCCGTTTTTATTTCTTTAACCTTTCTGTGTGGAAGTTTTCAAAAATCTAGGCAAAAATTCAGTAAACAGTTCACAAGTGTAGTTCACAGTTGTATTATTTTTAACAAACATCTGTTACGTAAATACTTGGATCATCCAAAATAGAAATACAGTAGAAATAACACATACAAAAAGCTGAAGCCATAAAAATATATATAACTTACCACCCAAAAGCCATAAACATAAACTAAAACAAAGAAATACATTAACCACCATATTAGTTAATAGCCCAAAAGCAGGTCCACTACTCATACACCTCCATTAATGGGGCAGAGTTTGTGTCCGACAATGATTAAATAGAGAGAGAGAGAGAGAGAGAGAGATTTCTCAAAATTCTTTACGTTCTATACCGGGTTTCTGAGAAAACATCAAACATTTGTAAACACAAAGCCTGTTTTATTACCCAGTTAAATCGATGAAGAGAAAGTTTTTACATTTCTTGGCAGAGTGCATGTGTTGGGAGAAACTCAGTTTAAATAGTTAATACGAAGGTTAGTAAAAATGAATAAGCAGGTGAACAAGTTTCTTGCTATAACAGGTGCAGTGCATGTAGCCTTTATAGGCCTATAGGATTAAAATGAGCCGATGTTGTGAGTAAAAAATAATCAAGGTAAATATCAATATTCAATGAATTACAGAAAATAATATTGAAACAAATAACAAAATAGGCTTTCTGTAGCCAGTAATAATAATAATAATAATAATAATAATAATAATAATAATAATAATAATAAAAAGAAAATAAAAGTTTTTAACTGTGTGTGCCTGTGATACATAAAATGGAGTCAGCCTCCACAGAAGGCTATAAAATACAATAAATAATTTAAGATGTGGCAGAAAATAACAGCTATGGATGCAAAACATTCTCTGTGAACATTCTTCTCTTTGTTTAAAGCAACAATATGCAAATATGTAAATGTGGACGCTGTGAATTGCCTTCACTAACATACTTAACACTTTCGAGGCATTTTTTTTCTTCATGGATGTGAATTTCAACTCTTCCAGCAGCCCACCAATAGAGAGTACATTTTCTTAAGCTTTTGTGTACTGTGATATTTTTAGAGATTTGTAAAGCTTTTGTTTGTTGACAAAGTTCCTTGCTTTGCATTACTTTTTCATGTTAATTTAAGCAGATACTGATATATTTGGTACTTTAATGATGTTTGAACAAAATGAATCCATTTCACTTAATTCTGCATCAAGGATGAACATCATGACCTACAAAACTGATTTGGCCTTAGATGATAAACACTGCCATATTTGAACTCAAAACGTTAGTTTGCTGTAAGGTGTGAAGTTAAGGGACAAGATGCCCTTCACCTAAACCACCAACCCACCCACACACACGTAAGCCGCAACACACCTACCACACGCAATCAACAGACTTCAGCCAGTAGCCTTCATACACCACAACGCATCTTGCTTTTGCTCATAAACGGAGCTGGAAAGTGTGTCACAGTGCATGAATAACCTCATGTGCTTTCCAAAACAAAACAAAAACTCAGAACTCAGGTTCTGTGAAGAATTGCACAAATGCAATGCATTACATAAATGCAATGAAAACTGTCCAACTTTCCAAATGGTACTTTCCATAAAAGCTTTGCATAATATCTACTATGAACTTTATTTGCATGCAGGTCTGTGTGTTGGAAGAAACTCGATATAAATTAGAAGGCCTATTACTCCTGCTGGTCTCTTTGAAAATATAAATCTACAGCAAATGTTTTAAATGTTTATCACATTATTACTGGACTAATGTCAGAGAAAACAATACCAGAAAGTATTTTGTCCACATGACTATAAATTCTTAACTGTTTACAGTAAATAGTGCAGTGTCTAATTCTGATGCAGCATTTTTTACCATGAAGCTGAGGGTTTACTATATACATCTTCTGTTCTGGCACACACTTAGATAAAGCATCATAAAACTCAGTTCATCTTTAGGCCATGACAGTCTGGTTCTTATGAAACATGACAACACACTCCATAATCCAGAATAATAAGTTTCCCTCAAGTCATGCTGAAATGTAATATGGTACAGCAGTGCTGACACCAATGACATCAAATTAAGGGGAAACGTTGGTTTTAAATTTACAAGATAAATTATTTATATTTTACACCGTTTAGATATTGTACTAAAGCTTAAACTCTGAAATCAAAATGAGTAAAATTAAATTAATTATAAATATATTAGAAGTGGCTTTTTATTATTCACATTTTATTCAAACTCCATTTGGCATCGCTCAACCCATCTCTTTTTCCTCTTTCATTTTTAATTTTTATTTTGTATAAAATCAAACACAATACAAATGGCCCACCTGCTGTTTGTGTACAGTACAAACAGATGGTCTGTGGGGCAGGGTATTTCCCAGAACATCTAAAATTATCATTCAAATAAGCATCATGCACAAGAGACCAAAGTACTCTTCATATTAATGTCAGATAGGTGCCTAGGGAAGTATTACAGTCCTTGTTAAGGAAGAAAAATTTCAATTTAAACAAAATAAAACAAATCTGTGAGGGTCAGACAAGGCTCCTACAGTCTAGATTTCATAAGATTGACTTAACTGTATTGTAAGTGGGAGAGTTCTGATTTTTTGATTTCAGAGGTTTTATTTCTCTTTCTAAAGTTTTACATAAGTTAATCTTGCTTACAAACCACATCCTGTGAAAACAAAAGACTGTTAACCACAGCGTCCCGATAACAGAGAAACAGAATCTAATTAAATGACTGAAAATAATGTCTGATTCTGAAAAGCGATTTAAATTAAAAAATATTAAAATGTTATGTATCTGTATATTTTAAGACTAATATCGTGCAACAACAACATATCGTGTGAACATATTACTGACAATTTGATAATTTAATTAGTAGTCTTTATTTTATGGATAACTTAAACTATGTTAAAATAAATGTTACTGGAATAATTTGAGGAATGTTTCATTTGCATAGAGCGTGTTGTCTTTCTTACGCGTAATGCACCTGCGTGAAGTTGAAAATCGATTCCTGAGCAATCGATGCCAACTGATTCAACACCTTCACTTGGGACAGCGCCTTTGTAGCGTCGGACGTAAGAGGCAGCGTGTTAAGAAGCTTCCTAAGGGATACTCGGGAACACACTTAGGAACATAAACAACTTTGGTAAGATATACGGGTCCTTCTCAAAAAATTAGCATATTGTGAAAAGTTCATTATTTTCCATAATGTAATGATAAAATTAAACTTTCATATATTTTAGATTCATTGCACACCAACTGAAATATTTCAGGTCTTTTATTGTTTTAATACTGATGATTTTGGCATACAGCTCATGAAAACCCAAAATTCCTATCTCAAAAATTAGCATATCATGAAAAGGTTCTCTAACGAGCTATTAACCTAATCATCTGAATCAACTAATTAACTTTAAACACCTGCAAAAGATTCTTGAGGCTTTAAAACTCCCAGCCTGGTTCATTACTCAAAACCGCAATCATGGGTAAGACTGCCGACCTGACTGCTGTCCAGAAGGCCATCATTGACACCCTCAAGCGTGTATCTTTCAGTATCTTCGAGGCTTCTTAGCGCTAAGAGTGAGCTTTATCGGGAACCGGCTCTGGTTAATCCATGTAAGCGAGACTTGTAAACTGGAGATCTACTGGTTTAGATGCTTCTGCGATACTCATATTTTGTCAAGAGTGCCATCTGGCACCCAAAACCACATTATACAGACTAGTTTCAAAAATATGCAATACTGTAAACTTTCACAAAATGTTAGTTAACCTAGATTAACACGAGTGCACCATTTATTGTAGGCCTACTTTATATTATGTTAGAAGCTGGTTGACTGGTCTTAGCTGGTTTAAGGTGAAAGTAGCTGGTTTTACCTGTTTAAGATGGTCAAGCTGGTTTTAGCTGGCTGTTCCAGCTGATCTCTCATCCTGACCAGCTAAGGAAGTGGCCAAAACCCTCTAAAACCAGCCTTCTGACCAGCTATGACCAGGCTGGATGACCGTGAGGCTGGTTTTAGATGTTTTTTTTTTTTTTTCAGCAGGATTTTCTGAGCACATGTGTGACATTCTGCAGTGACACAGAAGTACATACTTGGATTAATCTTTCACTTTGTACTGAACACTACTTGCCTAAAAGCGTGTTCTTGCTTGGCAATTATTATGCTACAATGTTTAAAGCAATGTAAATTCATACATCTTACATCAGTAATCAAACCAATCTGAGATTACTGTCTTTAACTGATTGTACTTACAATAGCAGGCAGCAATACAAGATAAGCACTTAAAACTATATCAACAGATCATGAGCATCATTTGAGATCTTAAGTCATATTTGAACAAGATAAAATTCATTTTACTTTTTTAGGGCAGGTTTCATTATTTAGGGCACAAGAGAACAAGCAAGAATCAGTGCAATAAATAAAAAGCCCAGTATTTCATACATATTAGACATGTAGATAACAAACATTACTTAACGGTTCCTGAGCAGTAAATGTTGGATCAGTATAATCCACCCCTTCCACGGTATTCTGATCAATATAATAATAATAAAAAAAATAAAAAAAAAAAATCTTAAATTAAGGTTTCAAGATTTTATTGGCACTTTGTGCCCTATAATGTCATAAAAAGAGGTAATACTTGCCTTCTTGTGCTGCCTCTTTGAAGCTCAGAACATATTTAGCTAAAGCTGAGATCGCTAGCAGCAGCAGCAGAATTATAACAGCAATCATTAGATGTTTGACAGACACAGGTGGATCAAAATGCAAAATCAGTCATTACTGTTAATCTCGTCAGACTTCAATCAAGATGAAAAATACAGTTAATCAGTAAATCAGTTTTAAAATACAATACTGAATTTAAGAGTAAAGTTTAGTTCATGTGCTGAGCACAGACACAAATACAGGTCCTTCTCAAAAATTAGCATATTGTGAAAAAGTTCATTATTTTCCATAATGTAATGATAAAATTAAACTTTCATATATTTTAGATTCATTGCACACCAACTGAAATATTTCAGGTCTTTTATTGTTTTAATACTGATGATTTTGGCATACAGCTCATGAAAACCCAAAATTCCTATCTCAAAAAATTAGCATATCATGAAAAGGTTCTCTAAATGAGCTATTAACCTAATCATCTGAATCAAATAATTAACTCTAAACACCTGCAAAAGATTCCTGAGGCTTTTAAAACTCCCAGCCTGGTTCATTACTTAAAACCGTAATCATGGGTAAGACTGCCGACCTGACACCCTCAGCGAGAGGGTAAGACACAGAAAGAAATTTCTGAGCGAATAGGCTGTTCCCAGAGTGCTGTATCAAGGCACCTCAGTGGGAAGTCTGTGGGAAGGAAAAGTGTTGCAAAAAGCGCTGCACACGAAGAGGTGACCGGACCCTGAGGAAGATTGTGGAGAAGGACCGATTCCAGACCTTGGGGACCTGCGGAAGCAGTGGACTGAGTCTGGAGTAGAAACATCCAGAGCCACCGTGCACAGGTGTGTGCTTTTGAACCAGAAACAGCGGCAGAAGCGCCTGACCTGGGCTACAGAGAAGCAGCACTGGACTGTTGCTCAGTGGTCCAAAGTACTTTTTGGATGAAAGCAAATTTTGCATGTCATTCGAAATCAAGGTGCCAGAGTCTGGAGGAAGACTGGGGAGAAGGAAATGCCCAAATGCCTGAAGTCCAGTGTCAAGTACCACAGTCAGTGATGGTCTGGGGTGCCATGTCAGCTGCTGGTGTTGGTCCACTGTGTTTTATCAAAGGCAGGGTCAATGCAGCTAGCTATCAGGAGATTTTGGATCACTTCATGCTTCCATCTGCTGAAAAGCTTTATGGAGATGAAGATTTCGTTTTCAGCACGACCTGGCACCTGCTCACAGTGCCAAAACCACTGGTAAATGGTTTACTGACCATGGTATTACTGTGCTCAATTGGCCTGCCAACTCTCCTGACCTGAACCCCATAGAGAATCTGTGGGATATTGTGAAGAGAAGTTGAGAGGCGCAAGACCCAACACTCTGGATGAGCTTAAGGCGCTATCGAAGCATCCTGGGCCTCCATAACACCTCAGCAGTGCCACAGGCTGATTGCCTCCATGCCACGCCGCATTGAAGCAGTCATTTCTGCAAAAGGATTCCGACCAAGTATTGAGTGCATAACTGAACATAATTATTTGAAGGTTGACTTTTTTGTATTAAAAACACTTTTCTTTTATTGGTCGGATGAAATATGCTAATTTTTTGAGATAGGAATTTTGGGTTTTCATGAGCTATATGCCAAAATCATCAGTATTAAAACAATAAAATACCTGAAATATTTCAGTTGGTGTGCAATGAATCTAAAATATATGAAAGTTTAATTTTATCATTACATTATGGAAAATAATGAACTTTTTCACAATATGCTAATTTTTGAGAAGGACCTGTATGTGACAATGTGTGTTCTTTAATGAATCATCTAGAAATAAACATGCATAGACATAGTTTGGTGAATAAACTGCAATGCTGGTGTACCTTGAACATGTCTGCTGTTCAGTAAACAAAGAGCGACTTTGGTTCATAAATTATCAATGAATTTAAAATGGGCTTGAATAAATGTATGTTGTATGTTGGTTTATCAGACACATCAGTTTCATTAAAATTAAATAAAATCCACTTATAATATAAGTGTAATAGAAAAAATACAGAAACAACCTGTGCATAACAAAAGAGCATCTTATGTGAATGAAGAAAGATGCTATCCATCATAGCCTGTTAAAGTACTTATGAAACATATAAAACTACTTGAATTTATAAATTAATTATTTAGTTATGTCAGAAGTCCATGTGCTCTTAGAAACTCAGCTGCAGTGAGTGGTAGTAGATGCTACGGAAGTAGAAACTAGTTCTTGGCAGTTATTACATTAAAAATATTTATGTGTAAATGTGTAAATGTATTATGGTCATATACCGACAAACATAATCAGTACAGAGAGAATGTTTCATAATGTTTATTTTCTGAAACTTCACAAACCACTACAGCAGGATATGAAATTAGACTACAACACAAATATCAAGAACAAACTGCAGCCATCATAACCTTCAGCACATTACTAAATACAGCACATTACTATTTGAATAAATTACCTGAACTGGGTTTTTCAGATGAGGCGACTCTAAACATATTCAGATGCTTAATGTGATGTTCATATTTTATCACAATTTCTGTCATTACAATTTTTAAACTGATATTTTATGAATACTGATAGGCATAAATTAAAAAAAAAAGTTTTATTATTATTGGACAAAATGTTAGTTTAAGCAATGGTGTTTAAATTATTTCTTCAGAATACACATACTTTTGGAAAAAGGCGTCATTGGAAGATTATTTTGACTCACAGATAGTGTTGTTATGGTTATCTACCAGCAAGAGGCTAACTTGACCATGCCAACCAGTTTAACCCATGAACACACTGATTTCTGTAATTCACACGAACAGTCAGCAGAGGAAGCCATTAACACAGAGAAAAGATATACACTGAAAAAATGCTAATCTAAAATGGTAGCATCTAAATTATCTGGTTTTATTAAATATATTTTAACATCAAAAATACAGAAAATTCCTTCATATTAACAGAAAAAAAAAAAAAAAACATTTGTGCAAACAAACAATTTGATGGACTCTACAAGGTAACATTTGCAGGTTATCACTTTTTTACAGTATAGAACACATTTGATCTAGTTGTACATGTATGAGCCCTGAAAATCACCTGAAAAAGTGACATATCCTATTATCATTGAGATGATGGTATATCATCCTACCAACATCTTAACACAACTTCTGAATACACCATCTGATCCCATCCATTAGCCTCCTGTAAGATAAGAGATGCACATCAGTAAATCAAGAACAGAACTGATTCTACACAAGCTTAAAGCACAGATTCAGAAGAGTCCTGTAGGTTTCAGACATAAGAATCTAGGCGTGAGAACTTAATGATCATGTAAACACATGCATCTTTAAGAATGAATGAATAAATATGCACTTTTAACTATTAAATCCAGACTTTCTTAAAATTGTGAATGATGTCTGAGTGCTACCTTATGTATATAAAAAATTTTCACAAGCAGACACACACACACACACACACACACACAAAAAAAAACAACACTTGGCTTAGCAGGGTGTCTGTAGCGATCGATTTAGTGCAAAAAATAAAAGCGTATCTTACAGCATCCGAGCTCTGTGTGGAATAAATGTTACTTCTGTATAATCAAACTCTTCTTCATTAGCCTGAGCTGTTTGATAACAATTTATAAAATTAAATAAATAAATAAACAATTACAAAATTATACATTTGTATAATTTCTCCTTATTTTGGTTATTAGTAGTACTTGCCATCTTGTTTTGCTTGTGTGCAATTTCTACTTTGACAGAAAATCATCACGACTACAACTGTGACCAGCAGCAGCAGAAATACTACAATGAGAAATGAAGATTGGCTGGATTCTGTAGCGGATAAAACATAAAGAGTCATTAAGCAGCTGCTGCATTATAGCACCAAACTGATAACTGAAATTGAAGGGGCACTGGGAGCGATCAGATTCAGACAGATTCAGTGTGAATATAATACTGACATACCTGAACTTGTCTGACAGAGTTGAGTGATGTTCAGATGTGTGGTCTGGTTTCTGATGGGATTGTTGATCACACAGCTGTAGGTGTTGTTCTCCTGATATTCCACCTCCAGAGGTAGGAGAGACTGATGCTGAGATCAGACACACTGATGCTGGACAATAAACTGTTTCCTTTGTACCAGGAGAGAGTCACAGCACTCACATTCACAACTGAACACAGCAGTGAACATCCGGACACTGATGATGATCCTGATGATGATGAAAAATTTTGTGAAGATTCTCTGATAATGACAGGAGCGGGCAGAATGGCTAAAATAAACATGAAAGAAAAACGAAACAGTCAATTATTGATACTTACGATGTCTTTAAAGATTGTCAATCATCACAGATTAATAACAATGTGCTTCCAGATTTTCAGTTTTGCATTTAATTTAAAATGAAAAACTCTTTCAGGATGATTTCTTCAGTTTACTCACCATAGACAGCAAGATTGAAGCTCTTGTGTTTGATCACTCCACTGATGATCTGTAGTTTATAAAGTCAGAGTGTAATTTGTTGATGTTTGTGATGGTCAGAGATCCTGTCTGATTATCTATCTTTAGTCTGTCTCTGAATCTCTCATTATTCTCTTTATTATCATATATAGAGACGATCTGTTTATAGATTTCAGCGATACGATTCTCTGAACTGTTAAGTCTAAATGACCACAGTATATGATCATCTTTCTGTAGTTCAGTAACATCAGTGTTTAAAGTGACAGAATCTCCCTCCATCACTGATATCACTGTTTCATCTGAATAAACATCAGAAACACCTGGAAGAAAAGAGTCGGCACAGATGATCATCTTAGGTATCTTTCAGAGTTTATCTAAAAAAAAAAAAAATTCAAACTTTTATAATTTAAAAATGTATAACTTGTGTACAAAAAAAATCTAAATATACAGCAAAAGTATCTAGCTTTATTATTACATAATTGGTTTACACAATAAACAGTACCATAATAAAAATCATTTTGAGGGTTCGTTCAGCTAAAATGTAGCTTCTGTCATCATTTAATCATCCTCATTTTATTCCAAACTTGTATGACTGTCTTTATTCTTTGGAGCACACAAGACAATAATATTTTTATTTAGAATTTTTTTTCTTTTTTTTTTTTTGTCAGTCAATGTTGTTTGGACCCCACTCAGAATATCTGTGTTCCAGAAAAAAAGTTCATCACAACATGTGGGTGAACAAGAGGGTGAATTATTATTATTATTTATTTTAACTATCCCAAAACAGAAGAATAATTTTCTTTTGTTACATGTTAAAAGATATGAAAGTGCAAAAGATGTTCTTTTGTATTCCTCATACAAGTCATAAAGGTTTGGAAACATGTGAGTGAGAGTAAATGATGACACTTTGCATTTTTGGCTAAAAATTCTACTTTTAAATTGATCGGATATCCCATATATACATTAAGGTTTCAATAAAATTCAGTATGAAATGGTCCTTTAATATTCCAGGATCAAAGTTTTCAAACCCTATGCAGAAATTCATTAAAGATGAAGAACCTCTTACACTAACATAAGCATTCCTGATTTTATTCAGACTGTTAGAACATACTGGAATAGTCTGCCTGTATTACAAGAAATATTAAAATATGAATAACTTACCATCTAAGAACCATAAACAAAAAACAGAATAATGCATGAAACACCATCACATGTCTGAGAAATAACAATCAAAAGCTCTTCCGTTGTAAAAACCTTCTTCAAAGAGGCGTCTGATTTGCTGATGCTCTTTCACTGACTGCAGGTTGCCAGTTTCAGTCAAAAATGATTAAATAGCCTTCCACACATAGACATTTTACCTTTACTCTTTTGTTTAGTCATTAAATGCATTTAACTGAAGCACAGAACAAGAAGAAGAAGAAGAAGAAAAAAGAAACAATTAGCTTATATTACATTTATTTATTTACAGTTACTCACCGCATTTTGTTCCAAAACAGTGACTGACTTTCTTCTATTAAACAAATATTCTGTGTTTTCTTTGTCATTGCAGTACAATTCAGTGTTGTTTTGGACCCCAGTGTTCTTCAAAATGTCTGCTTTTGTGTTTCAGCAGAAGAAGAGCGTCACATGAATGACATGAGGGTGAATAAATGATGAGTATAAAATATTTCCCTGTAAGTGCAGACTTCCACACTTACTTGTTGGTGAGCTTGAGATCTGATTCAAGGATGGATTGGGTCTGCTGGGACTGTTTCAAGGATGGATTCAGTGAAGGAGTGCTGATTAAAGTTCCTGCCGTGTCAGTGGGGTGTCGTTATCAAGGTGGAAGGTTAGGATGATTTCATGAGCTCGTCGAAGGAGAGAGGGCGAATGTGATTTCTACCAAGCTCTAGACAAGGACAGTAGTAGACAGTTACAGTTAAAAGTCAGTTCATGGTTAATTCACTTCAGTTTAATAACTGTGAGAAGTTCATCAATTATGAAATAAGTTCAATCAGTTACCATCCAGCTCAGTCCAGTTTAATTAAAAATAATTATATCACAATTAAAAATATGGGTGAATTCGGAAATCACTGGGAAAAAATCCATTTAATTTGACTTCACCCTATATCTGTCATCATTTCATTAGTTGTTAAATATGTTTTTTTATTGTCTTTGGTCAGGGCATTTTTTATGTAATTCCAGTTGTATTGGTCTGAAAGTTATATACTTCTAGGATGGCTTGAGGGTGAGTAAATCCTGCTGTAATTTTCATTTTTGGGTGAACTGTCCCTTTAATTAGAAAGATTACTTTAGATCACCTGAGCTTCACGCTGGTTGTTCACACACTGCTGTTTTCATTATAACGTTCACTTGTGGATGCGACAAACCACATATTTAACACCCACACACACACTGAATTATTCTTTGTGCATTTACCCAGAACTATAACCACACACACTGAGCTCAGACCCTGACTTACAGACCTCATTAAGAGTTCAATATCTTCCACCAAGACATTTCCGCTCTTTAAAACAGACATCACAATTCAGTTGCGTAATGTCGAACTGTCATAAGGTTTATTCGTGAATAGATTATTCAATCAGTTAACCACTCAAAGACAAATGAAAAATTATTCATGATGTTAAGATTATGATGTTAAACTTTCACACATGTAATGCTCTTCCCATATCTAACTTACAAATACAGTTCACATCTTGTGAAACCATAGGCTTTAGCTTCAACCATACTGTCAATAATGTGACAGACAAACAACAGAATCCAATCTTATGACTAAAAATAACATCTGATCCTGGGATTCAGAAAAACAGAATTAAAATGTGCATCAGTTTTCCATGAATAACATCAGGGCTCTACTGTGCCATAAAGAGACAAAAAATAATCAGTGCAGAGAAAATGTTTAATAATGCTTGTTCAGTAATAGACAAAACACTTTCAAACAGCCTTCAAACATTTTAACTACTAAAGAACTTAAGAGAAGTAAAAAGGTAACATTCAAACAATTTGAAAAAGATAAAACTCTATTCATCAGTCACTTTAAATCACATGAACTGTGTTTGTCAGGTTAGATTGACTCTAACACTGGAGATATTCATTCAGATGTTACTGATATTTTGTCAAGTGCTTCATTCAGTGTCCATAAATGAACCACATTACACAGACATAGTTAATACTGATAACTATTGCAGAACATTTTGTTAAATAGCACATTATTTACTGTGTTTTACATTACGACAATTTTCTTCAGAAAATAAAAGCGTCATATGAGTAAATGCATCACATGTTGGTTAGGTACCTGGACTGAAGCATTCACTACCTACCGAATGCACATAGAAAATTCTTACTTGTCGATTACATCAAATTACAATATTTAATGTGCAAATTCATATACCGATTACACCATAATGACATAAATAATTAAAAGAACCTGAGATTATATTCTTGAACTGATATTTTAGAAATATCAGAAGGCAACAATAAATTGAAAATGTAAAAAAAAAAAAAAAAAAAATGGAAAGTTTGAAAATTTATTTTCCTTCATTTTGAAAATCCAGCAGAGAGTCAAACCCATTTAAGCATCCTATATTTGTGTATGAGTATTTTTGTATTTGTGTATGAGTATATGAAAATCCCTGAAATGTGACATTTGGTCTTTCTTAATAAAGATCAAATATTTTGATTTGTCGCGATTTTTTATTATTATTATTATATTCCACAAAGACAGTTAAAATAGGAAAAGAAGTGTCCC
Source organism: allo-octoploid hybrid of Carassius auratus x Cyprinus carpio (assembly GCA_024542945.1). Lineage (NCBI taxonomy): Eukaryota > Metazoa > Chordata > Actinopteri > Cypriniformes > allo-octoploid hybrid of Carassius auratus x Cyprinus carpio. The sequence goes on from CM045074.1 coordinate 8,665,955, forward strand.
ATTGGATTCAGAATCTATTCATGGGAAATTTGTGACAATATAAGCACATGCAGAGAAAATGCAGAAATAATGGACAGTCAAAGCATCAAAAGTCACAAGCCAATGCACATAAAACAAACAGCAGATCGTTAGCATTATCTGAGGGCTTGAATCATGTTCAAAATAAGATGAAATGCTGTTTTTAGGGACGGATTCATTACTCGATCCACAAAAGAAAACAAATCATAAGCACATTAAGAACCATTAAATCCAGAGTGTTAAATTATATTACATCATGTATATAAACAAACTACAGCAGCTTAGCAAAGCTTTCTACAAACAAAGAGATTTAGAGCAGACAATAGCAAACATATCTTACGTATCCTGATATATATGTTTAATAAATGTTGCATCAGTATAATCAACCTCCTCCTCATTACTCTGAGCTGTTTGATAGTAATTTATAAAATAATAATAAAAAAAGTTTAAGAAACTGAAATGGTGTTTCCAATATTTTTTGACACTTTTATATATTTGGTTATAAGTAATACTTGCCCTCTTGTTTGCTTGTGTGTAGTTTCTGCGTGCGACAGATCATCATCACAACTACAGCTGTGACCACTAACAGCAGCAAGACCAAGAGCAACACAACTAGAAGAAGTGAAGTTTGGTTGGATTCTGTAATGGATAAAACACAAACAGTCATTAGACTACTGTAAGTGACAGAGATGAACAAGATTTAAAAATATTTTCAATATTGAAAAAACATATAATTCCACATCTTGCTCAGTGTACTCCCTTTAAATTGAATAAAAGCAATTTCCCAGCTAAGAAATGTTGTTCTTAGAATGTGTTCACTCAACCATAACCTTCAGTAAGACAATCCGAAGATATTCCAGGAACATTGTTCTAAGAATGTTTCTCTCAAGTTCAACATCATGAGAACACATATCAAATGGTACTTTTATGTAAATGTTCTAAAATATTATTTAAAGAACATTTTATTGTAAATTTATCTGAACCTTTACAGAACATTAGTGAAAGTTGTAGGAATGTTCCGTGTTAGCTGGGATGCTTATGCTCATACACACTCTGTCTGTGAAGTTTAATTTCTATCATTTATATAGCTAAGAATATAACCTTCACATAATGTGCTGGGAAACCCAAAATTAAGAGCACACACCTAAAAAGGTGTTATTAGTCAAAAAGCTTAATTTGTGTGAGCCAATGTGAGTTCAACAACTCAATAAAACATTTAACTGATAAACCAGCATGACATTATTAACTGCATCAAACAGTCCAATTATGGACTCTAAGGAGTTTTAACATGGCCAGTAATTAGGTGAAAGTGAAAGCAACTTCGGACACAGTAAATGCCCAGTGTAAAATACTGACATACCTGAATTTGGCTGACAGAGTTGACTGATGTCCAGATGTGTGGTCTGGTTTCTGATGGGATTGTTGATCACACAGCTGTAGGTGTTTTCTCCCTGATATCCCACCTCCAGAGGTAGAGAGAGACTGATGCTGAGATCAGACACACTGATGCTGGACAATAAACTGTTTCCTTTGTACCAGGAGAGAGTCACAGCACTCCACATTACAGACTAACAGCAGTGAACATCTGGACACTGATGATGATCCTGATGATGATGTAACATTTTGTGAAGAGTCTCTGATAATGTCAGAAACAGGCAGAATGCTTAAACATGAATGAAAAACAGGAACGTCAATTTCTGATAACAATGTCTTTAAGAGTTGTCAATCATCACAGATCAATAACAATGTGCTTCCAGATGGTTAGTTTTGCATTTGATTTAAATTAAAACTCTTTTGATACTGACTCCATAGAACAGCAGTACTGAAGCTCTTGTGTTTGATCACTCTACTGATGATCTGATCCAACCAGAGCTCCTAGTCCTCCTCTTCACTTGCCATCAGTCCATGGGTTTATTCTCTTGGTGCTAAACTGATATTTCCAACTTTGTGAATGTTTAAAAAAAAAACGAAAGGAAAACAGCAAAATCCTTTGTTTTGAGGCTATTCCACTATACAGGTCTACCAGGTTTGGAACACGCATGATGGAGAGCAAATTATATTTTTGGGCTAAAAACTAAAAGTAGATTCAAATCCTTTTGAAGGCTGTAAGTTAAGTTTAATATATTTTGGCAAACTGTGCATCTTTTATAAAAGCTGTAAACTGCACATTTGATTTATTATTTTTTACATTCCTGGATCTAAGTTCTCAATCCCTATAGGCAAAATTCACGAAGAAGGCGTTTTAGTTTAACAAGCATTCCTGTTTCCATTCAAACTGTTAGAACATTCTAAGTCCTATATCAACCTCAACAAGTTAATGATACAAGGATAAACATGAAACAGTTGTTTTAATTCTGTCAAATAAATAATAGATGACTACATAAATAATTCTGGTCACACTTTAGATTAGAGTCCAGTTCTCACTATAAACTAACTATTAACTATGACTTTTTGCCTCAATACTCCTAAATATTGATTATTAATACTTAGTAAAGTAGTTGTTAAATTTAAGTATTGGGTAGGATTAAGGATTTAGAATAATGTAATTTTCACACCCGGACTCATTATTTTTGTGTTTCCCTCCATGTGTTCCATGTCCCATGTTGATTGTGTCATTATGTTCAGGTGTGTCTTGTCAATTACCCTCGTTATCGTTCCCCTTATAAGTTGCATTCTGTTCAGTGTTTGGTTGTCGGTCTCCTCCCTATGGATTACCCTATATGGATTAAAGACTTTGTATCATCATCTTTCTCGTTTCTTGCTTCTCTCCGCACCACACCATGACAGAAGACGGACCATGAAAAAGAGTAAAGCAGCGTGTTTCCCCGTTTTGTTGCTGCCTTTCCCTTGAGGATAATACAAAACTATTCTTGAAATGCCAACCATACCCACTACAAAACCAGCCTAAACAGCGAGTGCAGAGCCGGTTGTCGGAGATGGTCCTCAGAAGAATTTTGCCGTCTTTGTGGAGTGGGTGCTGGTGTCCTGTGGATCGCCTCTGACTGAGGACATGCATGAGCGACACCAGCCCACTCCCGACAGAGCCAGACCACCATCTCCCGCTTCACAGACCTGAAGGTTTGGACCACCGCTGACGGAGAGCCAGAGCCCGCGCGACGATGAGCCATCTACATTGATGGCAACAGAGCTGAGGATTGCCATGGAGCCACAGGCTGCAGCGTCAGACCAGGTGTGAGACCAACAACAGAGCTCGCCGGTGGAGAGTGTCATGGACAGAGAGAGCGGAGGGAATCTCCACCCACTGCACCACAGCTGAGGATGAGCAGTGCTCAGGACAGTAATGACATTTACATTTACATTTAATCATTTAGCAGCGCTTTTATCCAAGCGAACAGTAGAAACAATCAGATCAGGAGAGAACAACAGCGGTATACAAGTGCTATGACAAGTCTCAGTTAGTCTAGTACAGAACAAGTAGCCAGGTTTTTTTTTTTTAATATGATAGTCAAGAAAAGAAAAGGTAAGTACTAGTATTAGTTGGTTAAGTGCAGGCGAAAAGATGAGTCTTTAGATGTTTTTGAAAATGAGTAAAGACTCAGCTGTTGAACTGAGATCAGGAGGTCATTCCACCAGCTGGGAGCAGTCAGGAAAAAGTCTGTGAGAGTGATTTTGAACCTCTTTGGGATGGCACCACAAGGCGTCGTTCACTTGCAGGCGCAGACTTCTGGAGGTGCGTAGGAGATTGAACTAGTGAGTTTAGGTAAGTTGGCGCCCGTGCCAGTGAGTGCGTTTGTAGGCAAGCATCAGTACCTTGAATTTAGATCCGGCGGCTACTGGTAGCCAGTGTAACCTGATGAGGAGAGGAGTAACATGAGCTGTTTTTGGCTCATTGAAGACAACCCTGCTGCTGCATTCTGGATCAGTTGTAGAGGCTTGATAGTACATGCAGGAAGGCCCGCCAGGAGAGCATTGCAATAGTCCAGTCTGGAGAGAACAAGAGCTTGGACAAGAAGTTGGGTGGCTTGCTCTGACAGGAAGGGTCTAATCTTCCTAATGTTGTATAAGGCAAATCTGCAGGACCGGGTCGTTGTAGCAATATGGTCTGTGAAGCTAACTGATGATCCATCACAACTCCTAGGTTTCTGGCTGTCCTGGAAGGAGTTATGGTTGGCGAACCCAGCTGTATAGAGAGTTGTGATGAAGCGATGGGTTAGCTGGAACCACCAGCAGTTCAGTCTTAGTAAGGTTGAGCTGAAGGTGATGGTCATTCATCCAGCTAGAAATGTCACTCAGACAGGCTGAAATGAGTATCTAATTAATCTGGAATATATGCATACATGCCCCCTCTTCTCCTGCCTTCATATGAACTCTCTGTCAGCCGTGAGCAGTCTGTCTGTGTGCTGGATTGCTGAGGTTCTGCCACTCTCCATCGGCGTTGTGGCTGGAGGACCCTTGTCTCCGCCTCCAGCCTCTGAGTCCCGGACTCTGCCTCGGACCTTGACCCAGTGGCTCCACCATGGCTCCTAGCTCCCTCCTCTCCACTGTGGCCCATCAGTCCACCAGCTCGCTGGCTCCTCGTCCCTCCAGTTCGCTTTGGTCTGTGCTCGACCATCCGCTGCCTCGAGGTCCACTCCACCAGCTCTGCCTCATCCCTCCATCCCTCAGGCTCTGTCAGGCTCCTCCTTCCCTCCGACTCCACCTCAGTCCTCAGTGGCTCCAGCTCCACAGGCTTTTTTCGAGCCCGCCTCGTGCCAGCACCATCTGCTCGCCTTGGCCCTCCAGATCCTCGGTGTCACCCTGGCTCATCGGCTCTCCATCTATGCCTCGGGCTCCTCCTCCACCTGCTCGCCATTGTGTTGGCCCCTGGAGTCATCGGCCCTTCCTCCAGCATGTCTCCTCCCTCCGTCGGCTCCACCGTAGGCGCCATCATTGCTGTGGCCTGGGTCACACCTGGCTCCTCCTCCTGCTCCAGGTTCCTCCTGGCTCCTCCCTCCATTGTCCCTCCCTGGCTCCTCCCTCCGTGATCTCTGTCTGCTTTCCCCTTCCGGTGTTTGTCCTCCACTGAAACTTTCTCCTTGGTTCCCACCCAGTTCCCCACTCTGTTGTTCCACGCGTGCGAGGTCGGAGGGGAGGGTGAAATATCACACCCTGGACTCATTATGTTGTGTTTTCCCTCCATGTGTCCCATGTTGATTGTGTCATTATGTTCATGTGTTTCTGTTAACATTCCCCTTATAAGTTGCATTCTGTTCAGTGTTTGGTTGTCCGCTCTTGTCGATATGTACGTGTGTTTCTGCCTTCTCCCTATGGATTACCCTATATGGATTATTAAAGACTTTTATTATCATCTTTCTCATTTACGTGCTTCTCACACCACACCGTGACAGTGATGCAGAACAAGACATTAATATGTTTTTTTTTTTAAGTAATAATAAAACAGCCAATATCTCAGTAATATTCATGATAATATCCAACTAGTTAATAGTGTGAATTGGACACTAAAGTGTTACCAATATTCTTATTAACTCACCAAAGTATTTAAAGTGAGAAGTGTACATAAAAAGTATGCATTTGAAGGTTACACTTTACATTTTTATGTTCAATCCACTATTGTATTGTGTATACATGTTCTACAGTCTATACACAGTATTAAGTTCAATTACATAAGAAGTAACTGTAATTAAATTATAGAAAAATATCAGTTATCCCTTACTTAACTTTTTCAAGGGAAAAGTAATTAAATTACAGTAACTAATTACTTAGTAACTAATTACACTCCAGCGCTGCACACATCATAATATGACTTGGATTTTAGAAATATGATTTTATGTAATTTTCATGTTTTTATTATTATTATAATAATTATTATTTAAAATATTCAAGCCTATATATATTTCTGGTCATGTGACATCATGTTGCCACATGTTTCAGATAAATACACTCTTTTATTTATCTAAAAGAATAAACAATGGACTCCAGATCAGTTTATGAAGAGATTGTGCTAAAATTATATAGCCAAACATATACATGTTTTCTATAGCGGTATATGGGCACATGTTTAAGCAGGAGCACTGCTATGGTTTCTGGGCCCCCTCATTAGAAATCGAGTTCAGGGTTGGGGAAGGGTCCCCTTGGTAGAAATCATGTTTGGGCCCCTTCTCCCTTTTTTGGCCATTAGAATCATCCTGACTTCACCCCAACCTCCTTCGGTGCACATGTGTTTGAGTGAACAAGCCTTTTTTAGAAGAATTGCTGATTTTTTAATATCTTTTTTTTCTTGTTTAAAACAAATAAACAAACATAATAATAATAATTATTCAAACCTGAAAAATAATGTTTGTTGTGTTTCAGGTGTGACAATTCAGACACTTTTAAAGCTCAAATCAACAGACAGAACATCACATATATAGATGACAGTACTGTGACATTCAGAGACAGACTGCAGATGTACAGTATTGATGGGAAGTTGGATCATTTTACAGACTCTGACCTTTGAGTATCGTTCAGCAAATTGAACAAATCTTTTTTCGAGTCATTTCAGTTAATTTTGTTAATTTTATCAAAATATAATTAAAATGTTACGATGTTACTTCCCTACATTGTCTACTAGTACTTCCATAGCGTTGATCACACTACAAACAGTATAAATTATAATGCTATAAGAAACAGAAAAGATTAATTAATTGTTTACCTGGGTCTTCAGTCTATAATTAGCTCACCTCACCTCTTATCTGACAAGTTTTCAGGTTTGAATCGTTCTTTCATCATGTGGCAGCCCCAAAGCTTTAACCTATGCAGTCTGAGCGGAAGGAGAATTGATTAGTTCATCTTTCAACACTATCAACCACAACATTCTTTTGCATAGACTAGAAAACTTTGTTGGCATTAATGTAAGCCCATTGCATGGTTTAAATCGTACTTATATGACCGCCATCAATTTGTAGCAGTGAATGAAAAGGTATCATATCGATCACAAGTCCAGTCGAAGTACCTCAAGGCTCAGTACTATGGCGTTACTCTTCACCCTTACATGTTACCCTTGGGAGATATCAGGAAACACAGTGTTAGCTTTCATTGTTATGCTGATGATACTCAGCTCTATTTTCCATCTCAAAAATATATCTAAATTACGACCTATCTCTCAATGTCAAATGCAGAAATGTTAATCCATGCATTTATGACCTCAAGGTTAGATTATTGTAATGTTTTATTGGGTGTTTGTTCTGCATGCTTAATAAACAAACTCCAGCTAGTCCAAAATACAGCAGCTAGAGTTCTTACTTTAACCAGAAAGTATGACCATATTAGCCGGTTCTGTCAACACTGCACTGGCTCCTATCAAACATCGCATAGATTTTAAAATCTTGCTTATTACTTATAAAGCCCTGAATGGTTAAGCACCTCAGTATTTGAATAAGCTCTTGTTACATTATAGTCCTCCCGTCCGCTGTGTTCTCAAAACTCTGGTAATTTGATAATACCTAGAATATAAAAATCAACTGCAGGTGGCAGATCCTTTTCCTAATTAGCCCCTAAACTCTGGAATAACCTACCAAACATTGTTTGGGAGACCGACACACTCTTGCAGTTTAAATCTAGATTAAAGACCTATCTTTTAACCTGGCTTACACATAACATACTAATACGCTTCTATTATCTAAATCCGTTATAGGATTTTAAGGCTGCATTAATTAGGTAAACCGGGAACACTTAGCATAACACCCGATGTACTCGCTACATCATTAGAAGAATGCATCTACGCTAATATTGTCTGTTTCTCTCTTATTCCAAGGTCAGATCCATCTGATCTGGATACCAGATCCAGTCTGTATCCAGATCAGATGGTCACTGCATCACCTGGATCCAGTATGTATTCAGACCAGATGGTGGAACAGCACCTAGAAAGGACCTCTACAGCCCTGAAAGACAGCGGAGACCAGGACAACTAGAGCCCCAGATACAGATCCCTGTAAAGACCTTGTCTCAGATGACCACGGGACAGACCACAGGAACCAGTTGAGTCCTCTGCACAATCTGACTTTGCTGCAGCCTGGAATTTAACTGCGGTTGTTTTTCTGGCCAGAGGAGAACTAGCCCCCGACTGAGCCTGGTTTCTCCCAAGGATTTTACTCCATTCTGTCACCGATGGAATTTTGGTTCCTTGCGCTGTAGCCTCTGGCTTGCTTAGTTGGGGCCACTTTATTTACAGCGATATTGTTGAATTGATTGCAAATGATTGCACGGATGCTATTTAAACTGAACTGAGCTGAATTCAGTGATGAATTGCCTTTAACTGTCATTTTGCATTATTGACACACTGTTTTCCTAATTAATGTTGTTCAGTTGCTTCAGTTGACACAATCTGTTTTGTATAAAGCGCTATATAAATAAAGGTGACTTGACTTGATACAGTGTATGTCAATGTTGTTTGGACCCCACCGTTCTTCAGAATATTTATGTTCTGAAGTAAACTTCATCACTACATGAAAGAAACACAACATTTTTTTTTTTGGTCTTAACTATCCCAAAACTCACACTTACATTTAGTTTTTTCATATGGATTTATTCTCTTTGGTTGTATTGTATCACTTTTGTTAAATGTCAAAAAAAACATGAAAGTGCAAAACAGCATCTTTTGCATTCCACATACAAGTCATAAACACTTGAGTGAGAGTAAATGATGATAATTTACATTTTGGCTAAAAACTTTACTTTTAAATATATCAGATATCCCATGTTTACATTAAGGTGTATATCCTTTGGGAAAATCTACATCTTTTATTTTAAAATACTGTAAAATGCAATTGTAAATATGGAAATAATTTCATTGTGTCATTAAATTCAGTGTGAACTGGTCCTTAAATATTCCAGGGCCAAAGATTTCAAACCCTATACAGAAATTCAAGCACCTTTTACACTATTATTTTAACAAGCATTCCTGTTTCCATTCAGACTGTTAGAACATACTGGAATAGTCTCACAAGTTGTTGAGGAACTAGGACGGCAATTGAAGATTCATACTTTCAAACAGACTTTACTTAGAACATGGGTGTACACAACACATAACACAAGATGATAACCACCAAGGACAGAACAGAATCAGGACTACAAAATTTGAATATCATGGAAATGTTCTTTATTTTTTGTAATTTAATTTAAAAAAAGCAAACTTTCTTATATACTCGGTTCATTGCACACAAACTGAAATATTTCAATAGTTTTTGTTTTAATTCTGATGGTTACACTTACAGCTTAGGAAGATTAAAAATTCAGTATCTCAAAAAATTAGAATATTTTTTCTCAAACAAAAAAAGATTTACAAAGCAGAAATGTTCAAGATCTCCAAAGTAGGTTTAATTATGGACTCAAGACTTGGTTGTGTCTCCTTTGGTATGAATTACTGCTTCAGTCTGCGTGGCATGGAGGCGATCAGCCTGTGGCACTGCTGAGGCGTTATTAAAGCCCAGGTTGCTTTGATAGCGCCTTCAGCTCCCTATGTATTGTTTTTCAGATGTTACTTATCTTCCTCTTCACAATACCCCATAGATTCTCTGTGAGGTTCAGGTCAGGCATGCTGTCTGGCCAATCAAGCACAGTAATATCAGGGTCAGCAAACCACTTGGAAGTGGTTGTGGCAATGTGGGCAGGTGCTAAAGTCCTGCTGCAAAATGAAATCAGCATCTCCATAAAACTTGTCAGCAGATGGAAGCATAAAATGCTCAAAAAATCTCCTGGTAGACTTCTGCACTGACTTTGGACTAATAAAACACAATGATCCAACACCAGCAGACGTCCATGGCACCCAATCATCACTGACTTCAGAAACTTCTGATTCTGTGCCTCCAGTCTTCCTCCAGACTCCAGATCTTGATTTCCAAATGAAATGCAAAATTTACTTTCATCTGAAAAGAGAACTGTGGAAAACTGAGCAACAGTCCAGTTCTTTTTCTCCTTACCCCAGGTAAGATGCTTTTACATTTTTTCTGGTTCAGGAGTGGCTTGGTTCTAGGAATGTGACAGCTGTAGCTCTTTTCCCAAGACGTCTGAGTGTGGTGACTCTTGATGCACTGACTCTGGCTTCAGTCCACTCCTTGTGAAGCTCTCCCAAAGCTTTTCCTGACAGTTTACCCAAGACTGTGGTCATCCCTGTTGCTTGTGCACCTTTTCTTACAACACTTTTTCCTTCCAGTCAACTTTCTATGAATATATTTTGATACAGCACTCTGGAACAGCCACCCTTGTGGAGGGTGTCAAGTCTGTAGTCTTTCCCATAATTGTGGTTGCATGTTCTAAACTAGCCCAGGAGGTACCAGTATTTATACTGAAAATTAATCAAACTAATCAAGCTCAAAATGGAATATTAATTTTTTTTTTTGAGATACTGATTTATTTATTTTTTCCTAAGCTGTAAGTCCATCAGAATTAAAACAAAAAAACTCTTGAAATATTTCAGTTTGTGTGCAATGAATCTAGAATATAAGAAAACTTACTTTTTAAATAAATTACAAAAAATAAAGACCTTTTCTATCATATTCTACTTTTTTTTAAAATGTACCTGTATATGTACAAACATGGTAAATGAGGGAGCTAAACAGGAACAGCTGGACAAGAATTAACTAATCATAAACCATGGAAACAAATGAGAGCTATAACAGACATGACAGGAACTGAACTAAACTGAACATAATCATGACAAATAGTCTGCCTGTATTACAAGAAATATAAAGGTTTTATATTGTCATTTTTGTATTCAGAATTTTTTTTTTTTTTTGAGCTGTTCATGTCAGCTGAGCAATAATGTATTGCAGCAACTGTCTGATCTCACCATTCTCCAGAGTTTTTTTTTACTGTCCTTTGAGGGCCTGGGAATAGTTTTAATGTGATGTCAGCAGTGGGTGGATTGATTTCTGAGTGCTGTGGACATGGATTGACTGCAGTGCGACAGGCTTGACTGCAGTGCGACAGGCTTGACTGCAGTCTATAATAAGCTTAATGGATCATTCATCACACAAGACTTACAGTAAGTTGCTAACAGTTGGTCCCTTCTTACTTGAAAACCCGGGATTTCCAGATGCAGTTTATAAAAGCAGCTAAGACTCCATCCCACACAGACTTCTTCCCCATGAATGAAGAAGCATACATTTAGAAAGAAAGATACTGCAAGATAAACCTGCATCACCTTCAGGTATGTTTTCAAAAGGTTAAATTTTCTTTCGCAGTCCAATGCAATTGTTTAATGCAACTGTCAAGTATTGTCATATTACATCTGTATGTTTGTGGTTAACTTGCAACAAATTTATTCGTGCTATTTACTTAATTTTATATATATAACACACACACATATATATATATATATAATTTCTAATCTTCCTAAGCTGTAAGTCGTAACCATCAGAATTAAAACAAAAAACTCTTGAAATATTTCAGTTTGTGTGAATGAATCTAGAATATAAGAAAACATACTTTTTAAATAAATTACAAAAAATAAAGACCTTTTCTATCATATTCTACTTTTTTTTAAATGTACCTGTATATGTACAAACATGGTAAATGAGGGAGCTAAACAGGAACAGCTGGACAAGAATTAACTAATCATAAACCATGGAAACAAATGAGAGTTATAACAGACATGACAGGAACTGAACTAAACTGAACATAATCATGACAAATAGTCTGCCTGTATTACAAGAAATATAAAGGTTTTATATTGTCATTTTGTATTCAGAATTGTTTTTTTTTTTTTTTTTTTTGACTGCAGTCTATAATAAGCTTAATGGATCATTGATCACACAAGACTTACAGTAAGTTGCTAACGAAGTTGGTCCCTTCTTACTTGAAAACCCGGGATTTCAGATGCAGTTTATAAAGCAGCTAAGACTCCATCCCACACAGACTTCTTCCCCATGAATGAAGAAGCATACCTTTAGAAAGAAAGATACTGCAAGATAAACCTGCATCACCTTCAGGTATGTTTTCAAAAGGTTACATTTTCTTTCGGCAGTCCAATATTTAATGCAACTGTCAAGTATTGTCATATTACATCTGTATGTTTGTGGTTAACTTGCAACAAATTTATTCGTGCTATTTACTTATTCGTATATTATATATATATATATATATATATATATATATATATATATAACACAACACACACATATATATATATATATATATATTGTGGGGTGAAGTAGGTCACCACACGAGGATGAGGGTAAGTTCCCGAAGGGTGGATTTATTAACTGAAAAGCGGCGGTGAGGTGGTTTGGGTGTTCGTGCTCGGCGCCTTGTCTAGGAAGTGCTTCTAGTGCAGTGTGGGTCCATGCTCTCCCGATGGCTGGGGCTGGCGGTCACATCGCTGCTTCTAGGGGCAGAGGAAAGACAATGTTAGCGCTCGGGAGACATTTCTCCCCTCTGTGCCCGCATGGGTTTAAATAAGCAGCGCTGAAGGCACGCAGGTGTGGCCGCTCAGCCCGTGATGAGTAGGCGCAGGTGTGCCTGCGCTGTTGCCAGGGCGACGCTGATGAGTGCTCGGGACACGCGTCCACACCCCCCCCAAGCGTCGTCCCTAGTCCTCTGGAGCAGTGGGGAGATCGGGAGGAGGCGGAGTGGTGCCTGACAGACCTGCAAAGCTGACCACAGGCGGGAGAGTCCATCGGCGTTGGCCGTCCCCACCGATTCGTAGGGTGAAGTGGAAGTCCTGGAGCGCCAGGAACCATCAGCTCACCCTGGCGTTGGGAAACGCGGTGCTCTCTCCCCTAACTCCTGGTGTTGGGTGGCCTCCCCAGCTCGATGGCCTCGACCAGCTCGCTCCTACGTTGGCGGGTTCCGCGATCCCGGCCTGCCGAGTGGGCGGGAAGGGCACGTAGGAGCGGTCGACCACGCGCTCGCGCTACCTGGTGTGTGGTGGGACCCCGCCAGCAACCAGTGTTGAGCCAGACGGGAGAGGGTAGCGGCTTGGGCCTGGGCTGGCTGCCGCTGGGTCGAAGGTCCACTCGTTGAACAACTGGGCGGCTGATTGGTGACAACCCCATTCGTCTCAGGATCTCATTTCTGAGGTCCTCATAGGAGGTGCTTAGCTCGGGAAGCGCAGTAGGCACACTGAGCCTCTCCCGTGAGCAAGGGTGCAATGATGCGTGCCCAATCTTCTTTGGGCCACGCTTTCCTCCAGCTCGGTCTCGAACATCTGGAGGTACATCGTTACATCGTCATGGCCAGTCATCCTGGGCAGCAGCTGGGTTGCTTGGACACGGGGTCAGGTAGCGAGTTCTGGGGCTGTGGCTAGGCAGCCGCCAACTCTTGCTCGGTTTCCCTCTGCCGAGAGGCCATGTGCTCCATAATCTGTTGCTGGCGGATGCTCACCTCGGTGAGATGTTTTAGCAGCTCTTCCATCGTTGGGGCTGAGTATGTGAGCGAGGAGTGGAAGCGGGCCTGAGTGGAGCGGTGTGATTTTGACTGGAGCGAGGCGGATTTTTAAAGTCAGAGCGTGGTGGTTTCACTAGCTCCAAGAGCTCCACCACCGCTCTATCACAAGTACAATTCATGCCAGCGCCGTAATATTACTGCATATTTAGCACAAATTCACATGTTGAACATATTTAGCTATAGCTTGATACATGGATCTCTCAAATCAGAAGGTTGGAATAGTTGAGCGGAAGTTATAGGCCAGATCTCAAGGAGTTTGTCTGCTCCTTTTACTGAATATTTTCATGTTAAAGCATGATTTAAACAGGTACAGTGCATTCACATGCAAACGCTTACGCAAATGCATTCAAACAAATGTAATCTTGGCTACGTTATGAACATAACATTTCAAACATACTGAAATACTTTAGCCATGGAGCGGCGAGGCGGTGTTTCTGATCTCAGTGAGCTGAGTGGAGCGGAGCGGAAATTGTGAACCTGGAGCGGAGCTGGAGCAGAGTGATTATTAAATGCACGGAGCGCAGAGGGGAAATTGTTGCCACTCCACTCGCTCACATACTCTGGTTGGGGAGGAGGCGCCACCTGGGGAACCAGAGAAGCGTGTGAGGCAAAGACCGTGAGGGGAAAAAATCAAAACAAAGAAATCCAAACCAGTCCACTTCGAGCAGCGTGAGGGGTGGGGTCGTCGGTGTCCACTTCAGTTGTTATGCCCGCATTCTCCACCAGTGTGGCGGGTGAAGTAGGACATGACACGAGGATGAGGGTAAGTTCCCGAAGGGTGGATTTTATTAACTGAAAAGGCAGTGCAGTGAGGTGGTTTGGGTGTTCGGTGCTCGGCGTCTTGTCTAGGAAGTGCGTCTAGTGCAGTGTGGGTCCGTGCTCTCCCGTGGCGTTGGGGCTGGCGGTCACGCAGCTGCTTTCTAGGGGCAGAGGAAAAGACAATGTTAGCCGCTCTGTGGAGACATTTCTCCCCTCTGTGCGCTTGCGGGTTTAAATAAGAAGCGCTGATGGCACGCAGGTGTTGCCGCTCAGCCCGGATGAGTAGGCGCAGGTGTGCCTGCGCTTGTTGCCAGGCGGCTGATGAGTGCTCGGGACACGCAGTCACATATATATACACACACACACACACATATATATATATATATATATATATATATATATATATATATATATTTAACTGATATAATATTAATATACCAACTTATTGAAGTACTGAAATCTGTTTTGGTCATCTCCCTAATTTATAACTGAGCTATTTTGAATGATTGATCAACTGAGTTATCTAGTGCACTCTGAGATTGTATGCCAATTACAATTACAACATTATGTTCCACACTTGCATCTTGTATGAAAGGCTTTCTTGTGAAAAAATAAATAAATAACGTTTGAATAAGTGTTCAGATTAAATATATTCCACTGTATCAGTAAGAAGGTAAACAGATTAATCAAATAGAATATTAGTTCAAATGTATTGTTGCTCTATATGGAAACAGTAATAGCCTATGCCCTGAGTTTGGATGTCAGCACGGACAGATTACACTAATTTGCATAGGAAAAATTAAGCTGCAAAAACTCTGACATAAGACAAAAACAAAGGAACAATTGTAAGATGAATACAAAAATAATAGAACATTAACTGGAGTGAGAGAATAATTTTACTATGCTGCAGTTTAGCAAGAAATTTGTCCCTTTTGCTTTCCTTAAATACAGTTGTGTTTGGTTAATTTGCATGCTGCAGTGTTGCCAAATCCACATATTTTTTCCCACTGAATTAGGCTACTTTGGGGCAATGTTTGATTAACTATTTGGTCGGGTTTATTCCACAGACCTGGTAACCCGAGGGAAACAGGAATTCCAGAGGGGAACAGAATCGACTGCTACACCAGTCTGACTCGCAGAGAAATCAAAACTATAAGCTTAACAGTACACACAAAAGAAACAAATGTGAACAAACATAGGCTAGAAAAAATATAAATATTCTATATAATATATGCAACATCACACCACCAGGAGGGATGATTTCTCGACCTTCAGCTTGATTGCAAATGTGATATTGATTTTAGACAACTTATAATATGACTTACATTTTAGACAGATTAGTATCGCTTTTGCTCCATTTCAGCTATTGAAAATAGTTCTAAACAAAGCCACAGCAGAACAGTCACGCATCTTCGAGCAACACACAACAACTATCTCTTACTAAATGATTCATTTTTGAACGAGTCAATGATTCAGTGAGCCATTTATACTTACTTGTTTCATTTATTGAATGAATCAGCCGTTGAACTAATCGACAGAACTAATTGAATATGATTCACTCATTAAGACACTGACTTGCCACCACCTACTGGTGGTTTATTTTCATATTTAAAAGTATCATTGCATTTTTCCAACATTTCATATATGTATGTCAAAAATGTAAAACATTATTTATGCATTTGGACAGATGGAGTTTGTTGATACTGATTTCATTTGAATAGTAACAACCATAGTGTCTTATTATTCAAACTTAATGTACTGATCACATGTAAGAATTGACGTAAATGGAGACGTAATTTAATCAGGTTAGGAAAATATTGTCCTTCATAAATGTAAAAAGTGTAACAGCAATCAATTTAAGGCAAATATCACAAATATGCTGATTAAGGTTATACCTGATAGAGCACTGACGGACTGCTTCAGAATAAATTACATTTGTGCCAAAAAAAAAAAAAAAATACTTTTTAACTTTTTTACTCGGACAAGTGAATGATTGATTTACTTGTCCGAAGGACAAGCTCATGTCAGAGCTTAATGTCAAGCCCTGTTTTACTTCTTTTAGAAATTATTGTACTGTGAGAGAAAATAAATGTATAAATTACCTGGCTGGTACCTCTTTATGAAGGGTCTTTCTATAATTCCATTAGCAAAGGGAAGGGTACATGTGGTGGTCTCTGAACTAATTTTATCTTTTATGGTCATGTGACCAAGGGTGTCAATTCATTTTAGATCTAGATGGTGTGAGAGTTTGAGTTTGCATATTTTGAATCATGTTGCCTTTATTCAAATAGTACACTTGAAGAGAGTATAGGAAGAAAAATGGAAGAGAGAAGGGGAAGGACCAGGAAACCACCACAAGGTGAGACTCATACTCAGCTCACACAAAATGTAATTGTGCTACATGTCAGAGCCCCACCCACAGCTACTGGCTCTGACTTTCGGTGGTGGCATTTAATATGAAGTTTAAATAAGTTCAATAGGTAAGAAATGGATTTAATTGGGGCTCTGCCCCTCGGAGTGAGTAGGGCATAGGGATGGAGTTTGCCCACAGTAAATACACAAAGAATAATAAGTGTAACAAGAAACAGGTGAGAGCAATCAAACAGGGGAAACAGAAAACAGGAACACTAGACAGAACTTATTGGAATTTATTGTTTTGTTGTAATTTTGTTACACAAGTCAACAACAAAACACACATATTATTAACACACAATATCAATCATATATATATATATATATATATATATATATATATATATATATATAGCATGTTGTTGTTGTTGTTTTGTTCGCATCGTACAGATGAAATTAGGCAGTGCAACTTATTTGAGACGCTTTTTTTAACCTGTGTATATTTACAAAGTATTGCTGTTATTCAATGTGAGTGTTGATTTAGTATTATTATGACTGTGTGCAATACAAATGAAATATTTTTCTCTTTCCTTTTCTTTCAAATTTGCAGTGTTATGGATTTGCGCTATGGAGACAATTGTTTCAGATCTAAATAGGACTTGTCTCCATCTGTAACACCTGCAAGTCTATCTTGGATGCACAAGTTCATCCAACAGCTAGGCCCAATTATGAACAAATGAAGAGGCATATTAAGCATGCTGAGCAGTGCCTGGAAAAATCAAAGAAAATGATTGAAGAAAACGAAAATATTTAGAACAATGCATAGAGCAGCAGAACGAAGAAAAAGGCAACGCTGGATAAATCTAAAGAAATAGAAAGTTATAGAGCTAGACAGAACACGGGTACAGGTGTAACAATTGAGGCGGACTGGCTGCAATACTAATCCTCGGATGGATTCCTGGTGAGAAATCCTCCTGATCCACTACTACTTTTCTTTCATCATCAGCTTAACAAGTACAACTGACCAATATTTTTTGGCTGATATGATTCTTTGCTTCCACTAGGTGTAATAATGCTGGCTGTGGGAACCAGCTGAAATTGTTAAAGCTTCAAATGCAAAAGTAATGCTGAAAGTGAGAGAAAAAGGAGATTGTAGAATTGCAGCAGAATCTACAGTTCACAGCTGATATTCAGGAAATGGTCAGGAGAGCTGTGTACCTTCTGACTGTTCTTAGTGGAAGAGTCACTGAAATGGAGAGACAAGCTCAAAGCTTCATCCACTGGGCACCTGTGATAGAGGCCATGGAAGATGTGATGAAGGCAGCAGAAAAAGTTGCAGAGAATCGACTGCTACAGTCAGAATGTATCAGGTCTCATAACAACTTTGAGGGAGAATGTTGGGGAAATACTGGCTTTATTGCTTATCAAAATAATTCTGACCATGACTGCCATCACTGATCATCATCTAATTAATGCCTAGAACAACCTAACATAACCAGAGGGGCAGGAAACAATTAATGACAATGAGACATTGAAAATACAAAACATAAGATATTTCATATAAAAGCATGACATTACAAAAGTGTCATAGTCAATCAACAGTGCATGTTTAATATTAAAATGTAATCAGTAAGGAGTAAGTAAGTAATCAGAACTTTTAATAAATAACAAAGTATGATTTATGCAAGGGCTTGACAACATCATTGCAAAGCTGTGCAATTTTTCCATGATTACAAATATGTGAATTACAGTTTAAGTTTTCACATATTGGATTTCTTTGATTAATCTACTTTTATGATGTTTTCTTGTTCAGATTTACAATAATATTGTTACTAGTAAATAACACAAATGTATAACAATAATAATACATTACCTCTACTACTACTAATAAATAGCATCACCACCACCAGATTTAACAAGAACAATGAATGAATAAGTTGATGAATATTTCAAGTAAATATTCATTTTCAACATGCATTCAAAGGTGATGCTTTAACATGCAATCACTCTACAAGTTTGTCAATTACTACAAATTTACCTCCCTATATTTATTCTTTAGAGTTTAGAACATTAAAGTGTTTTTTTTTTTTTTTTTTAAATGCTGTTCACCCATGCCATTGTTACAATTAATTAATTTCAAAACTGTACAAGGTATAAAATAAAGCTATTGGTAGTAAGAATAACAATGCTGTCACTTAACAACAGACTTGGAAAAGACAATGCCTCTTTAGGTTTGGATCATCATAAGAAACTTTGAAAAACTCTGATAAATGGCCTAGATAACATTCAGTATGTTTGCAAAGCAATGTACACATATAGAAATGCAGTGAGTTTGCTTAATAACACAATATTTGAACAGTTGTATATACCCTATACTTGTATACCTATAATATATTTGCTAAACTATACAGAAACATTTTGAAAAAAGGGGAAAAAATCCTAAAATTCATCAGTGTAAACAGTTCTCCAAGCGATGTTTTCTGTCAAGCAAAACCAGCAACACCACCATATTGTATTTTTGCATGTTCAGTGTGCAGAAAGGTGAACGGGAGTTTGTCATAGCACTCTGTCAAATAAACAGTAATAAACAGTGTTAATGTTAAACAAATTCAATTTCTACTTCAATAGTGTCATTATTCAGCACATTTTAGTTCAATGTGGATTCAATTCAACGATAAAGCATGTGCACAGATGCTGATATAAAGGTTGTACAGTATGCATATTAAGTACATATTTATTCTATTAACAAAAATGCTAGGAGGGATTATTTCTTTCTCTGAGTTTTATTTCACATACACTACTGACTCCACATACACTATTGTTAATATCAAGGACAGGTTTTACAGGATGTTGATTGTGATGTAAGTGAGATATGGGGAAGAGCATTACACATGGAAAAGTTTAACATCATAACCTATTTGATTGATTGATTTACTTTATTATCCCCTTGTCACTTATGCTTTCACATGCACACGCTACAGCACAACAATACACATAATACAAACATAATAGAGAATAAAATAAAAAATAAAAAAATAAAACTAAGAATAAAATACAATCAACCCTGAGACCAGCTCAGTAAGCACCTACAACATGACCTTCAACAGTTTAACTGCCTGTGGCAGGAAGGAGTTTTTCCCCGTTTTAAAAATCGCTGGCATCCTGAATCTTCACCGAAGGTAATTTCTCAAAGTTAACAAACAGGGATGCCTGCTGTCTGTTGTGATTTTGTTGCTTTACTAAGGCATCTGTTTTGGTAAATTTGTTCAAGACCTCTCAAAGGGATACCAATTATTTTGCTCGCTGTACTCTTCCTAATCAATGAACTTGTTTCATTGTGGCATTTCCAAACCAACAGGTGATACAAAATGTAAAAACACTTTCAATAAAAGAGTTATAAAAAACTCTAAGGATTGAGATGTGCTTACATTAAATGACATCATCTTCCTAAGGAAGTAGAGTCTTTGCTGTCCTTTTTTGTTCACAGTCTCAGTCCATTTATCCTACATCAATTTATGATCAAAGACAACCCCAAGATATTTATACTCATCAACACTCTGGATTGACTCCCTTTGATATTGGTTACACTCACTGAAGACTCCTTCCTAAAATCAATACACATCCCCTTTTTTTTTTAATATTTAACTTAAGATTTGACATGTCACACCAAGAGATAAATTCATCTAAAACAGGTCCGTGACTGTCCTCGCCCCTTTAGTAGACTAACTAGTGCAGTATCATCTGCAAATTTGATAAGAAATCTACCGGAGTGGGCACTTATACAGTTATGTGTGTATATATAAACAGTAGGGGTGAGAGGACACAGCCTTGTGGGGATCCGACATTAGTAATTTGTTTCTCCGATATTGATCCACCCACACTCACTCGCTGTACTCTGTTCCTTAAAAGTCCCGCAACCACATAATCAGTCCCCATCCAGGTTAAACTCTGTGGTTAATCTTTCGACAAACACAGTTGGCAATATAATATTAAAAGCGATGAAAAATCAGCAAATAAGGTTTTCACATGGTTTTAGAATCTTCAAGATCTGAATATACAATGTGCAACAATGTTAAAATTGCATCGTCCCACTCCTTATTTTGGCTGGCAAAGGGTCCAGTATATGTTGGGGTTTTGACACTGCATATCTTTAACAAGCCTTTCAATGCTTTTAAACACCAAAGAGGTCAGTGCAATTGGTGAAAGTCACTAAGCTCTAATGGTTTATTGATTTTAGGAAAAGGTATGATAGTTGAAGTTTTCCAGATAGTTGGTACTATGCATTGATCTAAAGATCTTTGGAATAGTGAAGTAAAACCATGGATAATTGCTCAGCATAGTTTTTTAATACTCGTCCACAGATGCTGTCAGGCCTGGGACTCTTGTGTATGTTGCAACTCTGAAATATTTTCTTTAAATCTTTACTGTTTATTTCTTCACATCTTTACATTTTCAGTGATTGTTTTACAACTGAACATTCACCCTTTTCTAGGTAGATTAGCAATTGGACATTCAGCTGAATTCAGTTATAACAAGCAGACCTCAATTATCACAAGTAGAACTCCAAGATATTCTGGTCATTGACATATACAGCATAGAATATTAAAAGTATGCAACTACAACAGATGAAGTTGCTGCCGTGTCAGCAGGGTGCTGTAACCGGGTGGAAGGTTGACCCTGTTACAGGTTAATGAAATTTATTCATGAATAGATTGTTCAGTTAATCACTCAAATAAAAACACACTTAAATTTTAACATATTTTTCTTGACATGTTGAATCAAACAGAACTGATCTAATATATGCATAACAATTTTATAATTTATTTTTTATTTTTTATATATATTTTAACATATCTATCTATACATTTATTTTTCTTAACATTTGCATAAAGAAATATAATTTTGTTATTTGTTTATAAATTTTACTTGGAGAATAAACCACATATTGTACACTGAGCTAAGAGAGCAAGTCCAAAAGCAATTAAAACGTATTCATAATGTTAAGGTTATAATGTAAAATTTTCATACATGTAATGCTCTTACAAATACAGTTCACATCCTGTGAAACCATAGGCTTTAGCTTCAAACATACTGTCAATAATGTGACAGACAAACAACAGAATCCAATCTTATGACTGAAAATAACACCTGATCCTGGATTCAGAAAAACAGAATTAAAATGTGCATCAGTTTTCCATGAATAACATCAGGGATTTACTGTGGCATAAAGAGACAAAAAATAATCAGTGCAGAGAAAATGTTTAATAATGCTTGTTCAGTTATACACAAATCACTTCAACAGCCTAAAATGATCAAGTACTAACTTAAGTGAAGCAAAAAAACACATGAACTGTGTTTGTCAGGTTAGATTGACTCTAACACTGGAGATATTCATTCAGATGTTACTGATATTATGTCAAGTGCTTCATTCAGTGTCCATAAATGAAGCACATTACACAGACATAGTTAATACTGATAACTACTGCAGAACATTTTGTTAAATAGCACATTATTTACTGTGTTTTTTACATTGACAATTTTCTTCAGAAAATAAAAGCGTCATATGAGTAAATGCATGTAGGCTACTTAAGTATTCACTACCTACCGAATGCACATAGAAAATAATTGCTTGCTGATTACATCCAATTAAAATATTTAATGTGCAAATCCAATACAGATTACACCATAATGACATAAATAATTTAGAGAACCTGAGATTATATTCTTGAACTGATATTTTAGCCAAATAAATTAAAATGTTTAAAAATATTTTTTAAATGAAAATTTTGAAAATTCATTTTCCATCATTTTGAAAATTTAGTTTTTGTCCCACATATGGTTATCTACCAACAGAGAGTCAAACCCATTTAAGCATCCTGTAAATCCCACAGAGAGTCTGCAGAGGGAGCCATTAGCACAGCGATTATACAAGCATCCTACAGTACTGAACACGTGACCTTTTTGTATTTGTGTATGAGTATATGAATGTCTCTGAAATGTGACATGTGGTCTTTCTTAATAAAGATCAAATATTATTATTTTTTTTTTTTTTAGAAATTACTTAAAAATATATCCTGAAATTCAGTCATTTGTAGCTATAACCAGTGCATTTGCAGTTTAACTGGGGTTTTGAGCTTTGCTAAACACTGACATACACCTCAACACGCTTCTGCCCTGTAATAAATCGAGCTGTATGATAATACAGTCTACACGATCATCTTCTTAAAACAACTTCTGAATACACCGTCCGATCGTGTCCATTAGCCCCTGTAAGAAACACACATGGAGAAGTCAAGAGAGAGATGAGAGCACAATAATGATTCTACACATGCTTAAAGCACAGTCAGAAAATGAAAATGACAATTAATACACAAATAATAACAATCAATTAAAAAAAAACACACACTATGTGAGATGGGGTTATATTTATTCCCACAAAGACAGTTAAAATAGGAAAAGAAGTGTCCCATTTGATTCAGAATCTATTCATAGGAGCTTTGTGACGATATAAGCACATGCAGAGAAAATGCAGAAATAATGGACAAAGCATCAAAAGTCACAGCCAATGCACATAAAACAAACAGCAGATCGTTAGCGTGATCTGAGTGCTTGAATCATGTTCAAATAAGATGAAATGCTGTTTTAGGGACGGATTCATTACTCGATCCACAAAAGAAAACAAATCATAAGCACATTAAGAACCATTAAATCCAGAGTGTTAAATTATATTACATCATGTATATAAACAAACTACAGCAGCTTAGCAAGCTTTCTACAAACAAAGAGATTTAGTGCAGAGAATAGCAAACATATCTTACCGTATCCTGATCTATATGTTTAATGAATGTTGCTTCAGTATAATCAGCCTCCTCCTCATTACTCTGAGCTGTTTGATAATAATTTATAAAATAATAATAAAAAAAAGTTTAAGAAACTGAAATGGTGTTTCCAATATTTTTTGACACTTTTATATATTTGGTTGTAAGTAATACTGTACTTGCCCTCTTGTTTTGCTTTGTGTGTAGTTTCTGCTCGACGGATCATCAACACAACTACAGCTGTGACCACTAACAGCAGCAAGACCAAGAGCAACACAACTAGAAGAAGTGAAGTTTGGTTGGATTCTGTAATGGATAAAACACAAACAGTCATTCGACTACTGTAAGTGACAGAGATGAACAAGATAAAAATAAAAAAACATATAATTCCACATCTTGCTCAGTGTACTCCTCTAAATTGAATAAAGCAATTTCCCAGCTAAGAAATGTATGTTTTAAAATGTTCAGGTTTAGTGTTGAAGGGTTTCGATAATAGCATATTGTTCTTGCTTTATTTTTTAATATCCCAAGAAGATTAATGATAACATTCATCAAGAATAAAATGGATGTTGTGAAAATGTTGTTCTTAGAATGTGTTCACTCAATCATAACCATAACCTTCAGTAAAGACATTATGAAGACATTCAAAGAACATTGTTCTAAGAATATTTCTCTCAAGTTCAACATCATAAGAACACTTATCAGATAGTACTAATGTTATATCAATGTTCTAAAAATTTTATTTAAAGAACATTAATCATAACATTTATCTTAACCTTACAGTACATTAGTGAAAGTTGTGGGAATGTTCCGTGTTAGCTGGGATGCTTATCCTCATACACACTCTGTGTCATGACTTAAGTCTGAGTTGCGGTGTATTTGTCATTGTGTCTTTGTGCCTTGTCTCTGAGCACATGGGGTTTTGTTTTGGCAGCTCATGTGTTCTGCTGTCAGTGTGGTGTCTTCCCTCCCACTCGTTATCTTTAATTCTCTGTGTTCTGTCACACCTGTAGCCACTCTTTCCTCATTAGCTCTCCCCTATTTGAGTTCCTCTGCGTGCTCCGTCTTTTGTCAGACTCTTGTATGTTGTGTAATGCTTCAGCTAGTGACTGTCCTATCTTGTTTTGCCTAGCCCTGTCTGTGTATATGTTACTCTTAGGCTCTCAGATGTTTTGATTTTTTGTTTTCTGTCTAGAACTGTTGACCCTCTTCTCTGCACTAGACTTCTACTGGTTTTGCTTTCGCCCTGAGCATTCTCCTTTCTGTTGGGACCCTGATACTGGACTCCAGCTCTTCTCTGCATTCTAAGCATTCTGTTCGTGGGCCTTCATGCTGTGTCCCCAAAGGACGCTCAGATTGGTGTGTGACTTTGGCGTTGCGTCCCCAATGGCGCTCCGTTGGTGTGACTTTGGCCTCGGTCGCTGGAGCTTAGGATGGTCCCTCTGAGAGGTTTCTTTTTGGCGTGCTCTTGGAGTGATCCTTCATTTTGGTTCCCTGTTTGCTCCAGTGAGCTGTCATAAACTTTGTTACCTGAATTGAATCCTGTATTTTCCTGGCGTCTGTCTGGAGTTTAATTTCTATCATTTATATAGCTAAGAATATAACCTTAGCATAATGTCTGGCGAAGCAAGTTAAGAACACACCTACAAAGGTGTTTGAGTCAAAATGCTTTAATTTTGTGTGAGCCAATGTGAGTTCAACAACTCAATAAAACATTTAACTGATAAACCAGCATGACATTGTTAACTGCATCAAACAGTCAATTATGGACTCTAAGGAGTTTAACCACAGTAATGTGGTGAAATTAAAGCAACTCGGACACAGTAAATGCAAGTGTAAAATACTGAGCATACACTAATTTGATGACAGAGTTGAGTGATGTCCAGATTGTGGTCTGGTTTCTGATGGGAGTTGTTGATCACACAGTGTGAGTAGTTTTCCCTGATATTCCACCTCAGGGTAGAGAGAGACTGATGCTGAGATCAGACACACTGATGCTGGACAATACACTGTTTCCTTTGTACAGGAGAGATCCACAGCTACTGACATTCACCTGAACACAGGTGACATCTGGAACTGATGATGATGATAGACGATCGATGATGAGGAAACATTTTGTGAGAGTCTCTATAATGTCCAGGAACGAGGCAGAATCCTACAAACATGAAAAGAAAACAGGAACAGTCAATTATTGATGATGTCTTTAAGATTGTCAATCATCACAGATCAAACAATGTGAGTTTCCAGATGAGTCAGTTTTGCATTTGATTTAAAATGAAAAAAAAAAACTCTTTTGATATGATTTATTGTTTACTCACATAGACAGCATACTGAAGCTCTGTGTTTGATCACCATGATGATCTGTGTTTATTAAAGTCAGAGTAATTTGATTGATGTTTGTGATGGTCAGAGATCCGTCTGCTCATCTATCTTTGTTTGTCTCTGATCACTCATTCTCCCCACTATCATATAAGTAGAGATGATGTGTTATAGATTTCAGCGTCGAGTCTCTCGAACTGTTAGAGTCCTAAATGACCACAGTATCTGATCATCTTTCATGTAGTTCAGTAACATCAGTGTTTAAAGTGACAGAATCTCCCTCCATCATCGATATCATCATGGTTTCATCTGAATAAACATCAGACACACCTGGTAGAAAAGAATCGGCAAAACAGTCACAGATTATCACCACAGATATCTTACAGAGTTTATTTGAAAACAAAAATAAAACTCCATTACAATTTCTTTAACATAGAATTTATAAGTATGAAAAAAAAGAACAAAAGTATCAAGCTTCATTTTTACACACGGGTTTATACAATAAACAGCATGATAATGAAATGTGGGGATAGGGACAGTTCTCCTAAAATGAAGTTTCTGTCATCATTTACTCACCCTCATGTTATTCCAAACCTGTATGACTGATTTCCATCTGTGGAGCACAAGAGAAGATAATCTGTGTTTTCTTTGTCAAACAGTGAAAGTCAATTGTTGTTTGGACCTCACTGTTCTTCAGAATATCTTCTTTGTGTTCGCAGATAAAGAACATTAAACACATAAAGGTGAAGAAATGATGCGCTTTTCACTATCAGTCAAATATGGATTTATTCTCTTTGGTGCTATACTGTATTTTCCACTTTTGTGAATGTTTAAAAAGGGAAACAGTAAAATACCTTGTTTTGCAGGCTATTCCATTACAGGTCTTACAGGTTTGGAAACACATGATGGAGAGCAAATGACAATTTTGGGCTAAAAACTAAAGTGATTAAATGGCATGTAGGCTTTAGATTAAGTTTAATATATTTTGGCAAACTGTACATCTTTTAACATGCTGTAAACTGCACATTCAATTTATTATTTTAACATTCCTGGGTATACGTCTTCAATCCCTATAGGCTGAAAATTAAACGAAGAAGACGTTTTAGTTTAACAAGCATTCCTGTTAACATTCAAACCGTTAGAACATACTGGAATTTGATTGTATAGTCTATAGGAAATAAATGAACAATTAAAACATTACTTACCTCCCAAAAGCCACAGACATAAACAGAAAAATGCACGAAACACCATATTCGTTAAAAGCCAAAACAGTATGAAAGCATAAACCGAGACATTTCTGAGAATAATATTCAGAGGTCTGTTCAACTACAGACGCACCTATGCTACTGGAAAAAGGCGGCGTCATTGCTGATGCAGCTCTGTTGATTGAGGGATGGCAGTTTAGTCCGATAAATAATTAAATAGTACCACCTAGACAGACTACTTGCGTCTGTTTTTTTTTTTTTTTTTTTTTAATTTAATACGTTTAATGGAAGCCGGAAAATTTGCTTATAGCCTACACAATCATCATATCATAGCGTTTGCTGTAATTGTTTGTTTGTTGTTCGAAGTCCTCGTTTTATTCAAGGTTTTGAGGAAATTAAGGCGCGCTGACACATCTTGTAAACGCAAAGCCGTTTTTATTACGCGATTAAACGAACAAGCGTTTTGCGCATGTGTTGGAAGAAACTATAGTTAGAAAACAACATTGCTGCTAGGTTTTTTGTGTGCATGTAAATGTTAAGATGAAAAATTAGACAGTGTGGTATGTAAAAAAAAAAACACCGTAATATCACTATTTTAATAAAATGATGAGTAGAATATCAAAATGAACAGAATAGCCTATTTAATGATGTTGTGTGCCCAATTTTGCACAATTAAAAATAAGAATAAAATATGTTGTTGTGTGTGTGTGTGTGTGTACGATGCATGCTAGTTGTGAATACCAGCCACCACAAATGCTATTAAACACAATAAATAGATATGCAGATATGCAGATATGTTGAATTGGTAATTGATTTACCACTGAGATATTTTCGGCAGCTTTACTCCTCTTTGCTATAATCATGACGTCTTGAAATCTATAGTGACTCTATTGTTTAAATTCATGAGACTCAGATTAAAGTTAGTCTTAATCACGTACCTCATGATGTGTCTGTTTCTCCTTAATCATTTAGAGATATAGAAGATAACCAGATATAAATCAGTTAGTTAATATATATATATATATATATATATATATACAGGTCCTTCTCAAAAAAAATAGCATATTGTGAAAAAGTTCATTATTTTCCATAATGTAATGATACAAATTAAACTTTCATATATTTTAGATTCATTGCACACCAACTGAAATATTTCAGGTCTTTTATTGTTTTAATACTGATGATTTTGGCATACAGCTCATGAAAACCCAAAATTCCTATCTCAAAAAATTAGCATATTTCATCCGACCAATAAAAGAAAAGTGTTTTTAATACAAAAAAAGTCAACCTTCAAATAATTATGTTCAGTTATGCACTCAATACTTGGTCGGGAATCCTTTGCAGAAATGACTGCTTCAATGCGGCGTGGCATGGAGGCAATCAGCCTGTGGCACTGCTGAGGTGTTATGGAGGCCCAGGATGCTTGATAGCGCCTTAAGCTCATCCAGAGTGTTGGGTCTTTGCCTCTCAACTTTCTCTTCACAATATCCCACAGATTCTCTATGGGGTTCAGGTCAGGAGAGTTGGCAGGCCAATTGAGCACAGTAATACCATGGTCAGTAAACCATTTACCAGTGGTTTTGGCACTGTGAGCAGGTGCCAGGTCGCTGAAAACGAAATCTTCATCTCCATAAAGCTTTTCAGCAGATGGAAGCATGAAGTGCTCCAAAATCTCCTGATAGCTAGCTGCATTGACCCTGCCCTTGATAAAACACAGTGGACCAACACCAGCAGCTGACATGATACCCCAGACCATCACTGACTGTGGGTACTTGACACTGGACTTCAGGCATTTTGGCATTTCCTTCTCCCCAGTCTTCCTCCAGACTCTGGCACTTGATTTCGAATGACATGCAAAATTTGCTTTCATCCGAAAAAGTACTTTGGACCACTAAGCAACAGTCCAGTTCTGCTTCTCTGTAGCCCAGGTCAGGCGCTTCTGCCGCTGTTTCTGGTTCAAAAGCACACGCCTGTGCACGGTGGCTCTGGATGTTTCTCCAGACTCAGTCCACTGCTTCCGAGGTCCCCAAGGTCTGGAATCGGTCCTTCTCCACAATCTTCCTCAGGGTCCGGTCACCTCTTCTCGTTGTGCAGCGTTTTTGCCACACTTTTCCTTCCCACAGACTTCCCACTGAGGTGCCTTGATACAGCACTCTGGGAACAGCCTATTGTTCAGAAATTTCTTTCTGTGTCTTACCCTCTCGCTTGAGGGGTGTCAATGATGGCCTTCTGGACAGCAGTCAGGTCGCAGTCTTACCCATGATTGCGGTTTTTGTAATGAACCAGGCTGGGAGTTTTAAAAGCCTCAGGAATCTTTTGCAGGTGTTTAGAGTTAATTAGTTGATTCAGATGATTAGGTTAATAGCTCGTTTAGAGAACCTTTTCATGATATGCTAATTTTTTGAGATAGGAATTTTGGGTTTTCATGAGCTGCATGCCAAAATCATCAGTTTTAAAACAATAAAAGACCTGAAATATTTCAGTTGGTGTGCAATGAATCTAAAATATATGAAAGTTTAATTTTATCATTACATTATGGAAAATAATGAACTTTTCACAATATGCTAATTTTTTGAGAAGGACCTGTATATATATATGTGTGTGTGTGTGTGTGTGTGTGTGTGTGTGTGTGTGTGTGTGTGATGAAAATATAGATATAAATTTCCTTAAGCTTTTGTAGAGCTTTTGTTTATAAAAATTCCATTTGTTGAATTTCTTGTTTAAGGTTATTGTAAGTGAATTTACAGTGCCTATACAAAGTCTGCATACCCCTTCATTTTCTTTCACATTTTGTTATGTTGCCTATTAGATTAAACTGCTTTTGTCACACCAGACACACCTGGAAGAAAAGATTTGGCACAGATTATCATCTTAGGTATATCTTTCAGAAGTTATCTAAAAACAAAACAAAATTAAAACTTATAATTTTTTTAAAAAAAGTATAACTTGTGTACAAAAATTCTAAATATAGAGCAAAGGTATCAAGCTTTATTATTACATAACTGGTTTACACAATAAACAGTACCATAATAAAAAATGATTTTAAGGGATAGTTCACCTAAAATGAATCTTCTGTCATCATTTAATCATCCTCATTTTATTCCAAACTTGTATGACTGTCTTTATTCTGTGGAGCTACAGGACGATAATCTTTTTCATTTATTTATTTATTTTTGTTGGTCAATTTGGACCCCACTCAGAATATCTGTGTTCCAGAAGAAAAAAAAGGTTCATCACAACATGAAAGACGGAGGGTGAATAAATTATTTTATTATTTTATTTTTTTTTAACTATCCCAAAACTGAACAATTCACTTACATTTCATTTTTTCACCTCGTTGTTGAATATTGATATTATTGTTTTGGTTCTACGGTATCACTTTTGTTACATGTTAAAAAACATTAAAGTGCAAAACATCATCTTTTGTATTCCACACACAGTACAAGTCATACAGGTTTGTAAACACATGAGGGAGAGTAAATGAGGACAACTTACATTTCTGGCAAAAAAATTATACTTTTAAATTGATCGGATATCCCATATATACATTAAGGTTTATATAATTTGGCAGAATTTACATCTTTTTATTTTAAAATACTGTAAACTGCACTTGTAAATATGGAAGTAACTTCATTGTGTCATTAAATTCAGTGTGAACTGGTCCTTTAATATTCCAGGATCAAAGTTTTCAAACCCAATGCAGAAATTTAGTAAAGATGAAGAACCTCTTACTCTATCATAAGCATTCCTGATTTTATTCAGACTGTTAGAACATACTGTAATAGTCTGCCTGTATTACAAGAAATATTAAAAATATATATAACTTACCATCTAAGAGCCATAAACAAACACAGAAAAATGCATGAAACACCATACATGTCTTAAAATAACAATCAAAAAGCTCTTCCGTTGTAAAACCTAAAACAAGAGAGGTCTCATTTGCTGATGCTCTTTCACTGACTCTTGGGTTGGCAGTTTCAGTCAAAAATGATTAAATAGCCTTCCACACATAGACCTTTTACCTCCACTTTATTTGCTTAATCATTAAATGCATTTAATTAAAAGCACATAAGAAGAAAAAATATATAAAATAAATAAAAACACTTGCTTACACACAATGATCATTTGCATTTATTTATTTATTTACAGTTACTCACCCTTTGTTACAAAACAGTGACTGACTTTCTTCTATTAAACAGTGGGGTGTCATGTATCAAGGTGGAAGGTTAGGATGATTTCATGAGCTCGTCGAAGGAGAGAGGGCGAATGTGATTTCTACCAAGCTCTAGACAAGGACAGTAGTAGACAGTTACAGTTAAAGTCAGTTCATGGTTAATTCACTTCAGTTTAATAACTGTGAGAAGTTCATCAATTATGAAATGAGTTCAATTCATCTATAAAGCAGTTCTGTAGAAAGCGGCATGTTACCATCCAGCTCAGTCCAGTTTAATTAAAAATAATTATATCACAATTAAAAATATGGGTGAATTGGGAAATCACTGGGGAAAAAAATCCAGTTAATTTGACTTCACCCTATATCTGTCATCATTTCATTAGTTGTTAAATATGTTTTTTCTCTCTTTGGTCAGGGCATTTTTAATATAATTCCAGTTTTATTGGTCTGAAAGTTATATACTTCTAGGATGGCTTGAGGGTGAGTAAATCCTGCTGTAATTTTTCATTTTTGGGTGAACTGTCCCTTTAATTAGAAAATCACTTTAGATCACCTTAGCTTCAGCTGGTTGTTCACACACTGCTGTTTTCATTAAAGCGTTCACTTGTGGATCGCGACAAAACCGCATATTTAACACCCACACACACACTGAATTATGCTTTGTGCATTTACCCAGAACTATAACCACATGCACTGAGCTCAGACCCTTGACTTACAGACCGCATTAAGAGTTCAACATCTTCCACCAAGACATTTCCGCTCTTTAAAACAGACATCACAATTCAGTAGCGTAATATCAAACTGCAATAAGGTTTATTCGTGAATAGATTATTCAATCAGTTAACCACTCAAAGACAACTGAAAATTACTCATGATGTTAAGGATATGATGTTAAACTTTCACACATGTAATGCTCTTCCCCATCTCTCACTTACAAATACAGTTCCATCTTGTGAAACCATAGGCTTTAGATTCAAACATACTGTCAATAATGTGACAGACAAACAACAGAATCCAATCTTATGACTGAAAACTGAAGAATTAAAATGTGCATCAGTTTTCCATGAATAACATCAGGGCTCTACTGTGGCATAAAGAGACAAAAATAATCAGTGCATAGAAAATGTTTAATAATGCTTGTTCAGTTATACACAAATCACTTTCAAACAGCCTTCAAACATTTAAAAGTAAAGAAATTAAGTGAAGACAAAAAAGGTAACAGGCAGCATTTATATAGATTAAATTACATTCAAACAATTTGAAATAGATAAAACTTCGATTCATCAGTCACATTAAATCCACATGAACTGTGTTTGTCAGGTTAGATTGACTCTAACACTGGAGATATTCATTCAGATGTTACTGATATTATATGTTAGCTTCATTCAGTGTCCATAAATGAACCACATTACACAGACATAGTTAATACTGATAACTACTGCAGAACATTTTGTTAAATAGCACATTATTTACTGTGTTTTACATTCTGACACCTTTCTTCAGAAAATAAAAGCGTCATATGAGTAAATTCATCACATGTAGGTTAGGTACCTGGTCTGAAGTATTCACTACCTACCGAATGCACATAGAAAATTATTGCTTCGCTGATTACATCAAATTACAATATTTAATGTCAATCAATACAGATTACACCATAATGACATAAATAATTAAAAGTACCTGAGATTATATTCTTGAACTGATATTTTAGAAATATCGGAGGCAGCAATAAATGAAAAATGTTTAAAATTATTTTTTTTAAAATTACATTTTTGAAAATTCATTCCTTCATTTTGAAAATTTTGCTTTTGTCCCACATATGGTTATCTACCAACAGAGAGTCAAACCCATTTAAGCATCCTGTAAGTCTCACAGAGAGTCTGCAGAGGGAGCCATGAGCACAGCGATTATACAAGCATCCTACAGTACTGAACACATGTGACCTTTTTTGTATTTGTGTATGAGTATATGAATGTCTCTGAAATGTGACATGTGGTCTTTCTTAATAAAGATAAATATATATTTTTTTGAAATTACTTAAAAATATATGCTGAAATTCAGTAATTTGTAGCTACAACCAGTGCATTTGCAGTTTAACTGGGGTTTTGAGCTTTGCTAAAACACTGACATACACCTCAACCGCTCTGCCCTGTAATAAATCGAGCTGTATGATAATACAGTCTACATGATCATCTTCTTAAAACAACTTCTGAATACACGATCCGATCGTGTCCATTAGCCCCTGTAAGAAACACACATGGAGAAGTCAAGAGAGAGATGAGAGCACAATAATGATTCTACACATGCTTAAAGCACAGTCAGAAAATGAAAATGACAATTAATACACAAATAATAACAATCAATTAAAAAAAAAACACACACACACACACTATGTGAGATGGGGTTATTTTTATTCCCACAAAGACAGTTAAAATAGGGAAAAGAAGTGTCCCATTGGATTGAGGAATCTATTCATAGGAGCTTTGTGCGATGTAAGCACATGCAGAGAAAATGCAGAAATAATGGACAGTTAATTCCAGTGATTCCAATTGATTCACTACTTTCGATCCACAAAAGAAAACAAGCAAGCATAAGCACATTAAGAACCATTAAATACAGATTTTTTAAAACTGTGTATGATGTCTGAGTGTTAAATTATATTACATCATGTATATAAACAAACTACAGCAGCTTAGCAAGATCTCTACAAGCAAAGAGATTTAGAGCAGACAATAGCAAACATATCTTACGTATCCTGATCTCTGTGTTTTAATGAATGTTGCTTCAGTATAATCAACCTCCTCCTCATTACTCTGAGCTGTTTGATAATAATTTATAAAATAATAAAATAAGTTTAAGAAACTGAAATGGTGTTTCCAAGATTTTTTGACACTTCTATATATTTGGTTGTAAGTAATACTTGCCCTCTTGTTTAACGCTGTGTGTAGTTTCTGCTCGACGGATCATCAACACAACTACAACTGTGACCACTAACAGCAGCAAGACCAAGAGCAACACAACTAGAAGAAGTGAAGTTTGGTTGGATTCTGTAATAGATAAAACACAAACAGTCATTCGACTACTGTAAGTGACAGAGATGAACAAGATAAAAAATAAAAAAAAACATGTAATTCCACATCTTGCTCAGTGTACTCCTCTAAATTGAATAAACAATTTCCCTGCTAAGAAATGTATGTTTTAAAAATGTTCAGGTTTAGTGTTGAAGGGTTTCGATAATAGCATATTGTTCTTGCTTTATTTTTTAATATCCCAAGAAGGTTAATGATAACATTCATCAAGAATAAAATGGATGTTGTGAAAATGTTGTTCTTAGAATGTGTTCACTCAATCATAGCCATAACCTTCAGTAAAGAACATTGTTCTAAGAATATTTCTCTCAAGTTCAACATCATAAGAACACTTATCAGATAGTACTAATGTTATATCAATGTTCTAAAAATTTTATTTAAAGAACATTTCATCGTGATTTATCTTAACCTTACAGAACATTAGTGAAAGTTATGGGTGAAAGTTATGTTCAATGTTAGCTGGATGCTTATCCTCATACACACTCTGTCTGTGAAGTTTAATTTCTATCATTTATATATAAACCTTCATATAATGTGCTGGGAAACCCAAAATTAAGAGCACACACCTAAAAAGGTGTGATTAGTCAAAATGCATAATTTGTGTGAGCCAATGTGAGTTCAACAACTCAATAAAACATTTAACTGATAAACCAGCATGACATTATTAACTGCATCAAACAGTCCAATTATGGACTCTAAGGGAGTTTTAACATGGCCAGTTATTAGGTGAAAGTGAAAGCAACTTCGGACACAGTAAATGCTGAGTGTAAAGTCCAAAATACTGACATACCTGAATTTGACTGACAAAGTTGACTGAAGTCCAGATGTGTGGTCTGGTTTCTGATGGGATTGTTGATCACACAGCTGTAGGTGTTTTTCTCCTGATATTCCACCTCCAGGGTAGAGAGAGACTGATGCTGAGATCAGACACACTGATGCTGGACAATACACTGTTTCCTTTGTACCAGGAGAGGAGTCACAGCACTCACATTCACAACTGAACACAGCAGTGAACATCTGGACACTGATGAACCTGATGATGATGATGTAACATTTTGTGAAGAGTCTCTGATAATGACAGGAACAGGCAGGAATGCCTAAAAACATGAAAGAAAAACAGGAACAGTCAATTATGATAGCGATGTCTTTAAAGATTGTCAGTCATCACAGATCAATAACAATGTGCTTCCAGATGGTCAGTTTTGCATTTCATTTAAAATTAAAAACTCTTTTTGATATGATTTCTTCAGTTTACTCACCATGACAGCGATACTGAAGCTCTTGTGTTTGATCACTCCACTGATGATCTGTAATTTATAAAGTCCAGAGTGTAATTTGTTGATGTTTGTGATGGTCAGAGAACCTGTCTGATTATTTATCTTTAGTCTGTCTCTGAATCTCTCATTCTCACCAATATCATATATAGAGATGATTTGATTATAGATATTAGCTATCACTGAGTATCTGAACTGTTAAGTCTAAATGACCACAGTATCTGATCATCTTTCTGTATGTCAGTAACATCATTGTTTAAAGTGACAGAATCTCCCTCCATCACTGATATCACTGTTTCATCTGAATAAACATCAGACACACCTGGAAGAAAAGAGTTCGGCAAAACAGTCACAGATTATCACCACAGATATCTTACAGAGTTTATTTGAAAACAAAAACAAAACTCCATTACAATTTCTTTAACATAAGAATTTATAAGTATGAAAAAAAGAACAAAAGTATCAAGCTTCATTTTACACAACGGGTTTATACAATAAACAGCATGATAATGAAATGTGGGGATAGGGACAGTTCTCCTAAAATGAAGTTTCTGTCATCATTTACTCACCCTCATGTTATTCCAAACCTGTATGACTGATTTCCATCTGTGGAGCACAAGAGAAGATAATCTGTGTTTTCTTTGTCAAACAGTGAAAGTCAATTGTTGTTTGGACCTCACTGTTCTTCAGAATATCTTCTTTGTGTTCCGAGATAAAGAACATTGAAAACATACAAGGTGAAGAAATATGCGCTTTTCACCATGCAATATGGTTTATTCTCTTTGGTGCTATACTCTATTTCCCATTTTGTGAATGTTTAAAAGAGAAAACAGCAAAATACCTTTTTGCAGGCTATTCACTACAGGTCATTAAGGTTTGGAAACATGTGGAAAGCAAATGACAATTTTGGGCTAAAAACTAAATGGATTAAATGGCATGTAGGCTTTAGATATAAGTTTAATATATTTTGGCAAACTGTATACATCTTTTAACAGTGCTGTAAACTGCACATTCAATGTATTATTTTAACATTCCTGATCGTCTTCAATCCCTAAGGCGAAAATATACAACGAAGAGACGTTTTGTTTAACAAGCATTCTTTACTCAAACTGTTAGAACAATGGATTTGATTGTATAGTCTATAGGAATAACTGAAGACAATTAAAACATTACTTACCTCCCAAAAGCCACAGACATAAACAGAAAAATGCACGAAACACCATATTCGTTAAAAGCCAGAATAATCTTAAAGCATAAACCGAGACATTTCTGAGAATAATATTCAGAGGTCTCTTCACATAGAGACGAAATCTAAAAAGGCGGCGTCATTGCTTTGCAGCTCCGGTGGGTGGGTTGGCGTAATTAAATAGGTAGGACACCATGCATCTACTTTTTTTCATTTAATAGCCTACGTTTAATGAAGCGCAGAAAATGTTTGCTTATACAACAATCATCATTCGTGAGTCCTGCAGCGTTTTATTCCAAGGTTTCTGAGGAAAATAGCGTTGCCACACCTTATCCACGCGAACGCCGTCTTTATTACGCGATTAAAGCGAACAAGCGTTTGAGCATCGTGTTTGAAGAAACTAAGTTAGAAAACAACATTCCAGCTAGGGTTTCTTAGTGTCATGTAAACTTAGCTAAGATGAAACATTAGGTGTGTAAAATAAATAAAAATCAAGGTAATATCTCTTTTTAAGAAAACGAAGGGTATAATATCAAACAGAACAGAACAGCCTATATAATAATGTTGTGTGCCCAATTTTGCTACAATAAAAAAAAAATAAGTTGTGTGTTTGTTTGTTTGTGTGTGTGTGTGGTGTGTGTGTGTGCTGTGCGCTACTTAGTAGTAATACCAGCCACCACAAACGTTATAACACAAGAAATAATTTTAGATATAAATGACAGTGCTGGATATGGGATGAAAATTGCCTAACGAATTTATTTTCCAAGGGAAAAGGGTTTATATGCAAAACATCTGTGAACTACAACGCATAAAGTGAACATGCAAATATTTTCTATATTGTGAATCGCAAGTTTAGCCACAAACACACTTCACACTTTCAGACTTTTTTTCAATACAGTGTATTATCATATTCTGCAGCTTTACTCATGTTGCTATAATCATAATTTTGAATCTTAGTGACTCTTTTTCTATAATCATGGACTATATTAAAATGATATGATACTATGTTGTTTCTCCTTAATCATTTGGAGAGAAGAAGATAAAATATAAATCATCTAGTTTTAGACTTTATTATAAATATTA
This sequence comes from allo-octoploid hybrid of Carassius auratus x Cyprinus carpio, assembly GCA_024542945.1. Classification (NCBI taxonomy): domain Eukaryota; kingdom Metazoa; phylum Chordata; class Actinopteri; order Cypriniformes; species allo-octoploid hybrid of Carassius auratus x Cyprinus carpio. Next base: position 8,703,615 of record CM045074.1, read on the forward strand.
AATTATGTTGATGTGTGTAGTGTGTGAAGTGTGAAGTGCTAGTAGAGTCTCATACTGTATGAAAATATAGATATAGCAATTCTAAGCTTTTGTAGAGCTTCTTTTATAAATTCAATTTTTGCATCTCTTTTAAGCTCATCTCTTAGAGTTAGATGCTATACAAGCTGTGCATCGCATTTTTGTTTCTTAAATGTTCGATGGGTTCAAGTCCCAGCCGGCTGTATGGCATCTGCGGTCATTCTTCTCTTTAGATCATCTCAGGATTGTCATGGTTGGCTGGTGACACGTTGGACAGCCATTTAGGTTTCTCGAAGATGTCTGATCCGGTTCTAAGTCCCAGCTCTGGCTGGGTCACTGAGACACTTCCTAGTCGTCCTTGGCTTCTGCATGGCTGCATTGTTCATTTGGAAGTATATGCAAGAGTATGAGGTTCTGGGCTGCTCTGAAAATGGTTTCTGTCAAATCTTATTTGCTACATTCAGTTTCTGTCTTCTCTGATCCTCCCAGTCCCTACCTCTAGAGAATCCTCACTGCAGATCCTGTCAGGCCTCCATGCATTCACTTTGAGGAATGGTATGTATGCAGTGATAAGCTGTGTTGGTTGTCCCCAGCGATAATAGCTTGAATTGGTTCATCAGAGATCCAGACAATCTTTTTTTTTTTTTTTCATTGTATCTGAGAGTAGTCTAGGGATTTGTCAATTCCATTCAGGGATCTCATGTATCTTTACTGAGGCAGAACTTGTTCTGGACATGTCCATCAAGCCCAGATTTGATGTGATGTCACAGATGTTTGTCCTTCTGTAGTTTCTCCCATCTCAAACTTCATCCATTAAGCATTGGAGGACAAATGCCCCTGTGAACCTTCAACACAGCAGAACTTTTTTTTGTAGTCTTCCCCAGATCTGTGTCAACACAATCCTGTCTCTCATCTCTGCAGGCCATTCCTTGACCTCATGGTTAATTTTTGCTCTGACCTCCATTTCAGCTCTTAAACTTTACATAGACAGGTGTGTGTGCCTTTCAAATCATGTCCAATCAACTGAATTTGCCACAGGTTAACTCCAGTCGGAGTATAGAAAAGACGATCCAGTGAAACTGGAATGCTCCTGATCTAACTTTCATGCGCAAAGCAAAGGGTATGAAGACTTGTGCAATGTCAGTTTTTCAGTGTTTCCTTTTATTAAATTTGCAAAGTTGTAATAAATCCGGTTCTTGCTTTGTCATTATGGTGAATCGGTGTAGATTTATGTGGAAAAAAGTCATTTAAAGCAGTTTAACATTACAATGCAACATAACAAAATGTGAAAAGGCACTGTAACTGGTATTTGGCACTTTATTGAGGGTTTGAACAAAATGAAACCATTTTAATTTATTCTGCGAAGGATGAACAGCATGACCTACAAAACTGATTTGGCCTCAGATGATGAACTTAAAGCGTTGTTTGCTGTAAGGTGTGAAGTTAAGGGACAAGATGCCCTTCACCTAAACCACCAACCCACCCACACCAAGCACTCGAATCACACCACCACACGCAATCAACAGACTTCAGCCAGTAGCCTTCATACACCACAAGCGATCTTGCTTTTGCTCATAACAGGAGCTGGAAAGTGTGTCACAGTGCATGAATAACCTCATGTGCTTTCCAAAACAAAACAAAACTTAGAACTCAGGTTCTGAAGAACTGCACAAATGCAAGCATTACATAAATGCTAATGAAAACTGTCCAACTTTCCAAATGGTACTTTCCATAAAAGATTTGCATTTTCAAAGCTTTGCATAACATCTACTATGAACTTTATTTGCATGCAGGTCTGTGTGTTGGAAGAAACTCAATATAAATTAGAGGCCTATTACTCCTGCTGGTCTCTTTAAAATATAAATCTACAGCAGTAACTGGTCCATGCTGATATAAACAGATAAAGTATTTTGTCCACATGACTATAAATTCTTAACTGTTTACAGTAAATAGTGCTGTGTCTAATTCTGATGCAGCATTTTTCCATGAAGCAGAGGGTTTACTGCATATAAATCTTTTGTTCTGACACACACTTTGATAAAGCATCATAAAGCTCAGTTCATCTATAGGCCATGACAGTCTGGTTCTGATGAAACATGACAACACTCCATAATCCAGAATAACAAGTTTCCCTCAAGTCATGCTGAAATTTTAATATAGTCTGAACATCAACAGTGATGTTAGTTACAGTATAGCTGAAAGCCTTTCTCACTACCATCTCTGTATATTTCTATTTTGTCTTCTGTCTGTATACTCATTCTTGGGTCTATAATTTTTAAGATAATAAATCTTAGGTACTTTCTGAGGTATATTTGTATACAAAATAACAAAGGTGTCTTAATGATGATAACTTATTATTAGTGAATGTGAATAAGTGTTGCTTTTCTTTGTGAGAATGGAAAACCCATGTCTGTGGGTTGTGAGACTGTTTGCATTCACTTGTTTACACCACATCCGCTGAAACAAACTCTTTTTAACAACTCTGGTCAATGTCACATCTATCAATAAAAAAAAGAACAATAGCATCACATAATTGATTCTTAAATGTACATTTCACAATTTCAACTCTCAACTTTAACACTGCTGACACCAATGACATAAAATCAAGGGGAATGTTGGTTTTAAATTTAAAAGATAAATAATTTATATTTTACACACGTTTAGATCTTGTACTAAAGCATAAACTCTGAAATCAAAATGAGTAAAATAAATAAATAATAAATGTCTTAGAAGTGGCATTTTATTATTCACATTTTATTCAAACTCCATTTGGCATTGCACAACATCTCTTTTCTCTTCTTTCTTTCTTTCCTTTTTTTTTTTTTTAATAAAATCAAACACAATACAAATGGCCCACCTGCTGTTTGTGTACAGTGCAAACAGATGGTCTGTGGGGCAGGGTATTTCCCAGAACGTCTAAAATTACAGATCAAATAAGCATCATGCACAAGAGACCAAAGTACTCTCCATATTAATGTCAGATAGGTGCCTAGGGAAGTATTACAGTCCTTGTTAAGGGAGGAAACCATATTTAAATTTAAACAAAATAAAACAAATCTGTGAGGGTCAGATAGGGCTCCTACAGTCTAGTTTTCATAAGACTGAGCATTACAGTCAGGAGGAAAAATAAAAGTGAAGATATAGCGAAAATATCTGTGACATGTTTGAATATTTTATTCACTTTGAGGAGATGTTTTTATTCATTTATTTATTGTTTAATTATTATGTATTGTTTATGATTTTTTATTATTTAGTCATAAGAAATTCTTTACAATATACAAAATATAAAAAGTACAGTAAGCATCCCAACCACTCACCTCTCTAATACAAACTCATAAAACTACTTTCATAAAAATAAAGCGATTAATTCATGATCATGTGACCAGTGACCAATGTTATTGCTCCTATGGTCCATAGAGGGCAGAAAAGCTTAATTTATAATTCACATCTTCACGTTGCCATTTTAAATGGGTGGTATATTTGCATGGACAAAATGTAACATATTAAGTTTATTTTAATCATTATGGAAAATAGAATCCCACAACCAAATCCGATGTTCTTAATTTTATTTGAGGAGTCTAAAATGTATATAATCCTTCAGTAAAATTAAGGAAATAGTCTATTTAACTTCTAATTCCCACCTGGACTAAATAAATGAATTAGGCTAGTCATAAAATATAGCTACAATGTGAGATAAGCAGCAGATAAGCAGCTATTTATAATGATTGGCATGATTATATGATTATGCATCTTCCAAAGCGTTAGTTTCGATCGTCCACAGCATACAGTAATACAACACAGGTATAAATTAATTGTATATTGATGATAATTAAATTGTTTAACTAGGGTTTATACATAATTTACATGACAGATAAATCATTTACTCTTATGACTGGAGCTACCGTTTGGCAGTTTCAGATGATTATTAAACAAGCAAGCTCAAACTAAGCAAAAGCAGCAGTCTGCAGTCATTCAGTGTCTGAATTTTCATTCACTCCTTCAAGTGAACTGTATCAGGCCTAATACAGGGTAATAGTAAATAAGGATATAGTGGTAAAAACACAGAAACATTAGTGAGGAGTTTCTTGGCTGCTGCTGACGAGGCTTCCTGAACATGAGAAAATTGGTGTTGTTTTAAGAGTTTTGCCCCTCACACTCAATAGAAATCAATATAAAAGGAAAAATTTAGCTATTTCAAATACTAACACATACATAAATATCCCACTTAGATGAAATCATAATGTTCTTCTCTTTAAATAACTACAAATAAATGCAGTTACTAATTAAATACATCACAACATTCAGGACAAACAGGAACAGACAAAGATGAAGAGAAACTTCAGAAAGCCACATTAATTCTCATTATAACATTCAGCTGTGCATACAGCACACAATTTATCATGTAGCTTTACCAAGAAGAATAAACACACGCATTGAGCTCAGAGCTCTAATTTAGGTTAATGACTTCAGTAACTTTTTTCACCAATGCATTTCACCTGCACTTCTTAAAACACACACACACACTCATATACACCGAGTTCAGTTAAATATTGTAAAATAAAGCTGCATCAAAGAACATTAGGAGACAAGACAAAGACAAAGAAACTATTATCAAACTATTGATTTGAATGGATAAATCTACCCTGTCCAAGCTTGAAATGAGTTATTTTGTGGCTCCCTCTGGTGTCTGTAACACCAACTCACCACATTACCTACTAGATGAGCTAACACAAGCCTAAAACAAACCTACAATTGTATTTCACAGGTGAAATAATGCAGGGTCAAGCTCATTTGTGTATCAGTCAAATTACTACTATGCATGATACATGATGGCATCTTTAGAATATGGCAAATATGACACTGAAACATTCAGTAAACTTTAAAATATAATTTTTTAGAAACGCTCTCATGACATTTTTTTTTTTTATTTGAGCAACACTGCATTAAACAACAACATAACAGCAGTTCACCAGTAAATGCTGGAATATTCCCATCAGCCTACAAGTGAAGAAGAAAGAGTTTATGGAAGAACAGTGAAGAACATGAGTGATCCAGAACCCTGCAGAATAAAAAATGAAGACACTGAAGAACAAGAGGTTGGTGTTTATTACTGATCTGTCATTAAAGATGCTGAAGAACATTAACACAGTGATTGTATGTAGAAAAGCCTAAAGGTTAAAGTAGCAAATAAATGAGATGCTGAGAAACTACTGATTGTCAACATCAGGAGGTCAAACTATTATCTGAGATGTTTTTTTTTTTTTGCATTAGTTTTATATCTGGTTCACAATTTTACTTTATTACACATTATTATTATCTGCTGTTAGTAAATGACTATTTTTTAAATAGGTTTTGCTCCACCTGTTTCCACAAATCTAATTTCTCTTGTTTATTCTCTTTAATTTTGGAATTCTGTCAGTTGATTTAAAAAAATAGTCTTTATCTAACCCTTCCCAAGGACCTGCAGAGGCAAGAAGCCCCAAGAGACATATCACTCACCCTGACAAAGCCATGTATTGTTTGAAGGAAATCCCCTGACTTCACCGCTCACTGTTCCGTGGGACAGTTGCTGTATTTAGCTTTTAACTTAAACTGACTTGGATATTTCTGGTGATTTTGGCTGATGGCATAGTGGTTATAAATCAGAATTTTATGGAAGCAGTGTTCATTTTGACAGCAAATTTTGATTTAGCTTTTACAGTCTTTTAACTAAAATGCCATTTAATTTTAGTCTCTTCCCAAATCGTCCTCTGTGACATTTTCATCTCGCTTTTATTTGTTGCTGAAAATAACAGTAGATTGTATTTTGTGTCATTCAGATGTTTTCATAACAAAATGTCATTGACTAAAATTATGACAAATTATTCATCAACAAAATTAATTATGGTTGAACTACTTGTAGCCCTTGAAAATGTAGGATTATCTTCTTAAGACCGAGAAAAGTTTTAGGGGAAAAAATAGTTTTTTCCATGTATTTACATTGCTTAGAGCATTAAAAATAATGTAAATAATAATAATAATAATAATTTTAAAGATATTTCATTTATAAGTTATGCTATGTCCTCCGTGGAGGAAATCGGACTCAATTTCTTTAAAAAAAAAACAGGCGGGCTGCACCTGGGATTGCATGTGCAGCCATGCCCCATGCCTACTCTGATTGGCCTAAGCCTAACAGATAATTAAATGCATTGTTTTCATATTCTGGACTCATCTGCTTGTCTGTGAATAGAATGCTTTATTATTAATGTGTTTACTGAGTTTGGTCTTTTAAAACACCGTTTTACAGCATTAAGCCAGTACTTTCAGTTAAGCTTTACAATGTCCCAATGATTAATTTGAATTGACTGATCCAGAAGATTAAATTTGCAGCAGCTAACATCTCGTGATTCAATAAATCAGACATAGTGAGTCATCAGACATGCAACTCGATCCGAGTTGTTTGTTAGATCTTTAATGTTGTCAACCTGTTTTCTATTACTCTCAAACCCGTGGGAGAATAGGTTTTTTAAATGGAGGCACGGCTTAATAACAAATTATTCTTGAAGTATCTACCTGTCTAATTTTCAGGGAAAGGACCAGTCATTACGGTTTGTCACTGCTGGGATACCAGGGCTCCTGTCAAGGCATTGTATGAGTGTACCCAGCTGGGAGGGTTACATACTGATGTCTCATGGACTATTTTAACAATGTCCTTACTACCTTTCTGGCCTTGACGTGGCAATTACATTGCTGTCTATGCATTTAAAATTAAAACACATATGTAAAAAAAAAAATTATAATAATAAAATAAACACCAATGTTGCTATCTAGGATCCTTCAAAACACAGCTTTGACTCTTGTGGCCCAATACCCAATCCCAGTGGAAACCTTAAGATACACATGAACATCCACACTGGAGGAAGCCGTTTCACTGCCTGCCTGTGGGAGAAGTTTCACTCATTTCTCTCTCTGCTCAGTCATTCAAAAAATAGTTGTCTGAAATCACAGTATCACAGTATGAAATCACATTCAGATCCAGCCCTTCAAGTGCGACGCTGCATTCTCAGCAAACCTGACCCAATAACGTGCCATATGATAACCCAACCTTTTCAATGTAAATCACAAAGAAAAATCATCCAAAGTTGTCACATTGAATCTTCAATACCAGCAGCTTGTTTTATGATATTTTATATATATATATATATATATATATATATATATATATATATATATATATATATATATATATAATTTGTATTTTGTTCAGTTTGTTTAATTTTTGTATAATGCATATTTATCACTCTTAGTTAATTCACTCTCCTTTATGAAGAAATGTAGTTTTTTAACATGTACAAAATGGTCTTTTTGTGTGTAATGGCAGAAACGAGCAGCTGCAATAAAGATAATCGGCTCAATTCAGCCTGAAACCTGTTCACGCTTTAATAATTTAATAATTGTTTTAATTCTTTGAGATTAGAGGAGCATCACACCTAAAAGATAACAACACATAAAAACAATATCATTGGAAGCAATTTCAGAATCATGGTGAATAAAAAAGCCAGCCAATCAAAATCTATATGACATTAAAAGCTAAGTGGCAGATGACATAACTGCAGTGCATAAATATGGATTAATGTATTCATTAATGTGGACACTAGTTATTGTTATAGTTATCGCTTTAGTATGAACAGGCCTTTGTTTTTACTTGATATGTTTTGTGGAAGCTTGTTTTCATTGGGAACCAAATTTGATCGCTTTTCATAATCTCCTGTTGATTTCATCTCACGCTAGGGACAGGGTTCCAAGAATCACTGCGACTGAAACACTGCTGCAATAGAAATAAGTATCCTCAGCGCTTATAGAAAACATGGAAAGAGAGAATCAAATCATTTAAATCTTATATGGAATCTTGTTTCAAAAAAAAAAAAATGTAAAGGTAATTAGACTATCTCACAATTCTGTGAGAAAGAAAAGTCAGAGTGGAGAGATGTAGACTCACATTTGAGAGTTATTTGCAAGAAATAAATTCAAAATTATGAGTTATAAAGTCCTATTTCAAGATACTTTCTTGCAATTCAGAAAAGTCGTGTAGCGTCTTATGAAGTCAGAATTCAAAGATAAACTAAAATAAACCTTTCTCAGATTTGTTCGTTTTTTTTTATCTCACAGTTCTTTTGCAAGATATAAACTCACACAATTTGTCATAAGTTTAGAATTGTGAGATATAAAGTAACAAATCTGAGGGCAAAAAAATCAAGCTGCCTTTTTTACCTTTTATTTGAATTCATTTTTTTATTCAGTAGCAGAAACAAGCTTCCATAGGCTTCACAAAGCAGTTTCTAGTTTAATTTGACCTCACGTGTTAAAACAGTGCTTTTCTGTGTATGTTCATGGTTCTCTAATGTTGTTTCAGGGTCATGACATTAAACTAAGCAAATAAAATTATCATATTTGCTGCCAAGTGTTTTATTTTGTTTTTATTTTTAAATTGTTTATCAATTCTACATATATGAGATTTAATTACTGATACAAGGGTCACACTTTACTATCAACATACAGTAACATGCATCAAACACCTAGCATCTTTTCAAATTTATTATATCCTTACATAGACAACATCAAGCAGAACGTAAAAATAATCGCTCAGAAAATAATGAGTGTTTTGTCACTCTAATATTACTCAACGTTGGTCACAAGCGTGCTATGGGTTCCAAGCTGTCATTCATCGCAGTTTCGAAAGTGTGAATCTCGTTCTGTACACACCTGGAATGATCATTTACGGACTCACCCACATGCGAGTGTTAATCCTGCAACTTGCAGTGTGTACATGGCCACTGAGTTAACGGACATGTAAAATATAGCTGCGAGGAAAAATATACTTACACATTTACATACCTCAGGTCTCTATAGCAACCCAATACACTTAACAAAAATTAATCAGAAAACAGCCATTCTTATATATATATATATTTTAGTGAATGATGTCCCATGTCTCTAAAGACCAGAGGTATGCATTTAAGGGTTAAGCAATGGATGGATTGAACAAACCACATGTGACAAAGTTTTGTAGTGATTCTGTCTGTGCCCTTAAGAATACAAAGTCTAATAGAAATAGAAATCATCAGAAATTACTTCATGAGATTTGATTTACAAACTCAAGATTAAGCAGGCAAGAGAGAAGCATTACATTCATCCAGGGGATGAGAAAGTAGACAGACTGGCAAAAGATGCAACAAAAAAGAGCATTTTGATGTCAAAATTTAATTATCAAAGTTAATTAACATATAGGCTAGGTATGGAAAGTAAGAAGGGAAATAAAAGGAGAGAACAAGGCATATAAGTAGGTTGAGAATTGGACATTGCAAGATAAACAAGACTCTTCAAGTGCTAGGAAAACATCCAACAGGATTGCATGATGAATGCCAGGAGGAAGAAACAATAAAACACATCTTTAGTTTATATCATGTGAGAAATTTCTACAAGAAGGGCAAGGATCAGCTATGGCAGATATGATATAATCTAAAAAGTAGTAGAATGTGTAAGTGACGATGAAGGAAGGACCCTGCACCATGAAACCAGTCTTAAGTAGCACAGGTATATTTCTAACAATAGCCAACAATGGGTCAAAATTATTGATTTTTTCTTTTATGCCAAAAATCATTAGGATATTAACTAAAGATCATGTTCCATAAATATACGCCAATGGAAAGCTTATTTATCCAGCTTTTAGATGAAGTATGAATCTCAATTTAAAAAAAAAAAATTGACCTTTATGTCTGGTTTTGTGGTCCAGGGTCACATTTGTGTTTACTTTCTTAAGGAGGACTGGACTGGAACGAATATAATGTATGAGTACGCGACTAAGGTCAAGTGAAAACAGCAGGTGGCAGTAATGCAACGTTATGGGTGCCAGCTGCAGTAAAACACCGAAGAAGAAAAAGAAGACGTCTTCTGTTTACAAAATTAATGTTTTTCTAGGTTGGTGTGGATCGTTTCGATGTTTCGACGCGATTATGTCAAAGTAAGAAACGATATCCAGCAATGAGAATAGCAGCAGTGCTTTTCTTCTCTTATGACATTTATCCTGACTCAAATAATCTGTCTCCTACCTCACACAGTCAGACTCTTCAGAGGATCATGTAAGGCTTGATATAGGATCGTCTCTGTTATTTCAAGGCAGTATTTTCCCTTATGCGGATGTATTCAGATCACCTGTAAACTGCCACTTAAAGGCACAATATATAAGATTTTTCTATTAAAATACCCTAAAATCACTAGAACAGTGTTATGTAATAATGAAAATATTGTTTGTTGTGCTCTTTCATTTTAAAGAAAGAGCAGTTTCTGTCCTAGGATGAAAAAAAAGTATATTCTCTTTTTTTCTTTTCTTTTTTAATGCAGTGACTGTAGTTGTAAATTGAACTATTCACTTTCATATGGACATATGCTGCTGTGTGGTAGTTATTTAATTGTGGTTAATGAAACAGAACTGAACTCCCTGATAAGACTTATTAAAAGGGAGTGTCACAAAAGCTCTTCATGTCAAAAATATAAGATAAAGATAAATACCTAAAATATGTAAATTTGTTTTAAAACTAATTAAATAGCCTAACATTACATTTCTGATAGTTGGATAGAAAACACAAAGACATGCTTGAAGTGTGTGAATTAAGCATTAGTTTGATTACTGATATGTTTTTGATTTTTGGCAGATCTGCTTCTCGAACCACTCAGCGATTCCCCTTTAGTGAAGCTCCTCCCACAGCGATTCGCCTTAGTGAAGCTCCTCCCACAGCGAGTCACCTTTAGTGAAGCTCCTCCCACAGCGATTCACCTTTAGTGAAGCTCCTCCCACAGCGATTCACCAGTAAATGCTGGAATATTTTCATCAGCCTACAAGTGAAGACAGAGTTTATTAAAAAAAGTCGAAAACATGGCTTGATCCAGATCCCTGCGGAATAAAACAGGAAGACACTGAAGAAAAATAGGTTGGTGTATATTCTTGCTTCTTCACTAAGGTTATAAAACTTAAAGCAGTTCATCAGATTCAGTGGTTGCAATTAGGAAAATCATAAAGCTGTGAAATAACATCTATAGCTGCAGTACAGGAAATACATGAATTTACAAGTTACAATGGTACATTGTTTCGTTGATTACATTTGAGTTGAGGCTGAGCTTATTCAGCATGGATGAATATGATGGACTGCAATGTACAGGTGCCTGTGGTTAAAGCTCAAAGGGGTCATTTCATGAAAGAATTGTCAGACAACCTCTGAGTGCAAAATTTAGATCTTTTACCATCTGCCATAAATAATATTGTGAAAAGATTCAGGAAAGAGAAATCTCAGAGAAATCTTCTCAGGCCTATGTGTAGGTCAAGCAGGACACCTCAGTTGAATGTGCATGACCTTTAAGCTAACATAGGCATTGCATGAGAAACTGTAATGCTGCTTTTGTAAGTTATAGCTACATGGGCTCAGGAGTAATGTGGAAAACCAGTGTCACTTAACATACTCTACCACTACATGCAAGAAGTGCAATCTCTGCTACACAAGAAGAAATCTATACATCGCTTCTATGCAGGGCCTCCGGTTTTCTTCCAAAATATCTTATATTGTGTTCAAGACTAACAAAGCTTTCACGGTTTTGCAACAACATGGGGTTAGTGATTAATGACAACATTTTCATTTTGGGGTGGAGTAACCCTTTAATACAATCGGTTAAATGGTTTAACAGTAGGCTATTCAGAAAAGAACAAGAATTAAAATGTAAGAAGCTATAGTTATGACAAGCCAAAACAAATTAATTTAGGCTAAAACGAAACCAATGTTGGTTCTCTCATTCGACACAAAGTCAGATGTAGCTATTTGAATGCCAACATATTTGTAGGGAAGTTTGAACTATATGTGCTGATCAGGAGTTTGTGCTCGCCTCCAGTGTGAGTAAAAACACGACAAAGGATTCAGAACATTCTGACATTACTGTTGTAAGTGTATGGTCTGAAATAAACAAATAAATAACATATTACAATAATGTAATTACAACATACATACATTATATTTTACATGTAATACAATTCTTAGTTAACTGCAATACTTAAATTGCCCTTTAGATGTATAACATGTATAACAGTGATTTGCAAATTCTCCGGTTCTGTTATAAAGTGCTGAGTCATCATCGTATATAAACAGGATTACGGAGAATATGATAAAGTCAATATCTAAACAGTTATTAACTGAGTTATGTTGCACTAAAGCAATGGCCACTTTAAGACAGTCAAAGACATGTCTTATTATCGAAATCTTTGCATCATCTTATAAACATCACATTTTTGTAGATATAAGACTATATGTGAAATCATCCTTTCAGTTAGTATAAACACTTATATCTACAAAAAATGTGATGTTTATTAAGATGATGCACAAGACTGTTCACGACAGTAAGTGACTACTGTTGCCAGCAGTAGTGTAACAACCAATAGAAAACTTAATTTCCACTAGCAAATAGTGATTGCAACTCTCTCCGTCTCTTTACGGGAGCACCCGGGACAATTTTACATTAATCCCCAAGGATCCTACAGGGTAAGCGCTATATTTCCTTCAAGAAATATACAAAACACTTACCCCTTCCCGTAGGGTCCTCCTGATTCACCGTCGCTCTTCCCCACTCGATCTCGGGACTTTCTTCCGGTTCTCTAGGAGATCCCCTGTCGCGGACGAGCCCCAAACTGTAAGAATAAGTTGTATATTCTTGCCTTCGAGATCGCAATTATAATTTCTGGTTCAGGTTAGGCTACTGAGCAGAGGAGACCAGGTACCGGGACCAAAGAATGAGACACACAAAGTGCAGTTCATTCTAAGCTCAATTTTATTATGCCCAGTGGGTCACATATATACTACAGTTTGAGGAAGTGAACAACAACAGTCTGGACAAAACTTGCCAGACCAGAATAACAAATTCCTATTACATCATGATCAGATCAAAATGTCATGGTCAGCAATTTGGCACTTCTCTTTAGAGCACAATGGCCCAATGTCCCTAGACACAAAATACAGGATACAAGAGGTTCACTCAGAATCTCACAGATACATAAGGAATAAAGCAAATAAATAACCTTATATGCACAATCTATTATATTTATGGTAACTACATCAGCGTGAATTCTGGGAACTCTGAAGAGACAAACAACTTGCTAATTTTCAGAAATAAAGCTGTAACATGGCAGGGTAATTATATTAAATATCACAAATAAGTATAGACTTGATGCATGAATGCACACAAATTATGCAAACTTCAAAGATTTATGCTGCCTTCAAGTGCTATAGGAAATTTCCTGCTTCTCACTTACAAGTCGTGGTTACAAGCTTGTCGTATTCAAGTGCTTTAATGTTGGAAAGAATAAAATCTAACATCCCATTGGTTGACTATCATAAACATTCAACAACGAAAACAAAGAAGAACAAGCGTTAACAACAGGAGGATGGAGGACACTGTGATTGAAGCTGTTGTATTGTTGTGTCTTCTGCGGATTTCACCATAATGGACATGGAAAGTCGATGTATAGTAAAGCAATTGAAAGAACGGAAAGGAGGATTAAGAATCTCCAATGACAACTGGCAGTGCTACATTTGCAACAAGTGCCTGCCCTTCAGCGTCCGTCCGTCTATCGCTGTTCTCCATACTTGTGAAATAAGTTGACACAATGTTGTCACAGTATGTTTACACACGCTTTAAATCATGGCGGGTGAGGGTGTTTCATCGTGTTTGGCCAATCAATATCTACTTACGCACGGTTAGTACCAGTTGTGATGGTTAGACCCTGCTCCAGAATAGGAGCTCATTTGGTTCTCGAAAAAGGCAGTCCGGTACTAAAATCGCACCAGTTCTGGTGGTGTGAAAATGCCAAAAGTGGGTAGTTCCACAATTAGTTCTGTTACTATGAAAAGGTTCCAGGTGCGAAAGGCCCTATTGATAGCAGCTATGTTTCCTCCACCATTTTTAGTGATTATGACCTGCCCAACTCGAAACTGGTATCAAAATTATTTCAGAATTTCCCAGTAGTAAATACGACTTGAGAGGCATTCATGTCTAATTTCTGATTAGGAAGCTTGTATTTACAATAATTCCTATAGCACGTGAAGGCTGCATAAGATCAGGAACTCAGGAACACACATTCATTCTCCTACTCCACTCACTGACAGAAGTCGGAAGTTTCTCTGCTCACAGAAGAGCTGCAGGTGCATGATGTGACCATGTGAATCTTCATTTTCTCTCTGTTTGCTGCTTTTGTGCATGTAAAATTAATCCCTGGAAAACAAATTTGTATTTTTAACGGGTCACAAACACTTATCCTTTCTAATTTAATCAAATTCTTATTTAAAATAATCTTGTCGGTTAACGGTTAATAATCAGTTAATGAGCTCGGTTGTCGGTAAGGGGAAAGTTATTGGCGAAAACACTGAAAAGCTTTTCTTTGTACTTCAGTTAATTAAATAAAGGTTAAATAGAATGAACAAATCACATATTTTTTATTTAACTGCACTACAAAATGTCCTAAATTTTTCTGATAATGGTCTCATCTGAGATGAGATCTGAGATGACGCTTCGTTGCTTTACATGTAATTGATGTATAGATTTCCTCTTGTGTAACAGAGATAGCATTTCTTGCATAGAGTGATTGACTATGTTAAGTGACACTGGTTTTCCATAGTACTCCCAAGCCCATGTGGCTATATTTAACACTGCAGCATGACGGTTTCTCATGCAATGCCACCTGAGGGCTCAAAGGTCACACACATTCAATAGAGGTTTCTTGCCTTTCCGATACAGACTGAGATTTCTCTAGATTGAGATTTCTCTGAATCTTTTCACAATATTATTCATGGCATGAAAAACCTGAATTATTTGAAACCTAATTTTGATTTTTGATTTGTTTGACCATTCACTCATGAAATTTGGCACAAATTAATGAGCCATGACCCATCTTTGTTGGCAAAGACTGAGATCCCCTTACACTCAATCCATCCCTCACTTATTATCAGTTCACCTGCTTATTGCGTACTGTTTCAAAAGTTTAACTTGGATATTCTACAATCTTTTCACTTTTAGTATGCCTCTTGTCCCAACATTTTTTTGTGTGTTGCAGCCATCAAAACTTGTTTGTTTATAAAATACATTTAAGTTGGTCAGTGTAAACATTGGACATATGTTCTTAGTACTTTTAATTAAAGCTTAAAGAGAATTAACAAATCACATATGATTGGTTTTACTGCATTTTACAAAACATGCCAACATTTTATGATTTGGGGTTGTATCTGGTTCATAATTTTTGCAATCATATTACTAAAATTTTGAACATGTTGCAATCCTGACTGGTAAAATGTAGCTAATCAACCCTGCAATTTGTGCCTGTAATATTTAAAAATAATAACTGGATGGTAAATGTACACAATTCAAATGATTGAATTCAAATTTTCATACTTTCTACTATTATGTCAGGGTTTACATGTCCTTTTCCTTTCACATTTTACTCTTTAATGATTTTCTTTTATGTTTCAGCTGGAAACATTTTGAAGTTTTTACATTGATTTTAGATCTGATAGAAGAGAACAAGGAGATTGAAGAACTGACTGAAGTGGAAGAGAAACATCATGTAAAAACTGAAGAGACAACCTCAAGTCCCTCATTGAAAAGAAGAGATGAAATATGTTTCACTTGCCTCAGTGTGAAAAGATTTTCTCATGCAAGCAAAATCTTGATATTCACATAAAATTTCATTTTGAAGGATTTTCAGAAGACCTGAAGGACCACCTGAAAGTTTATACAAAGGAGAAGCCTTATGTATGTAATTTATGTGGAAAGAGTTTTAGTCTGATGAATGCATTTAAAATGCACCAGATCAGACACAGCGTGTAAAGGATCATGCTTGCTCTGAATGTGGGAAGACTTTTTTTACAGATGGAGCACTGAAAGTACACCTGATAGTTCACACTACAGAAACACCTACAAGTGTTCACACTGTGACAAAAGATTCAAACGGTCAATATATATGAAAAGGCATGAGAGAATCCACACTGAGAGAAGCGCACACATGTGCTCAGTGTGGGAAGAGCTTCAGACTAAAAGGAATCCTTAATGATCACATGAAAATCCATACTGAGAGAAGTCTCACACATGTGATCAATGTGGAAAAAGTTTTGCACAGAAAGGAAATCTTAAAGAACACATGAAAATCCACACCGGACTGAAGCCACACACATGTGATCAGTGTGGGAAGAGTTTCAGACTAAAAGGACTTCTTAATGATCACATGAATATCCACACTGGAGAGAAGCCGCATACATGTGATCAGTGTGGAAAGACTTCGCACAAAAAAGCAAACATTAGCAAACACATGAAAGTGCACACTGGAGAAAAGCTGCACACATGTGATCAATGTGGAAAGAGTTTTTCACAAAAAGGAAACCTTAAAGAGCACATTAAAATCCACACTGAGAGAAGTTGCACACATGTGATCAGTGTGGGAAGAGTTTCAGACACAAAGGAAACCTTAAAAACACATGAAAAGCCATATTGGGAGAAGCCACACACATATGATCAGCATGGGAAGAGTTTGAGTTGTAAAATAAACCTGCATACTCATTCTAAAGAAAGACGTTATAACTCTGACCAGTGCAGTACAAAAAAAAGTCAGGGCAGATTTCCTGAAGGACCAACTGAAAGTTGAGAAGCCTTACATATGTGATTTATGTAGAAAGAGTTTTAGTCAGATGGGTGCATTAAAAGACACCAGAAAAGACACAGCGGTGTGAAGGATCATGCTTGCTCTAAGTGTGGGAAGACTTTTCTTACAGATAGTGACCTGAAAGTGCACAAGACAGTTCACACTACAGAAACACCTTACAAATGTTCTCACTGTGACAAGAGATTCAAACGGACAGAAAATCTAAAAATACATGAGATGATCCACACTGAGAGAAGCCTCATGCATGTGATCAATGTGGGAAGAGCTTCAGACTAAAAGGAAATCTTAACAAACACATAAAAATCCATACCGAGAGAAGCCATACACATGTGATCAGTGTGGGAAAAGTTTTGCACGAAATGGAAATCTTCACAAACACATGAAAATCCACACTGAGAGAAGCGCACAAATGTGATCAGTGTGGGAAGAGTTTCACACAAAAAGCACTCCTTAATGTTCACATGACAATCCACACTGAGAGAAGCCACACTCATGTGATCAGTGTGGCAGGAGTTTCAGAATATCAAGTGTTTTAAAATGCATCTGCACTCATTCTAGTGAACGACTCTATAACTGTGACCAGTGTGGTAAACATTTTTTAGAACAGGTGCCCTAAACAGGCATCTAAAAGTTCATACAAAGGAGAAGCCTCATGTGTGTTCTTTGTGTGGAAAGAGTTTTAGTGAGCGGATGCTTTAAAAATACATCAGAAAAGACACAGCTGGTGTGAAGGATCATATTTGCTGTGAGTGTGGGAAGGCTTTTTTACAGATGCTGAAGTGAAAATGCACCAGAGAATTCACACTACAGAAACACCTTACAAGTGCTCACACTGTGATAAGACATTCAAACGGTTAGTATATCTTAAAGTACATGAGAGGATCCACACTGAGAGAAGCGATATCACTGCTATTCTTGTGCCAAGAGTTTCACTCAATTATCTTCTCTAATCTGTCATAAGAAAAAAATGCACATCTGAAATTACAGTAAGTAGTTTGTGTCTTTTTAATAAACTTTGAATAAACTGAATTGATCTTCAAGTTTTCTGTCTTCCTCAAAAGTTATCAATACACCAGTTTTGCTTAGGACTGAAACAGAAAAACACAAAAGGGCATCTATTTCAGAACACATAGGAGACAAAAAATATTCATATACAAACTAGCATTAATTGTATAGAATTACAAATACTATTCAGTTATTTATTACAATACAAATAAATATTTTTATATGTTCTTCAATAAAATGGATTTCATAGGGCCCTAGTAATCTTGTCTGCCACATCATGAAGCTGTAACAGGAATGGAGACAGCAAGCTGAGGCAAGGATCTAAATGTAGAAGAATTTTAATAAAGAGACAGAAAAACAATTGAGACAGTTGGGAGAACTCCAACACCAAACAGTGACTGACAAAACACAAGGGCTATATACACAAAGGGAAATAAGCATTCTGACAACCTAATTCCCTAAAAGAGGTGTCAGTTGGTCCAATTCATTACAAAATGCTGAGACAACTCTAAACTGCCCATGATGCAAACCAACTATACTGTGGTAATAGAAAGTCAGACTATATAAAGATTTTTATTAAGCATTTTTCTAAATTTTATTTTAACAGCATTTTCATGTTGTGATTTTCATATTTCTGTGAATATAACCTACTGTATAATAATAATCATTACAATAAAACCATAAAATAAAAATAAAAACAATAAAAACATTTTGAAATGTTTATGTTTGTACTTTGGAAATGTATTTTATCTGCAGTGCAAATTAGGCTAATTATGTTACATTTAAGCTAATTTTGAGCACAAAATATGTGCTTTCTGTAAATGATTTGGTGCACGATATATCAGCCGATAATTAATGTGCATCTCGTCAATAAAGCTGGTTATCCATCAGGTGCGGATTTCACATAGAGCAGCTGTTACTACACAGAGCCGTTGTTAACTGACAAGCTCGCAAATCCACGCTCTTTATCATCTTTATACGAGATGCGATTGATTATCGGCCGATATTTATTGTGCACCTAATGTATTTGTTTCTGGTGTAACTGTTTAGTTGATGTTTGTATAGGCATTGTTAAGGCTGATTGGCCAACGCAGTTGTCAGCAAAATACCCTTTCACCAATGAGAAACCTTTCAGCACACCCATTTCTATGACCTGCAGCCGCTGTCTCTAAGACAAGAAGTAATACTTGCATTGCATACAAGAAAGAAATGGTCCAGAAAGAAGGTGGTTTGGAAACAGAAAAGAGGGTGTATTAATCTCCAGAATGCGTATCGGACATTGTATATTAAATCAGTCTCTGCATATAATAGGGAAACATGAAACTGGATATTGTAACAAATGTGTCAAGCAGAAATATAACTGTTAAATGTGATGCATATAAAAGAGTAAGATTTCAATTTAGCTCTTTGGGAATAAATAATTTGTCACTCTAGGTTCTTCTTAGGACATGGCCAAAACAATCTATAATTTATAATGAATTGTTTATTTATTTGAAAGAAACGGTACTGATTAATAGAACTGAGTAATTCTTTACCATTATGCGCACACTCCTTTCCAGTAGGTGGAGGGAATGCATCTTTGAGTTGGCCTGCCAACCGCGTTAAACTCCAGAAGAAGAAGAGAACGGGAGTAGTAGTTCCCTTTCATAGGTCACCTGATGCTGCGGTGACGCCACCGATGGGAACACCTTCGTGTGACTAATGTCTGAAGCCCTATACCATCCCGCCAATTTTATTGGCCAAATAGCGCTTGGCACACGCTTCAGTATGCGACGCATGGTATACCTGAGTGTCGCAGCTATTTCGCTCAGATTTCATTTCCTTCAGGAAAGCTGAATCATCTGTGCCCTAAGGAAACCATCTCGCTCTCAGCGGTTTTTTTCTTTGAGCAGTGTTCAACTCCTCTCTGGACGCGATGAGTCAACGTGAAGGTAAGAGCAGATAACGGGTTTATCACGGGAGGCACTCATGAGAGGTTCGTTAGCAGCCTCTACATGTTCTTCTGTGGATAGCCCGCGCTACAGTTCTGCCCGGAAGTGTATTTTCTCTAGGTCGCCTCAGCGCTAACCCCGCCGTTACGCTTCTGGCAGCTGAGGCACCGCGACAGGCGGTGGTTTGGGGATGTGTGCGGCTTGGATTATGAGGACAGTGATGCGCTGGAGTTTTTCCACTGCCGCTCTCCCCACTCGAGTGTGTTAAATCAGCAGATTTGCTTTTACTAACTATGTTTGTCCACCGCTGCTTCGGACTCAGAGTACGCCTGGTCGGCACATGCGGTTCTCTCCTCCGAGCGACAGGAGAAACGCCTCCCTTTCTCAGTGAGCTGTTGAATGTGGTTACCCGCGGTGGATAAACTATCCCCCCTCGGAGCGCTACCCTTCTTCACGGATCTCCACCAAGAGGTTTCGAGGTCCTGAAGAGCCTTAATCGCAGCGTCCACGACGCCACGCGGTTTCGCTATCATTGCTGACATGGCGGACCGCGGTTATAGCGATGCCGCCGTGGACGAACTCTCTTGCGAACGATGCCTGAACTCGCGTGCCTAAAGTCTCGCCTCAAGGCGTGTCGAGTCGCGTCTAATCTCGCAAATTTACTCCACTTGATGGCGGTTCTAACGAGAAAGATATCACAACCGAGGCTGTGAAAAGCTGGGGCAACAGATTTGGCCGTGCTACCAAACATACTGCCCGAGCAGTGAACCGCTTCTATGATGGGATGTTCGGTCGAGCCACCTTGGCTAATCTCCGACATTACAGAAAACCTGAGTTGGACGGCAAAAGCCTCTCGTCCTCAATCGCCTTACAGCAGTTCCTGATACTTCTGCTGTTCATCAGGGACTGTTCCTCCACTGAGAGCGCTGTTGGACTGCTAATGCACATCCAACCCTCTCACTGCAGTCCCCACGCTCTAACATTGACTGTCTCGCAGCAAAGGCACCTCGAGGCCATTGGATTGAGCTATCACTTGAGCGCCTCCTCAGACACTCTGCACAATCCAGCCTTCAGAGTTTGAGGGATGGCACAAGAGGCTGACAAAGACAGCCTGTTTATGACGGCTCACACAGCTGCGCGTCTCGCTAGCAGCTGGGCCCAATGTTTATCTTGTTGGATTAAATCCTGCCGTGGATACGCTTCAGGATTATACACAACAAAACACAGCGACTTTGACGCATGCGCTTCCCTTCCTGTTCGTCAGGGACTGTGCCCTCCACCGAGAGCTGTTGGACTGCTAATGCACATCCAACCCTCTCACTGCAGTCCCCATGCTCTAACATTGACTGTCTCGCAGCAAAGGCACCTCGAGCATCATTGGATCGAAGCTATCACTTGAGCGCTCCTCAGACACTCTGCACAATCCAGCCTTCAGAGTTTGAGGGATGGCACAAGAGGCTGACAAAGACAGCCCGCTTATGACGGCTCACACAGCTGCGCGTTCGCAGCAGCGGGCCCTATGTTTATCTTGTTGGATTAAATCCTGCCGTGGATACGCTTCAGGATTATACACACAAACGCAGCGACTTTGACGCATGCGCTTCCCTTCCTGTTCGTCAGGGACTGTGCCCTCCACTGAGAGCGCTGTTGGACTGCTAATGCACATCCAACCCCTCACTACAGTCCCCACGCTCTAACATTGACTGTCTCGAGCAAAGGCACCTCGAGCATCATTGATCGAGCTATCACTTGAGCCCTCAGGCGCTCTGCACAATCTAGCCTTCAGAGTTTGAGGGACGGCACAAGAGGCTGATTAAGACGCCTCGCTTATGACGCCCACACAGCTGCCGTAAGCACGCTAGCGCGTGGCCTGATGTTAATTTTGTTGGATTTAATCCTGCGCGTGGATACGCTTCAGGATTATACACAACAAATGCAGCGACCAAAGGAAATCGGTGTTCTCTGCTGGGAATAGGGGCTATAAAGTACACCCTCTCAGATGGAGTCAGGTTTTACAGCCGCTATTTTGTCTAAAAAAAAAAAAAAAGTGGCAATTTACGCTGTTTGAATCTTGCACTCAGGATGAGGAAAGAAATCAAGATGTTAACGGTAAAGTCTATTCTGTCTCAGATTCAACCAAAGAGTTGGTTTGTCACGATCGATCTGAAGGATGCATATTTTCATATTCAGATCATCAAGAGACACAGGAAGTTCCTCAGATTTGCTTTAGAGGGCAAAGCTATCAATACCGTGTTCTTCCCTTCGGCTTAGCCTTGGCTCATCGAGTATTTTTGAAATGCATGGACGCAGTTCTGGCCCTATTTTGGCTCCAGGGCGTGTGTATTGAATTACCTGATGATTGGCTGGTGTTAGCACAATCGCAGACTCAAGCACACTCCCATTGGGATCTTGTGCTGAATCATCTAAACAGCCTGGCTTATGCACAAATTCCAGAAGTGTGTTTTAATTCCCTCTCAGCGGATAACCTTCTGGAAATAGACTTGACTCTTGCGATGACAACAAGACTATCTCTCCGCGTTCAGTCTCTCACGCCATGCCTGCGCCATTTCATAGCAGGTCGCGCAGTGACGGTGAGTTTGTGCCTCAGACTTTTGGGTCTATGATAGCAGCATCCCCTGTAATCCGCTGGGCTTGCTTCACATGCCCATTTTCAGTGGTTGATGAAAAGCCAAAACATTTCACCCCGTTGTTTTCCGCGATTTACGGGTTTCGGTGACACGGAGGTGTGTTATGTCGATAAAACCATGGATGTCAGCTAAATTCTTTCAACTGGAGTTCAGCTGGGGATTCGGCTTCCGCAAGACTGGCACACGGACGGTTCTTGACCAGTTGGGAACTGTTTGTTAGGACGCCCAGCTACGGAGCATGGACGGCGACACTACGCGCTGGCATATAAACAGGTTGGAATTGCTGGCAGTTTTATAGCTCTCCAGTATTTCTTGAATCTGCTGATCGGCCGTCATGTACTACTCAGGTCAGACAACATGGCGGTTGTGTCGATCTGAATCAGCAAGGAGGATTACGCCTCACCCCTGTGCAGGCTGGCGAGGATAATTCTTCTTTGGTCTCAGAACAGATTTCTGTCGATCCGAGTGGTTCATGTCCCCGGCACTTGAACTGAACGATTTGTTCTCGGACAGAGCCTGGAGCAGGGAATGGAGGTTGCACCCCAAATGGACAGTGTGGAGCCACACACCCGTGGTTTCTGGATCTGGTCAATCTGTAGCGGCTCTCCGTGGAGATTCCCTCAGACAGGACTTACTATCAAGCACGAGGGATGACTTGGCACCCAAGGCCAGATCTATGGAAGCTGTGGTGGCCTCTGAGCGAGTGAGTTAATATGTCCCAGTTTTCAGTTGGAACCACCGAGACTATAATGAATTCTAGGGCAGTTTCTACAGACGCTTTATGCTTTGAATGGAAACTGTTTACTGCCTGATGTGGAATTCATAATTTAGATCCAGTTTACTGCCCGCTGGCTTCAGTACTGGAGTTTCTTCAAGACTGTTTTTCTGATGAAGTAACACCAGCCTCTCTTGAGTTTCACGTGGCAGCCATTTCAGCTAACCACGTATATATAGATGGTACTTCAGTGGGCCATCATCCGCTGGTCTGTTGCTTATACAGGGTTTGTGACTGCAAGGCCTTTCCCACCCTGCACCGAGTTCCTTCATGGAATTTATTCATTGTTTTGCAAGGTCTATTTGAGCCCTTGAAAAATAAATAAATAAATAATCCCACTTTAAAGACAGTTCTTCTTGTGGCTTTATCCTCCCTCATGAGAGTTGGGGATTTGCAGGCTCTTCTGTTGGCCCTCGTGCATGGACTCTTCACCAGGGTTTGTGGAAGTACTGCTGCAACCAGACCTACTATGTCCCTAAGGTTGCCTCGAACCCCTTCACTTTAACAAGTGGTCTTGGAAGCTTTACTCCCTGCTGAGGCGGGCTAGGAGATCTGAGTCTTTTCCCTGTCAGAGTGCTGAAGACTTATGTTGATCGAACAGCTCCATGGCGGAGTCCCGACCAGCTGTTGTCTGTTAGGACACAAAATAGAGGCTGTGCTGTCACAAAGCAGCGCATGTCCCATTGGTTGGTGGAGACTATATCTTTAGCCTATGAGGCGCTGGACTCGCTGCCTTAGAAATTGGAGCTCATTCCACAGAGCAGTGGTTTCATCAAAATCATTTCTCAGTGGATCTTCTATATATGATGTCTGTTACGGCAGGATGGTCCTCTCCGAGCACTTTGTCAAGTTTTACAGTCTGGATGTGAGGATGGCTCCTGGCTCCGGTTCTATCCGCTTGAGCAGATGCTTTCCTTGGATCCCAACTATCAGGACGTCAGGCGTATGGTATAGGGTTCCCATACGGTGACGCCACCGCAGCATCGAGTGACCTATGAAAGGGAACATCTCGTTACGAGTAACCACGGTTCCCTGAATAGGGAACGATGCTGCGTCCCGCCGTCGCACCTTGATAGCATTTCTTCAGTTCATGAAATCTGAGCGAAATAGCGCGGCACTCAGGTATACCATGCGCGCATACGAAGGCGTGCAGCGCTATTTGGCCAATAAAATTGGCGGGATGGTATAGGGCTTTCAGACATTCGTCACACGAAAGGTGTTCCATACACGGTGACGCATCACGCAGCATCTCGCTCCCTATTCAGGGAACCGGGTTACATATCGTAACCGAGATGTTTTCATCACACAGCTCTGAGTCTTCTGAGGTGAGGTGATTCGTGTATTTATACAATTATAAAAATACAGTTTGTTAAAGCAACAAATTACAGGCTCATTCCTGTGTTGTTTCAATCTGGTACAGTTCTATTTGTGCGCTCTTTTCTGGCGTTCTTAACTGAAACAAACATTTAGCCTAGCAGTAACGTTAGGGTTGCTAACCATTCTGAA
The DNA here is from genome assembly GCA_024542945.1 of allo-octoploid hybrid of Carassius auratus x Cyprinus carpio. NCBI lineage: Eukaryota > Metazoa > Chordata > Actinopteri > Cypriniformes > allo-octoploid hybrid of Carassius auratus x Cyprinus carpio. The sequence goes on from CM045074.1 coordinate 8,728,221, forward strand.
TAATCGGATTGTCCCATATTTAAGACATAGGTTTGTCCCTTACACGCAGGAGCTCGCGTATGACCACTCAGACCACACGTAATAGCAAACTAAACTGAAAATAATTCATTTTGAACAAATCATTGTTTGTTTTGGGAACGCTTTGCCTAAGGCTTTAAGACCCAGCAGCATCCTCAGCCGGCTGTATTTATTATGTAAATACTATAGTAGCTGTAGCTATATTGTGATAAATAAAAAATTATTAAATTGTACATAAATACACATGTGATTGTGTCTAAAACCAATCTGTACACATGCAGACAATGAAATGACATACACTGTGAGGTACAGTACAAATATTTGTCCCTTATTTTCAATGATGTGAGGAGCTATTGTTAAATTAATAAAATCCTGAGCGACTTTCTATGCTGTGATTGTTTAACAGGGTTTTGCATGGCCCTAAATAAGGTGGAGGTGGTAAAATCCTCCTCATGTGCACACGCAAAGGTACTGCATTTCTACTGGCTGAAGAAAACTCATTTTACAAGCATATTTGAGGTATTTCAACAATAAGATTTTATTATTTTGAAAACAGTGTCATATACAGTTTTTGTGAGATTATTATGTGTGGACAAAGTCTCTTTAGGGTCGGTCAAGGGGCATGTCCCCTAAAAGAATATTTTGTAAATTTTAAAGATAAATTCATTAATCTGGTGCAGTTTACAGTTCTAAATTAAGAGCTATAACCCATGTTCAGTGTGCAAATTGAATTTGGAAAAGTCTGTGCATTGAATTGTCCCTGAGCTCTCACAGCAGGCATGCATCTTTTATTTCTGAGATGGGCAGATTGAGAGATCACTGATCAAGTCATTAGAAGCAATTATTGGCTGATAGCGATTGGTAGATGATCTGCTGTGGGAAAGGTATATGTTCAAGTTGTCCCTAAACACATTTGTTATTTATTTAAGAAAATGTGTTTGCCACATCTTGCTCTGTTGTTCTTTGGCAGATGCATGTGCTGTTTAATGCCTCTTACAAGTGTTTTCCTCAAGCGTGTTACTTATGCTTTATGGTTATATATTTATCTGTAAAATGTAAGAAAGTCTAGAAAGAAAAATGAAAAAATGTAAATAAGATTTTAAAAAAAAATTGACAAATAACTTCACATTTGATAGATGGATGAACATATACAAAATTATTTAAGTGTGTGATTTTCTGAAAGCATCAATTTGATAACTGATTTATTTTTATTTTGGCAGATCTGCTCGAACCAACCACACAGGAGTTCAGCTCCTCCCACAACAGTTTATGAAAGAAAGTCAAAAACATGACTGATCCAGAACCCTCGGAATAAAACAGGAAGACACTGAACAACAAATAGGTTGGTGTATGTTCTTCATTCTTCACTAAGTTTATAAAAGTTCAAGTGGTTCACAAACGCTGTAAAAATAAGTTAAAACTGCAGTACAGAAAAGACATGAAGTTACAGTGGTTAATTTTTTGGGATTTTACATTGAGTCGAGGCTCATCTATTCAGTGTGGATAAATATGTTGGTTTGTGATGTACTGGCACCTGCAGTTGAAGGCATTTACAGTGCATAAGTCACTAATGTCACTTACTTGTCCCTCCAAAATTAAAAAGAATATTATGGGCCAGTATTGTCTTCAATTGTTGTTTTAAAGAAAAAGAAAGCCAGAGGCAGAACCTGAAGTTGGCTAGAAGCTATAGCTGGACCCTGAGCAGCCCCAGCAGCTTTGATGCTCCAAGACCAGGAGGTTAATTTCCTAAGGCTGGATCACCCTCAAACCCCTGCTTGGGGCATGGTTTACAGTTGGGCCAAGATTTTTATATTGCCTAAAATATCCAAGTTTAGGCTTTATTTTTGTTTGGTAATGGTCTAAAAGTAGTTTGACCAATAACATAACAGGCATTGTACATAGATCGACCAATCGTGGCGGATAGAAGGTGGGATCTATAGAGAACAGTCCGTGTATTTCAGGTGTGTTTGACTTGAAGCGGTGTTAGTGCGTGAGTGATTCATAAGCTTAAAGCAGCCGTCTGCTCTGCTCTCTATAGCTCTCATGATACTTGGATGTTATACAACGATCGCGACAGCACAGAAAGCCAAAATCTGGGCCTGTATTCATGAAAAATCTTAGTGAGTTGCTCCTAGTAGCAAAATTCTTAGAAAAGTGGGAGTTTACTCCTAAAATTAAAGATCCTAGTAAAGAAAAGTCATTCAGAAAGCATCTTAACCTTTAAAAGAGGTCTTAAGACCAAAATTGTTAGAGATGCGACGAGGACTTTAAGAGGCTTAAGAGTTTCTTTAGCAGTGGAGAAAATGAAGAGGGAGAAGAAATGTGTTGCACACAATGCATGATAGTGAGTTAATAAGACGCTACACATTAGATGCGTGCAGGGATTAATCTTATTAGAGACAAGCTAACATCTCAGACACACCAGAAATGCCATAGAGCCAGAAATGCATTAAAATATTTGGCAACTGGAAAAATGCAACTATGCAGCAGTGATGATTTTGGTCTGTCACAACCTTCTTTAAGCAAAGTGATCACACAAACAATTACAGCACTTTGGAACCTACTGTGTCACTGTTCATTTCCTGTCAAATATATTAAGTACAAGCTTAACAGCATGATAAATAAATAATAAAGAATCCTCTCTCTTTCTCTCTCTCTGCCTATTATATATATATATATATATATATATATATATATATATATATATATAATATATATATATATATATATTATATATATATATATATATGTGTGTGTGTGTGATGTATATGTATATGTATATATTATATATATATATACACACACACAAACAGAAAAATTACACTTGTAATTTCAAAGTAAAGGCACGCCTGGTCACCTTAACCTAAGCAAAGTTCTTTGAACCCCTATATCATTCCTGGGGTGTTTTATTTTTATTTTTTAATACTTTCTACTGTTACCTGAGGGTTTAAATGTCTTTTTCCTTTCACATCTATATTTATTTTCTATACTGAAAACTTATTTTAACTGAACTTTTTTTTACTTTAATTTTAGACCTGAAAGAAGAGAACAAGGAGATTGAAGGACTGACTGAAGTGGAAGAGAAACATCATGTAAAAACTGAAGAAGCATGCTGAGTCCCTCACTGAAAAGAAGAGATGAAATATGTTTCACTTGCACTCAGTGTGGAAAGAGTTTCTCATGCAAGCAAAATCTTGATATTCACATAAAATGTCATCTTGAAGGGTTTTCAGATGACCTGAAGGACCACCTGAAAGTTTATACAAAGGAGAAGCCTTATGTATGTAATTTATGTGGAAAGAGTTTTATTCAGAGGGGTACATTAAAAAGACACCAGAAGAGACACAGCGGTGTGAAGAATCATGCTTGCTCAGAATGTGGGAAGACTTTTTTTACAGATGGAGCACTGAAAGTACACTTGATAGTTCACACTACAGAAACACCTTACAAGTGTTCACACTGTGACAAGAGATTCAAACGGTCAATATATGTGAAAAGGCATGAGAGAATCCACACTGGAGAGAAGCCGACACATGTGATCATGTGGGAAGAGTTTTGGACCGAAAAGTACATCTTAACAAACACTTGACAATCCACACTGGAGATAAGCCGCACAAATGTGATCAGTGTGGGAGGGGTTTTACACAAAAGACCTCCTTAATGTTCACATGACAATCCATACTGGAGTGAAGCCGTACACATGTGATCAGTGTGGAAAGAGTTTCAGAATATCAAGTGTTTTTAGAGGTCATCTGCTTATTCATACTCATGAAAGACTCTATAACTGTGACCAGTGTGGTAAACATTTTTTTAGAACAGGTGCCCTAAACAGGCATCTAAAAGTTCATACAAAGGAGAAGCCTCATCGTGTTCTTTGTGTGGAAAGAGTTTTAGTGAGCTGATGCTTTAAAAATACATCAGAAAAGACACAGCGGTGTGAAGGATCATATTTGCTGTGAGTGTGGGAAGGCTTTTTTACAGATGCTGAAGTGAAAAAACACAAGGAAACTCACACTACAGAAACACCTTACAAGTGCTCACACTGTGACAAGACATTTAAACGGTTAGTATATCTTAAAGTACACGAGAGGATCCACACTGGAGAGAAGCCATATCACTGCCATTCATGTGGCAAGAGTTTCACTCAATTATATTCTCTAACCTATCACAAAAAAAAAGATGCATGTCTGAAGTTACAGTAAGTCATTTAAATATTGATCTGTACTTCCAGGTGTGATGCTGTGTAGAGCCATATCAATCTATTCTTTTGGTAATCAGTTAATCAGAGAGTAAATGATTGACTTATTGCTGATCATTTCAGATTTATCAGTAGCTTTTATTGATTATTTGGCTTTTGTAAATTCAAATGTAATATCTATTCTAACTAATAAAACAAAAAAAAATTCTTTTAATAAACTTTTAGTAAACTGAATTGATCTCCTTCAGGTTTTCTGTCCTCCTTAGAAGTCTTCAATACACCAACTTTGCTTATAACTGAAACAAAGCAAAAACAAAAGTGTATTTATTTCAGAGCACATAGGAGACTAAAATATTTATCTACAAACTATCATTACTGATAGAATAACAAACTATTTATTACAGTACAAATATATATTTTTTTATATATAACTTTTTTTAAATATTGGCACTACTAGGTAGAACAAAGGGAAGTTAATTTAGATTTAAAACATCTAATTGGTTGATGATCATTTGTGTATACCTGTAATAATTCCACATGGATCTCCAGAAATAAATACATTTAAAAATGTAAGCTTTTTCTTGCTGCTCTAACTGTATGGCCGGCCTAGTTTGCCTATAGGCACACATTGGCCATGCCCTGCCTCTGAAGGCTGTCTCAATTTGAAGGATCCTTGGAAAACAGCCTTAGTTTTGTGTCTTTCATTTAGTTCTTGTTGAACTGAAGAAGCTGAAAGAAACAGAGTCGGCACTGAGCATTTAATTAGTTAAATATAAAATGTAAGACCAAAATGTTTTGAGGTGAAGGCACACATGCTTTGTTTTGGTGTAAGACTAAATATCACTAGATGCCAATAATATGGTCGCTGGGAGACCACATTAAGTTGTCATACATTATACTGCATTAATGAAAGCCAGTTAATGTAAAGATTTTACATAAGTGTTTTTCCAAAATTAAATTATAATAGAATTAATGGTATTTTTGTGCCATGACCATGGGGTGAGAATTCATGTGCTAGACCAGTGATTCCCAAACCTATCCTGGAGGATCCCTTTAGTTAATGTTGCCATCAGCGGCAACCAGGTGAGACTACAGGGCCCATGACTGATCTAAAGTATCCAGAAAGAAATTTGTTACCCATTCTCAGTGGGAAAGTGCCCAAGCAACATTGCTCAAAAAAACTTGCATCATCAGCCTAACACACCTGATTGAACTCAATAACTTCGTTAGCAGAGAGACTACAAGACATTATTGGGTGTCTGGTAAGGGCCCTCAGGACAGGTTTGAGAACCCTGTACTAGTCTATCTCTTAAAGGCCAAAACACACCACACGATTTTAGCAATTCTATAAGATCACTACATGTCACACTGTACAACATCTAATAAACTTGTACCACACTGTGTGTAGACTGCATGATGAGGACACCTATGACTTATGCGCTACAAGTCCACGGCCTATTACTGTAGTATAATAAAGCGTCATCAGCATGTGCTAGTGGTAAACAAAAAACCGACGAATCACACTTTAGCAGTTTATTTATTTATTTATTTATTTATTTATTTTTCTACTCTTGTGCCAAGAGTTTCACTCAATTATCTTCTCTAATCTGTCATAGAAAAAAATGCACATCTGAAATTACAGTAAGTAGTTTGTGTCTTTTAATAAACTTTGAATAAACTGAATTGATCTTCAAGTTTTCTGTCTTCCTCAAAGTTATCAATACACCAGTTTTGCTTACACTCAAAAAAATGCTGGGTTGTTTCTGTAAACAAATTGTTGGGTTGATTGTGCTGGGTCAAAAGTTGGGTTGTTTGGGGTACTGTAAACACATTATTGGGTTGCTCATGCTGGGTAAAATGATTTGTAGCGGGTCATTCACAAATAAACAGTTGGTTGGGTTATTTTGACCCAGCAACTGGTTTATTACTTTTCATTCTTTGCGGAACTTTCTGGATTCTTCACTTCTGACTGGAGGAGGCCGTTCGAGGCGGGCAGTGTTTTATGGTAAGTTAATATGAATGTTTACCTATATTTTTAATAAGTTATGGTAACAGCAAGCTAATTTCACTGTTCAACATACAGTCTTTGATATGGAAGTGTGAGGGTAACGTATTTATTCTGTGAAACATTAAATAGACACTGCTAGCCGGTTAGATTTTTTGACAAAATGCAGCATCCTTAAATCCTTAGTTGTAAACCAGCTAGCCTATATATGCAGCCTTTTGAAATATGCTGTTTAAATTGTAAATTAATCACGTAATATGTATTATCGTATTCATTGTGGCCGTTGCGTATTTAAAAGTGAGGAAAGCGTTTTGTATGAAATCCATAGGCCTACAAGCGCAGTAAGTTAGTCCCTCACGGGCTGCACTAGTAAATCGGCGGGAAATAGCAGTGAGTTGTGTGTGGAAGAGTCTGCTGTATTTTAGAAATACTCGTCAGAAAAAGCAACTGAGGTAAGTTCCAGCACAGTCTGCGTGTCTCTTCTGTAAAGTCTCTGTCGGACTCTGAACCAGAATCGTTTTGCCAAAAAAAAAAAAAGTTTTATATGAATGACGTGCAATCTTTACAAACAGCGTCAGAGGAAAGGAGAAATAATCGATTTCATGTTAAGCGTTTCTGCCCTGAAAACAAATTACAAGTTGTTAAGATTTTAGGTGCTAAGACTATAATTTAGTAACGTTATTAAGACAGTGGTCATCGGCCGAGTGTAGCGCGAAGAATTTCTGAGGCCAAATAATATTTTTTGCTATATTCACAACAGCGCCATCTTTGCCATCACACGGGAGGCTGTGACGAATAGACATGCATCTCTAAAAGCAAGTTGTACTGCTATTTACCGTGTTCTGCTGAAAAACTCAAAAATATCTGTCTGAGAAAATTCAATAAAACTCCCAGTCAATATGAGCTTTGGAAAAAATAGATCTAGGAGTTGTATACAGCTTTTTTTTTACTGCGGCTGCCATTAAAACACGGTGAGTTTATCCTTTACAGCCTTGCTTTTATACTTGTCATGGCACTGCTCTGAATAAAGTCTTATAAACTAACAGATGACACCGATTTAAAACGGATATGACCGTGGGCCGAAATGTCAGAAATGTTTAGAGGGCAACGATGTATTAAAAGCAGACGTCAACGTTTTAAAACGATCCCTTTACACGGATCTGCGAAAATGATTTAAAAGGCTGTATGCATGCCAGGTCAGTAGTTGGCGATGTCACTTCGTTTCATCTCTGTAAAAGAAATTCAAAACTTGTCAAATCAATGCAAAGGAGAGCTCAAGCTGTTCTGGTGGCATTTGAAGTACCAAAACTTTACTTTATGAGGCCTGAGGATTTAAATCAAACTTGCTATGAATACATGTATAAAACGGCATATACACCTATACATTACTCACATATACATGCATACTACTGGATGTTCACAAATACATATATTAAATCACATGCACACTAATATGAAATCGATACCAATACATATAATGTTAACAATGAATGCATACACCTTGTGAATAACTGCGTTATACATATAAACCTGACGTGCATACCAAAGACACTCGCATTATGTATAAGCTCGATCCATGCATATACACCTACACACACCTCAGCGATACATATAAACTCGCTGCATACAAACACAACTGCACATACTGCACCTACATATAAACTTGATCCATGCATATACACCTACACACTCGCAGCATACATATAAACTCGCTGCATACAAACACAACTGCACATACTGCATATACATAAAAACTTGATCCGTGCGTATATACACCTATTAAACACTCGCCATAAATGTAAACTCGATCGGCGATACACATCCATAAAACACTTCAGCGATACATAAAAATAACATTTACTAAGCGTATACAGTTCAGATAAGAAAGACACATGCTTTATTTGTGTACATATATATATATATATATATATATATATATATATATATATATATATATATATATATATATATATATATATATATGCAAGTGATCAGGCCAAGGGTGAGGTGGAACGCCACCACTGTATAAACTCTGGCCACCCTAGGATGATTTGCAGTGGCTACTATTAATTTAAATCTATTTTAACTCTATTAATTTTAGATCTATATAATTTATATATCATTTAATATAGTTACTATCACACTAAGAGTGGACGCTTTTTCTCCAGAAGTCTGCATAATTGCAAATGTGACATTGATTGCATACAACAGTTCAATAAACAAGAAGTTAATATCAAGAGTTTTACGCTTTTAGACAACATATTCACTTTTTGCTCTATTTCTAAAACAAAATCATCCCAAACGCAGCCACTGTTTTGCGTCTCTGAGCAACATGATAGTGTTTCGCTCCTGAATGAATCAACCGTTTAAATGATTCGGTTCAATCGCAATGACTCACTTATTAACAGTGACTCGCTGCCACCTACTGGCTGTTTTAATTTCACATTTAAGGTACAATTTCATTTTTTAAACTTTTTCAAACATCAGTTTTCAATGTTTTATGTTTAAAATATCAAACATTATTTATTAATTTGTAACTCCAGGTTAAAGTATTCCATGTCCCTCAGAGCTCCATTAAAACAGGTGTAAAACATCTAAATGGCACTTCAGATGCAGTTTCTGTTTTCTGCATTGCAAAGATCAATTTTGTTGATACTGATTGCATTTGCTTGGTAACAGCCCAAATGCAAGTGTCTGACTTAAAAGATGGTGCACACTTTTGAAAAATGGCGAAAGGTAAAAAAAAAAAAAAGCCTCAGCTGTCAGCACACTTAGAAATAAGATATCAGCACAATAACACACACAGCAAAAATTGTCTAATTTTAGTTATCATAAAATCCCAGAAATCACAGATCTTTTTTTCAGTATTACAAACCCTTTATTTATTTATTTATTTTTTTGATGTGCCACCCTAAGATTTCTGTGATCTCATCTGGCTACTCCTATTAAAATTTTCAAGCCACTGCAAGTGATTTCTATATGTAGATGTGCGTGAACTTTTCAGTTTAAACTGAAGGTATTGTCATAAAAGGAAGTCGCTTAAGCGGACCGAAGTAACCTGTCATCGGGTAACAACTGAAGCAATTAGCATTTTGCTAAATGGTTCTTCTTCACTAATATTATAAGATCAATTACAATTCAGTTGAATCAAGTGTTGCCTGCTCAACTGCAGTCAGAAACACAATCTGAATCGACACTTTGTTTCGCCTTCTACCCCTGGTATACAAAAAGCATCAATAACACGCAAACTGATGTCAACATTATCCCCCGCAAGTTCACGGACCATATCACTCTCAGCAGTAAGTTAATTGGCAGTCTCGATCTAGAAAAGGTGAGAATTTAACTTCTATGCAATCTTCGTGAAATAGCTGCAAACGCTTGCAAATTACATACACACACAGAAAGAGAGAATAAAATGTCCCGTCTCTATAGTTAAAAATATAAAATGTGTTCCCAACTAAGTCCCAGTTTTAATAGTGAGCTTTGCCATTTTCAGAATTAAGGATGTCAAGCAATTTAAATGTGGTTAAAGTTTGCTTTTTGTTAAACGTGTTTGTTTTTACAGGCCAAGGACACAATACCATCGGACTTTTAATAATGATGTTATACTGTTGACCCTCTCCTGACGATAATGTAGTAGTAAAGCAAAAGAAAAACAGCACTTGCATGAGATTGGACACATATTAAATGCGCTTTGAATTTGACAAAGCACGGATAGAACGGTTTTAAGAAAAATCAAAGAAAAAGTGCCACACGATTTAAGGTAAATGTTTTTTTTTTTTTTTTAAAGATGTTAGTTATTGTAAATGTTTTCGGATGTATTATTTAAGGGTTTATTAGTACCATTGGTTTTAATTGTGAGTTTGAAATACTTATGGGATGTATCCCATACAAGCTCATTACACCTATGAAGGTCAGGAACTGGATAGCAGCTATTTTAAAGGTGTTCCAAGCTGAAGGCCATGCTGAAACCTTAAGACCAATTACCTTGGTAAGACTGGGTGTGTGTGTGTGTGTTTTTTTTTTTTTTTTATGAAGTTTAATTGATTTACTTTTTTTTCTTTCCCATAGGGCTCTTATAGGGTTTAGGGTTTTAGGCCATAACAGTTGACTCAAAGTGACGTGACTTACAGCCAAGTATGGTGACCCATACTGGAATTGCTTGCATTTAACCCATCCAAAGTGCACACACAGCAGTGAACACACACACCCGAGCAGTGGGCAGCCATTTATCCGGTGCCGAGGAACAGTTGGGGTTGGTGCTTTGCCTCAGGTCCCTCAGTGTGGTTGAAGGTGGAGAGGCGACATTCCACTCCCTCCCACCTACAACCCTCCTCGCCCGAGACTCGAACTCACAGCCTTGGATTCTCTAAACATTAGGGCCACAACCTCCCTCATGGTTTACATATCCTTGCAGAATGTGCAAAATATTATAGTTGAAACAAAATTTGAGGGATCATGAAAATTCATGTTATTTTTTTATTTAGTTCTGTCCAGAATAAGCTATTTCACATGAGATTTACTTATCTCTACAAGACAAAATAATAACTGAATTTAAAACACCCATTCAAAGTTTACTGTAATTCCCTTCATAAATAAACCAAAACCCTTAAATAATACATCCACACAGTAAAAGCATTTACAATAACTATAACATCTTAAAAAATATATTGTTTACCTTAAATCATGTGGCACTTTTTCTTGATTTCTATCCCATGTTTTGTCAAATTAAACGCATTTAATGTGTCCAATTCATCAAGTGCTGTTTTTTTCTTTTGCTTTTACTACTACATTATCGTGGAAAGGTCAACATATAACATCCTTATAAAGTCCATGGTATTTGTCCAGCTGTAAAAACAAATACAGCTAACAAAAAAACTTTTAATTAATCAATTTAAAATTTTTGACATCCTTCTGAAAATGGCTAAGCTCACTATTGAAACTGGGATTTGGTTGGGAAAATTTTTTTTAACTATGAGGCGGACATTTTCTCTTGTGTGTGTGTGTAATTTGCATGCTTTGGACATTTCAAGATTGCATAAAAGTAAATTCTCACCTTTCTAGATCGAGAGATGCCAATTTGCTGGCGAAGTGTGATATCATGTCCGTGAACTCAACCGGCGGATGATGTTGGTATCGTTGCTTTATTATAATATGGGAAGAAAGAACATTTGCAAATGCTATCTTCAGTTTAGACCATCCTTATCCATGATTGCAAATGCGGTATATAGACAGGTTACTTCCGTTCCGCTTAACGACTTCCTTTACACTGAAATGCCTTCCGTTACACTGAAACGACTTCCCTTTTACTAAATGCCTTCCGTTTACACGAAATGCCTTCCTTTACACTGAAATCCTTCCGTTTAACTGAAATGCCTTCGTTTAAACTGAAAGTTGCTTCATCTACATATGAAATCACTTGCATATATATATATATGTACACAAATAAACAACCGGTCTTTCTTATCTGAAACACGTTGTAAAGTTATTTTTTATGTATCGCTGAAAGGTTTTATATGGATGTGTAAGGGCGCTGAGTTTATTATTCGCGAGGTTTAATAGGTGTATATGCAACGATCAAGTTTTTATGTAATAAGTATGTGCAGTTGTGTTTGTATAGCAAGTTTATATGTATGCCGAAGTGTGTGTAGGTGTATATGCATGGATCAAGTTTATATGTAGGTGCGAGTAATGTACAGGTTGTGTTTGTGCAGCAGTTTATATGGCACGCGAGTGTGTGTAGGTGTATATGATGGATGAAACTTATACATATATCGGTGTCTTTTATTACTGCAGCCACAAGTTTATATGTATCATGAGTTATCTACAAGTGTATTACACATTGTTAACATTATATGTATTGTATCGATTTCATATTAGTGTGCGTATGTATTTAATATATGTATTTGTGAACATCCAGTAGTATGCATGTTATGGAGTAATGTATAGGTGTATATAACTGTTTTATTACATGTATTCATGAAGTTTGATTTAAATCCTCACGCCCTCATATTACTTTACTTTACTTACTTTACCTTTACTTAAGACATTTTATGTTGGTTTTTCCTTTAATTCTAACGATAATCTGTCAAATTAACATCTTTAGTATTTGTTCTTTCCTAACAGGTTTTCTGCAAGCAAATTTTTTTTAACCTATTGTTCTAGTTACATGGTTTTTCTATGTTTTCAAAATGTACAGATTTCACAAGATTTCTTGTATCCTGTATCCTGATGCAGCGAGGAAACTGTTTGAAAACTGGACCACGATAAGTGAAAGAATTCTTCCATATGCCCAGCTGAGATGGTAAACTGCCCTCAGTACTGGGTGACATGACACCAGGTAAGCTATTTCTTATAATGTTATAATTTTGTCATAATTTTGTTTTGTTCACCTACCTAAAGCATTTCAGCCTTCCATGAAGTAGCTCTAAAAACAATGTCTTTTTTTTTATTCACCATGTAGTCTTCAATAGGATCCTTGCTGTTACGCTCCTCTACTTCTCTGTCTACCACCACTGTTGCAGTTTCAAACTTATATCATTCATAGCCTATATTTAGCACAAAAATTCTAAATAGTCCCCATAAATTTAGAAACTTGATGTGGGTATTCTTAGTCAGTCAGTCATTTTACAATGATAAAATTAAATTTAAAAGCTTAAATATCTCTTGCTTGTTTCAGCATTCTTTTTAAAACAAGCTTTCCAATGAACACCATATATAAGACTTTTTTTATATAAAAGGCTATCGAATCAACACTCTTGGTTATAGGGCTGTAAAATCGATTAATCGCATCTAACATAAAGTCTGTGTTAAAATAATATATGTGTGTGTATGTTATATTTAGCACCATAATATACACAAACATATATTATGTTACACATACATTCCTTGGACCACTTTTGATAGATACTGACCACTGCTGACCAGGAACACCCCTCAAGTGCTGCAGTTTTGGAGATGCTCTGACCCAGTCGTCCTAGCCATCACGATTTGGCCCTTGTCAAACTCACTCAAATCCTTACACTTGCTCATTTTTCCTGCTTCCAACACATCAACTTTGAGGACAGAATGTTCACTTGCTGCCTAATATATCCCACCCACTAACAGGTTCTGTGATGAAGAGATAATCAGTGTTAAGAAAAGTCAGAAATGCTACTTTAGAAATATGAATTGTTATATACAGCATACTATATAAATGTTAATGCAACTTTATGTATTTTGGTCAAATTGTTTAGCTGCTAAAGAGGAGACAGCTTTGAAGGTCCTGCCAACTCTGCTTCCCCATCCATCTACAGGAGAGGAGGAAAGGTCTTCAGACCCACCACAGAGGAGGCCCAGAAGTCATTTATTGACATGCAACCTGTAAGTTTGCTTTAGTGTTTCTACTTCAATAAGGGTGGACGTTTGCACTGTTTGATATGCTTGATAACTATGAAAGTAATTCAGGGTTACAATATTGATAATTTACAATATTTATAATTTTGAAAGCTGCAGTCCATAACCTTTTTTTTTGTGTGTGTTCAAAATTTACAAATAGTATATAATGAGTGAGTACATCATGAATACATTTTCCAAATCGTGTTTTTGTCTTATCCTGAATCACTAACGGTACACCTATATAATAAGTCTTTATATTCAGACTATTTTAGACTGGCGGAGGAGCACAGTACCTGTGTGACTCGTCATAGACATAAAAGAGAGAAGTAACTCGGTTACAATGTTCTTCCAAAACGCATGCAGTTCTGTTTATTAACCGCTAGAGCACCAAAAGTTATGGACTGCAGCTTTACCCAACAAAAGTTAAGGAAAGCTGCATTCGTAACTTTTTTGGAACAAATTTTACAAAAATCTGTTATTGAGCAAGTACATGAAAGATCAGTGTCCTTTCCCAGTGTCCCAGTCACTTAAAGGATTAGTTCTCCCAAAATGAAAATGTCCTAATAATTTACTCACCTAATGCCATCCAAGATATCCATGTCTTTCTTTCCTCAGTCAGAGAAATTATGTTTTTGAGGAAAACATTTCTGGATTTTTCTTCTAACAATGGACTTCATTGGTGACCATTCTTTTAAGTCCAAATAATGCAGTTTCAAAGTCTTTGAAGTGTTTAAGCGGGCTGTACGATCATAGCTGAAGAAGAGGTTGTTATCTAGTGAAAGCGATAGGTCATTTAAAATTTTTTTATAATTTATAGACTTTTTACCTTCAATAGTTCAGACTGAGCTGATCAACAACGGACAGGAATTCGCCATCCGTTGAAAGGTCAGCCTACTATTCATATTCATCAGAATGTTATTCATTTACTATTCATATTCATATTCACTGAATACTATTACTATATATATATATAATTGCAAATAATACTATTTGAACTATCCTCCTACATTGATGGTCATTGTAAACAGTGGGCGGTACTTCTGCCGCGCCGGCATGACCTTTCAACGTAATGACGTAGTTCCCTGTCCGTTTGTTGATCAGCTCAATCCGAACTATTGAAGGTAAAAGTCTATAAATTATAATTTCAAATTTTTTGAAAATGACCTATCGTTTCACTAGATAACAACCTTCTTCAGCTGGATCGTACAGCCCGCTTTAAACACTTCAAAGACTTTTGAAACTGCATTTGGACTTAAAAGCGATGATGTAACAATGAAGTCCATTGTTAGATGAAAAATCCAGAAATGTTTTCTTAAAAACAACAATTTCTCTGCACTGAGGAAATGAAGACATGGATATTTGGATGCATTGGGTGAGTAACATTATTGGAATTTTCATTTTAGGTAAGAACTAATCCTTTACTTCCAATTCCAGCGGTACATTTATAATAATGATTTTAATTTGAGCTGTGATACCGATCACTGAAATCTGTCATGTAACTAAGAATATACACTATTAATCTGTAAGTCAGGTACAGTGATGGTGCTTCATTTTACTTGTTTTATAGCAGTTATTTAGAATTTAAACCACATCAAGAAAATGGCTAAATGTACAAACCAGTAAATGAGAAAACAAAGATACTTGTAAGTAAACAACCATGAAATCAAGAACAGAACATTTACCTGAAGAATACATTTAAATGAGAAAACTATAGGCCTTTATCAAAGTCAGTGTGTCATCATCTGGCTCTGATTAGTAGTCAGTAAGGAATTTCCGCTCTGGATTATTTTCAATCGGACAAGAAGCCGTTTAAAATTAAACTTACATGATACCCTACCATGCATGTCATCTTTCATTTTATTGTGTAACATTATCTTTCCTGTAGCTCAAACAGTAGAGTAGTTGGCTTGCAATGGCAAGATTATGGGTTTGATTCCCAGGGAAAGCAAAACTGATAAGAATGTAAATGTGTATCTTGAAATGCAATGTAAGTCAGCTTTGGATAAAGCGCTGCCAAATGCATAAATGTAAATTATCTAAGCTGAAAATTATCTAAGCTTATCTAAATGATCATCAGTGCTGCCAGTCAGGAGATTAACAAGCGGTTTGTGAATTTTAATGTTAAAGACACTATCAACATTACAGTAATATTTAGACTTTTTAATGCCTAAATGTTGATAATATTAGTCCAAATTATTCTTTTATTACCATTACTATAAATATGTAAATACACACTTTGTCATATTTGGTAATGTTTGCAATACAATTTTTTTATTTCCACCAAAAAAAGCTTAACTAGCATGTCAGTTATATTGCAGCACTCTAAGTTATTGTGTGTAATCAACAGGTTGGGACCAACATGGTTGAATATTTAAACCATGAGATGACTGGAGCATTGCTGCACATTCTGTGCCTCAGTGATGAGACAAGGGGACATCACAGACCTTTGCCATTATTCCAGGCCAGCCATTGAGACTGTGTCTTTGTTGGAGCGGTTGATCTTTGCTTTAAAGCTTTTTTTGTTTTGATGTTCAGTACACCAAGCAGTGTCTCCCCACCTGGGAGTTTCTCAGCATGCTGTATATCAAATTGAAGGAAAAGAGTCCTCCTCTGTAAAGTTTTGAGGACAACAGTGGTTTCAGGCCCACATGATATGTAGATGATTTTAAAATGTATTTTGTTGCTGTTCTTAAATCAACACATATTAATAAATTAAATTGTAATCGTATGAGAGTTCAAATTAGTTGTTTAATGACTTTAATGCCTGAATATTTGGACAGATTTACATTTGTTATAAAGTCTGTGGGGAAGGGTGAATGTCAGAGGGTGTGTGGGTGGGGGTTGGGATGGGGGGTAAAGAATGTATTCAATATTGTATACAAACAAAGTATTAAAGAAATGTATTGTTTTAAAGAAATAATATGTTTTAAATTAAATGAGATTGAAATCACATATACATGGCCTCTGGTTTATTGTATTACAGAGACAATAATTATTTTACATTCGTAATATAAAAATATATTTGTAACTAATGTATAAAGGCAGTGAGACAGGAAATAATCTATTTATTATTAAATAATAACTATTTATTTGACTAAACTATTTGTTTGACTTAACCCAGCAAGAGGGTTAATTTTACCCACTGGTTGGGTCAAATGAATGACCCAGTAAAATGGGTTAAATGGTAAAACCCAGCACTTGGTCAAACCAACCCAGCTGGTGTTCTGTCCAATAGTGACCCAGCAGCTGGTTAAGGTTGGGTTATTTTAACCCAGCAGTTTTAGAGTGTAGGACTGAAACAGAAAAACACAAAAGGGCATCTATTTCAGAACACATAGGAGACAAAAATATTCATATACAAACTAGCATTAATTGTATAGAATTACAAATACTATTCAGTTATTTATTACAATACAAATAAATATTTTTATATGTTCTTCAATAAAATGGATTTCATAGGGCCCTAGAATCTTGTCTGCCACATCATGAAGCTGTAACAGGAATGGAGACAGCAAGCTGAGGCAAGGATCTAAATGTAGAAGAATTTTAATAAAGAGACAGAAAAACAATTGAGACAGTTGGGAGAACTCCTAACACCAAACAGTGACTGACAAAACACAAGGGCTATATACACAAAGGGAAATAAGCATTCTGACAACCTAATTCCCTAAAAGAGGTGTCAGTTGGTCCAATTTCATTACAAAATGCTGAGACAACTCTAAACTGCCCATGATGCAAACCAACTATACTGTGGTAATAGAAAGTCAGACTATATAAAGATTTTTATTAAGCATTTTTCTAAATTTTATTTTTAACAGCATTTTCATGTTGTGATTTTCATATTTCTGTGAATATAACCTACTGTATAATAATAATCATTACAATAAAACCATAAAATAAAAATAAAACAATAAAAACATTTTGAAATGTTTATGTTTGTACTTTGGAAATGTATTTTATCTGCAGTCAAATTAGGCTAATTATGTTACATTTTAAGCTAATTTTGAGCACAAAATATGTGCTTTCTGTAATGATTTTAGGGGACGATAATATCAGCGATAATTAATGTGCATCTCGCAATAAAGCTGGTTATCCATCAGGTGCTGATTTCACATAGAGCAGCTGTTACTACACAGAGCCGTTGTTAACTGACAAGCTGCGCAAATCCACGTTCTTTATCATCTTTATTACGAGATGCGATTGATTATCGGCCGATATTTATTGTGCACCCTAATGTATTTGTTTCTGGTGTAACTGTTTAGTTGATGTTTGTATAGGCATTGTTAAGGCTGATTGGCCAACGAGTTGTCAGCAAAATACTCCTTTCACCAATGAGAAACCTTTCAGCACACCCATTTCTATGACCTGCAGCCGTCTCTAAGACAAGAAGTAATACTTGCATTGCATACAAGAAAGAAATGGTCCAGAAAGAAGGTGGTTTGGAAACAGAAAAGAGGGTGTATTAATCTCCAGAATGCGTATCGGACATTGTATATTAAATCAGTCTCTGCATATAATAGGGAAACATGAAACTGGATATTGTAACAAATGTGTCAAGCAGAAATATAACTGTTAAATGTGATGCATATAAAAGAGTAAGATTTCAATTTAGCTCTTTTGGGAATAAATAATTTGTCACTCTAGGTTCTTCTTAGGACATGGCCAAAACAATCTATAATTTATAATGAATTGTTTATTTATTTGAAAGAAACGGTACTGATTAATAGAACTGAGTAATTCTTTACCATTATGCGCGCACACTCCTTTCCAGTAGGTGGAGGGAATGCATCTTTTGAGTTGGCCTGCCAACCGCCGTTAAACCAGAAGAAGAAGAGAACGGGAGTAGTAGTTTTCATCACACAGCTCTGAGTCTTCGAGGTGAGGTGATTCGTGTATTTATACAATTATAAAAATACAGTTTGTTAAAGCAACAAATTACAGGCTCATTCCTGTGTTGTTTCAATCTGGTACAGTTCTATTTGTGCGTCTTTTCTGGCGTTTCTTAACTGAAACAAACATTTAGCCTAGCAGTAACGTTAGGGTTGCTAACCATTCTGAATAATACGGGATTGTCCCATATTTAAGACATAGGTTTGTCCCTTACACGCAGGCATGCGCCTATGACCACTCAGACCAACGAATAGCAAACTAAACTGAAAATAATTCATTTTTGAACAAATCATTGTTTGTTTTGGGAACGTTTGCCTAAGGCTTTAAGACCAGCAGCATCCTCAGCCGGCTGTATTTATTATGTAAATACTATAGTAGCTGTAGCTATATTGTGATAAATAAAAAAATTATTAAATTGTACATAAATACACATGTGATTGTGTCTAAAACCAATCTGTACACATGCAGACAATGAAATGACATACACTGTGAGGTACAGTACAAATATTTGTCCCTTATTTTCAATGATGTGGAGGAGCTATTGTTAAATTAATAAAATCCTGAGCGACTTTCTATGCTGTGATTGTTTAACAGGGTTTTGCATGGCCCTAAATAAGGTGGAGGTGGTAAAATCCTCCTCATGTGCACACCTAAGGTACTGCATTTCTACTGGCTGAAGAAAACTCATTTTACAAGCACGTATTTGAGGTATTTCAACAATAAGATTTTATTATTTTGAAAACAGTGTCATATACAGTTTTGTGAGATTATTATGTGTGGACCAAAGTCTCTTTAGGGGTCGGTCAAGGGGCATGTCCCCTAAAAGAATATTTTGTAAATTTTAAAGATAAATTCATTAATCTGGTGCACGTTTACAGTTCTAAATTAAGAGCTATAACCCATGTTCAGTGTGCAAATTGAATTTGGAAAAGTCTGTGCATTGAATTGTCCCTGAGCCTCTCACAGCAGGCATGCATCTTTTATTTCTGAGATGGGCAGATTGAGAGATCACTGATCAAGTCATTAGAAGCAATTATTGGCTGATAGCATTGGTAGATGATCTGCTGTGGGAAAGGTATATGTTCAAGTTGTCCTAAACACATTTGTTATTTATTTAAGAAAATGTGTTTGCCACATCTTGCTCTGTTGTTCTTTGGCAGATGCATGTGCTGTTTAATGCCTCTTACAAGTGTTTTCCTCAGCGTGTTACTTAGCGTTTTATGGTTATATATTTATCTGTAAAATGTAAGAAAGTCTAGAAAGAAAAAATGAAAAAATGTAAATAAGATTTTAAAAAAAATTGACAAATAACTTCACATTTGATAGATGGATGAACATATACAAAATTATTTAAGTGTGTGATTTTCTGAAAGCATCAATTTGATAACTGATTTATTTTTTATTTTGGCAGATCTGCTCGAACCAACCACACAGGAGTTCAGCTCCTCCACAACAGTTTATGAAAGAAAGTCAAAAACATGACTGATCCAGAACCTCTGGAATAAAACAGGAAGACACTGAACAACAAATAGGTTGGTGTATGTTCTTCATTCTTCACTAAGTTTATAAAAGTTCAAGTGGTTCAAACGCTGTAAAAATAAGTTAAAACTGCAGTACAGAAAAGACATGAAGTTACAGTGGTTAATTTTTTGGGGATTTTACATTGAGTCGAGGCTCATCTATTCAGTGTGGATAAATATGTTGGTTTGTGATGTACTGGCACCTGCAGTTGAAGGCATTTACAGTGCATAAGTCACTAATGTCACTTACTTGTCCCTCCAAAATTAAAAGAATATTATGGGCCAGTATTGTCTTCAATTGTTGTTTTAAAAGAAAAAAGAAAGCCAGAGGCAGAACCTGAAGTTGGCTAAGAAGCTATAGCTGGACCCTGAGCAGCCCCAGCAGCTTTGATGCTCCAAGACCGAGGAGGTTAATTTCCGCAAGGCTGGATCACCCTCAAACCCCTCAGCTTTGGGGCATGGTTTACAGTTGGGCCAAGATTTTTATATTGCCTAAAATATCCAAGTTTAGGCTTTATTTTTGTTTGGTAATGGTCTAAAAGTAGTTTGACCAATAACATAACAGGCATTGTACATAATCACCAATCGCTGATTGATAGAAGGTGGGATCTATAGAGAACAGTCACGTGTATTTCAGGTGTGTTTGACTTGAAGCGGTGTTGTCGGGAGTGATTCATAAGCTTAAAGCAGCCGCTGCTCTGCTCTCTATAGCTCTCATGATACTTGGATGTTATACAACGCATCGCACAGCACAGAAAGCCAAAATCTGGGCCTGTATTCATGAAAAATCTTAGTGAGTTGCTCCTAGTAGCAAAATTCTTAGAAAAGTGGGAGTTTACTCCTAAAATTAAAGATCCTAGTAAAGAAAAAGTCATTCAGAAAGCATCTTAACCTTTAAAAGAGGTCTTAAGACCAAAATTGTTAGAGTATGGACGAGGACTTTTAAGAGGCTTAAGAGTTTCTTTAGCAGTGGAGAAAATGAAGAGGGAGAAGAAATGTGTTGCACACAATGCATGATAGTGAGTTAATAAGAGCCTACACATTAGATCGTGCAGGGATTAATCTTATTAGAGACACGCTAACATCTCAGACACCTAGAAATGCCATAGAGCCAGAAATGCATTAAAATATTTGGCAACTGGAAAAATGCAACTATGCAGCAGTGATGATTTTGGTCTGTCACAACCTTCTTTAAGCAAAGTGATCACACAAACAATTACAGCACTTTTGGAACCTTACTGTGTCACTGTTCATTTCCTGTCAAATATATTAAGTACAAGCTTAACAGCATGATAAATAAATAATAAAGAATCTCTCTCTCTTTCTCTCTCTCTCTGCCTATATATATATATATATATATATATTGTGTGTGTGTGTGTGTGTGTATGTATATGTATATGATATATATATATATATACACACACACTAAACAGAAAAATTACACTTGTAATTTCAAAGTAAAGGCACGATCTGGTCACCTTAACCTAAGCAAAGTTCTTTGAACCCTATATCATTCCTGGGGTGTTTTATTTTTATTTTTAATACTTTCTACTGTTACCTGAGGGTTTAAATGTCTTTTTCCTTTCACATCTATATTTATTTTCTATACTGAAAACTTATTTTAACTGAACTTTTTTTTTTACTATTTTAGACCTGAAAGAAGAGAACAAGGAGATTGAAGGACTGACTGAAGTGGAAGAGAAACATCATGTAAAAACTGAAGAAGCATGCTGGAGTCCCTCACTGAAAAGAAGAGATGAAATATGTTTCACTTGCACTCAGTGTGGAAAGAGTTTCTCATGCAAGCAAAATCTTGATATTCACATAAAATGTCATCTTGAAGGGTTTTCAGATGACCTGAAGGACTCACCTGAAAGTTTATACAAAGGAGAAGCCTTATGTATGTAATTTATGTGGAAAGAGTTTTATTCAGAGGGTACATTAAAAGACACCAGAAGAGACACAGCGTGTGAAGAATCATGCTTGCTCAGAATGTGGGAAGACTTTTTTACAGATGGAGCACTGAAAGTACACTTGATAGTTCACACTACAGAAACACCTACAAGTGTTCACACTGTGACAAGAGATTCAAACGGTCAATATATGTGAAAAGGCATGAGAGAATCCACACTGGAGAAGCCAGTCACATGTGATCATTGTGGGAAGAGTTTTGGACAAAAGTACATCTTAACAAACACTTGACAATCCACACTGGAGATAAGCCGCACAAATGTGATCAGTGTGGGAGGGGTTTTCACAAAAAGACCTCCTTAATGTTCACATGACAATCCATACTGGGTGAAGCCTACACATGTGATCAGTGTGGAAAAGAGTTTCAGAATATCAAGTGTTTTAGAGGTCATCTGCTTATTCATACCATGAAAGACTCTATAACTGTGACCAGTGTGGTAAACATTTTTTAGAACAGGTGCCCTAAACAGGCATCTAAAAGTTCATACAAAGGAGAAGCCTCATGCGTGTTCTTTGTGTGGAAAGAGTTTTAGTGAGCGTGATGCTTTAAAATACATCAGAAAAGACACAGCGTGTGAAGGATCATATTTGCTGTGAGTGTGGGAAGGCTTTTTTACAGATGCTGAAGTGAAAAAACACAAGGAAACTCACACTACAGAAACACCTTACAAGTGCTCACACTGTGACAAGACATTTAACGGTTGAGTATATCTTAAAAGTACAAGAGGATCCACACTGAGAGAAGCCATATCACTGCTATTCATGTGGCAAGGTTTCATCAATTATATTCTCTAACCTATCACAAAAAAAAAGATGCATGTCTGAAGTTACAGTAAGTCATTTAAATATTGATCTGTACTTCCAGGTGTGATGCTGTGTAGAGCCATATCAATCTATTCTTTTGGTAATCAGTTAATCAAGAGTAAATGATTGACTTATTGCTGATCATTTCAGATTTATCAGTAGCTTTATTGATTATTTGGCTTTTGTAAATTCAAATGTAATATCTATTCTAACTAATAAAACAAAAAAAATTCTTTTAATAAACTTTTAGTAAACTGAATTGATCTCCTTCAGGTTTTCTGTCCTCCTTAGAAGTCTTCAATACACCAACTTTGCTTATAACTGAAACAAAGCAAAAACAAAAGTGTATTTATTTCAGAGCACATAGAGACTAAAATATTTATCTACAAACTATCATTACTGATAGAATAACAAACTATTTATTACAGTACAAATATATATTTTTTTATATATAACTTTTTTAAATATTGGCACTACTAGGTAGAACAAAGGGAAGTTAATTTAGATTTAAAACATCTAATTGGTTGATGATCATTTGTGTATACCTGTAATAATTCCACATGGATCTCCAGAAATAAATACATTTAAAAAATGTAAGCTTTTTCTTGCTGCTCTAACTTATGCCGCCTAGTTTGCCTATAGGCACACATTGCATGCCCTGCCTCTGAAGGCTGTCTCAATTTGAAGGATCCTTGGAAAACAGCCTTAGTTTTGTGTCTTTCATTTAGTTCTTGTTGAACTGAAGAAGCTGAAAGAAACAGAGTCGGCACTGAGCATTTAATTAGTTAAATATAAAATGTAAGACCAAAATGTTTTCGGAGGTGAAGGCACACATGCTTTGTTTTGGTGTAAGACTAAATATCACTAGATGCCAATAATATGGTCGCTGGGAGACACATTAAGTTGTCATACATTATACTGCATTAATAGAAAGCCAGTTAATGTAAAGATTTTACATAAGTGTTTTTCCAAAATTAAATTATAATAGAATTAATGGTATTTTTGTGCCATGACCATGGGGTGAGAATTCATGTGCTAGACCAGTGATTCCCAAACCTATCCTGGAGGATCCCTTTAGTTAATGTTGCCATCAACGGCAACCAGGTGAGACACAGGGCCCAATGACTGATCTAAAGTATCCAGAAAGAAATTTGTTACCCATTCTCAGTGGGAAAGTGCCCAAGCAACATTGCTCAAAAAAACTTGCATCATCAGCCTAACACACCTGATTGAACTCAATAACTCGTTAGCAGAGAGACTACAAGACATTAATTGGGTGTCTGGTAAGGGGCCCTCCAGGACAGGTTTGAGAACCCTGTACTAGTCTATCTCTTAAAGGCCAAAACACACCACACGATTTTAGCAATTCTATAAGATCACTACATGTCACACTGTACAACATCTAATAAACTTGTACCCACCTGTGTGTAGACTGCATGATGAGGACACCTATGACTTGTACGCTACAAGTCCACGACGCACATTACTGTAGTATAATAAAACGTCATCAGCATGTGCTAGTGGTAAACAAAAGAGCACGACGAATCACACTTTAGCAGTTTATTTATTTATTTATTTTTTCAAAGACAACCAGCGATTATGAGTCACGATAAAGAAACTGCCACGATTCTTTTACGATGCCAATATTTTGTCTGGGACCGACAGCCGAAACTCGTGTAGTGTTTAGGGCTTTACAGGAGGACTCTCGCGTTCAGATTTCTGCAGTGGAAACCATTGATATTTTCTAATTCAGTGGTCCAAATATCATTGAAATCTCACTTATCTATGAATTTAAAAAAAATGGGAACTTTTGTATGTTTTTGTTTTAAAATTATTGTGGCGTAATGTAATGTCGTATATATTTGGTTAAGAATGATTGGCCATTGACCAACGAGAAAGCTTTCGGCACGCCCATTTCTCTGACGTGCAGTAGCTGTCTCTAAAACGTGAAGAAATGTAGTCACAGCTAGCGCCATCACACAGCTTTGAATCTTCTGAGGTGAGATTTTCGTACATTTTCATACAATTATAAACATACAGCTTGTTAAAGCAAGATTTTACAGGGTCATTCTGGTTTGTTTTAATCCGGTGCAGTTCTATTTTATGCGTCTTTTCTGGCGTCTGCTGACTGAAACAAATATTTAGCCTAGCAGCAGGGTTGCAGCCTTTCCAAATAATGAGGAATCGTCACGTATACAATGCAATGCAAGCAAATCTCATTTGGTCAGTACTTGTCTTTTGAATATCTAGGATTGTGCTGAAAGGTGCTCCACGCATTCTGTTTATCATTATTTACAGGTCTCCAAAATACTCTCCAGCCTTGTTGAAGAGGTCACAGAAATGCTATCAATGATTTCCTCAGAGTTTGACTGTTTTGCTATTGCAGGGATTTTAATATTCACATAGATAATGCAGAAAACAAAACTACAAAAGAAATGATAACGGTTCTAAACACTTTTGACCTGATTCAGCATGTGCATGGACCCACACACAAAGGTGGACACACTCTAGATTTAATCATCAGTAGGGGTCTAAACATTTTATCCATTGTTATTAGGACGTAGCACTATCTGATCACTTCTGAATTTCCTTGATATATTGATCTCTGCTACCATTGAATCTAGATCTGTCTCTGTCAGAAGGAGATGCATTAACGAGAACACTAGTGTGCGGTTTATGGAGGCTATATCTCTAACACCAAGCATTTCTGCAGACTCTGTTGATATTCTCCTTGATTCCTTTAACTCAAAAGTTAAGAATGTTATTGATGATATTGCTCCAATTATAGTCAGTGGAAAACAAACAGACAGAAATCAGTTTGGAGAAGATCAACAGCAGTTCAGACTATGAAAAGACAATGCAGAAAAGCCGAGCTCGGATGTGGTGGAAGACGAAACTTGAAATTCACTATAGCATCTATAAAGACAGCCTTCATGCTTTTAATGTGAAACTAGCCACAGCTAGACAGAATTTCTTCTCAAACCTTATAAACAGTAACTTAAACAACACTCATACTCTTTTGCCACTGTTGAGAGACTGACAAACCCCCAAGTCAGATTCCCAGTGAAATGCTCTCAGTTAGCAAATGCAATGAGTTTGCTTCCTTCTTTCTGAAAAGATCAATAATATCAGGAAGGTGATTAGCACATCCTCAAGCAATGCAGAGGTCAGACAGATCTGGATGCAATATCAAAAAGATACTATGTCTATTTTGAAGCAATTGATAGCAAAATTTGGGAAGAAATAGTGCAGCACCTAAAATCGTCAACCTGCTATCTTGACACACTTCCCACATCTTTTTGTGTGTTTAACTGTTTAGAAGCAGATCTCTTAGAAGTGGTGAAGCTCTCACTTCTGTCTGGGAATTTTCCAAACTCCTGAAAACTGCAGTTGTAAAGCCCCTCCTGAAAAGAGCAATCTTGATAACACCATTTTGAGCAATTACAGACCAATATCTAATCTTCCTTTTATAGGCAAAATTATAGAAAAGGTAGTTTTAAATCAGCTGAACAAATACTTAAACTCAAATGGATACCTAGACAATTTTCAATCTGGTTTCCGACTGCATCACAGCACAGAGACAGCACTCATTAAGATAATAAATGATATTCGCTTAAATTCTAACTCTGGCAAAATATCAGTGCTGGTATTGCTAGATCTCAGTGCTGCGTTTGACACTGTCGATCATAACATACTTCTACAGAGACTGGAAACCTCGGTTGGGCTTTCTGGGATGGTACTCAAGTGGTTCAGGTCATACTTAGAAGGGAGAGGCTATTATGTGAGTATAGGAGAGCATAAGTCTAAGTGGACGCCATGACATGGAAACCCACAAGGCTCAATTCTGGCACGCTCTTGTTTAGCCTGTATATGCTCCCACTAAGTCAGATTATGAGAAAGAACCAAGTTGCCTATCACAGCTATGCTGATGATACACAGATTTACCTAGCCTTATCGCCAAAAGACTACAGCCCCATTGACTCCCTCTGCCAATGTATTGATGAAATTAATAGTTGGATGTGCCAGAACTTTCTTCAGTTAAACAAGGATAAAACTGAAGTTATTGCATTTGGAAAAAAGATGAAGTTTTCAAGGTGAACAAACAACTAAAAATCAAGTCAGGAATCTTGGTGTGATTCTGGAGACAGACCTTAGTTTCAGTAGTCATGTCAAAGCAGTAACTAAATCAGCATACTATCATCTAAAAAACATTGCAAGAATTAGATCTTTTGTTTTCCAGTCAAGACTTAGAGAAACTTGTTCATGCCTTTATCACCAGCAGGGTGGACTACTGTAATGGTCTCCTCACCGCCTTCACAAGAAGACCATTAGATAGCTGCAGCTCATACAGAACGCTGCTGCCAGAATTCTGACTAGAACCAGAAAATCTGAACATATCACACCAGTCCTCAGGTCCTTACACTAGCTTCCAGTTACATTTAGGATTGATTTTAAAGTACTTTTACTGCTTATAAATCACTCAATGACCTAGGACCAAAATATATTGCAGTTATGTTCACTAAATATAAACCTAACAGACCACTCAGATTATTAGGAATGAGTCAGTTAGAAATACTAAGGGTTCACACAAAACAAGGGAGTCCCTTTAGTTACTATGCGCCGAAGTTGGAATCCGCTTCAGAAGAGATCAGATGTGCTAAAACATTAGTCACATTTAAATCTAGACTCAAAACTCATCTGTTTAGCTGTGCATTTGTTGAATGAGCACTGTGCATGTCCGAACTGATTGCACTGTATTTTACGTATTCACTGTGTTTTAAATTCATTTTAAATAAGTCAATTTTAAATAATTTCCAATGTTTTAAAATTGCTTGTTTTATTTTATTATTTTTCTTCATGATTATTTTACTTTCTTTTATGTAAAGCACTTTGAATTACCATTGTGTCGAAATGTGCTATATAACTTGCCTTGCCTTGCCTATACCCAGGCATACGCGTAGTGACCACCCAAACGATACTGAATAACAATCTCTTAATTGAAATTCATCTTTGGATATATATATCTCGAAGTGAACGACACATTATTGTTTTAATTGTTATATATATAACAATTGCTAAAAAGACATAACAATAATACTGATTATAATGATACGAATTCTACTAATAAGAACTATAAAACGCACTAAGGACTAGACTTGTGCCGATATTCGATAATGCGATATATCGCGGTAATGAATATGCACGATATTGTTATCGTGGGCACTTCCAAATACCGAGAATAATTATATATTACAAATTATTCAGAATTTGAAATGCATTTTAAGAATACTTTTCCCATCAACTGGTCAAAATGCACAACACCGTTGTATGCTGCTTTAAAGACACATGTGAACCCTGATGTAAACAAGCCGCATGAGAAGCACATGGAGGAACACGTGAGAGATGCTGAATGAAAGACATTCAGTCTCTGACAGCAGATGGCGCTAAACTGCAGAAAATGCAGCCCTTACCCTGGAAACCCATAAATAAAACAACTGCTACTTTCTAAACATTTAAATAATATAAAATAATATTTATATATTTCCATAATTTTTTTCCATTTTAATCTGGACTACAACATGTCCTAGATATTGTTTGAAAGTGTTTTGATTCTTTATTGTTCATTAACACTTTACATTAGGGCTTCATTAGTTACAAACTGCCAATGAAAAATTCTTCTGAACATTCATTAATCTTAGGTATTCCAATTTTTAATAACACATTGTTAAAATCGAAAGTTGCAACTTTGTTATTTAATGAGCTAACATGAGCTAAGACTTGAATTTTTAACAAAGATTAGTAACTTCTGTAGCAAATGTAGCTATTGCTCATTGTGAATGTTAATGCATTAACTAAGGTTAACTAATGAGGTCTTATTGTAAAGTGATACCTATGGGTCTTTAAAGTTCTTTTGCACTTTAATCGTGTAAAATTTTTAACTTTAAATATATTTTTGTATTGCTTTATTGTATTTAAATGTTCAGTTATTTTGTTATAAGAAAAAGTTATTTAACCTGTTATACTATATTATGACCACTTTTTTAAAACTTAATTTCAATACCGTGATAGTAACCGCTATACGGTGACAAAACATTATCAATTAATCGAACAGGAAAATTTGATACCGCATATCCCTACTAAGGACTAATGAGCTGCTGGATTCTTGAACATTATAATCAGGTTGTGTGTCGTTCACTCGAACTGATTTGCTAAAAAAAGGTCCTGTGTCCCAATTAGCCTACTTATAACATGCCATAAAAGTATGTACTCTCTTTGTGAAGAAAAAGTACATACTTTTGAGTAGTAGAAGATTAGTAGGCAAGCTTTGGGACATACTACTGTCATGGCTGCTGCTTTAACTGACTCTCTGTTGCTTAGTTACTATTATGTAACTGCCCTGTCAATCATCTTGTCACAGTTAACATCATCCAGATTTAGTTTAATTTGATTTCCTACCGTATTGGAGAGAAAGATGCATGTTGATCTGCTAGTCGTGGGTCTAGCATTGAGAACTCTGCTCATGTGTTTGCATAATGATGCATTTAAAAGTTAATGACCAAAAGTATCATTATAAAGTTCACAGTGTTGCTGCAGATGAAATGTAACATGGATAACACTAAATTAATATTTTCATCAGGTTAGACATTATTTATCACTCAAATCCCTTTCTCTACCGGTCAGTCACTTCATGATATCCGCCATCTGTGTACACTTTTTATGCATGTATGTAGTTCTAATCAATCCTGTCCACTGCAATATTAGCCGTTTGAATGTGCAGCGATCTGCACTAATTCTAACCGGAAGTAGTAGACCATCCAGGAATCTTTGGCATACTTTTTAAACATACTATTATTAGGGACATCTTAAATTCTATTTTTGAATACTATTTAGTTCAGAAAGTATGCAAAATGGGATGCAAAGGGACTATAATAGGTGAGCCAGCCAATGAGATTACTCTTTGCACATTAGTTCTGCCCACTAACGGAAAACCCAGCAGTTCTTAAAGGGTTACTCCACTGCAAAATGAAAATTTTGTCATTATTCACTTACCCCATGTCGTCTCCAAACCCGAAAAGCTTTGTTCGTCTTCGGAACACAATTTAAGATATTTTGAATGAAAACCGGTAGGCTTGAGACTGTGCCACAGACTGCCAAATAAATAACAGTGTCAAGGTCCAGGAAAGTATGAAAAGCATTGTCAGAATAGTCCATCTGCCACCAATGATTCAACCGTAATGTTATAAAGCGATGACAATACTTTTTGTACACGAAGAAAACAAAAATAATGACTTTATTCAACAATTCCTCTCCTCTTTGTCTCTCCAAATTAGCATAGTGCCATTTTGACAAATCTGAGCAGTGAGCAGGAGGCGCGACGCACTTCTGTTCCAGCAGCTGCATGCGATGCACTGTTTTCATTCAAACCAAAGTGTAAATAGACGTAAAAACATATCCTTGTGGTGTGGCTGACACAGAAGAGCTGCAAGAGTCAGTGGTCCACTGCATGAGGGAAGAGAGTTGCTGGCTAACAAAAGTCAGTGGTCTGCTGGATGAGGAAAGTGAGGAGAGTCAGTGGTTGCTGGTGAGGAAAGTGAGTCACTGGCTGAGGAGAGTCAGTGGTCCACTGGGTGAGGGAAAGTGAGGAGAGTCAGTGGTCCACTGGGTGAGGAAAGTGAGGAGAGTCAGTGGTCCACCGCGGAGGAAAGTGAGGAGAGTCAGTGGTCCACTCGTGAGGAAAGTGAGGAGAGTCAGTGGTCCACTGGGTGAGAGAAAGTGAGGAGAGTCAGTGGTCCACTGATGAGGAAAGTGAGGAGAGTCAGTGGTCCACTCGTGAGGAAAGTGAGGAGAGTCAATGGTCCACTGGTGAGGAAAGTGAGGAGAGTTAGTGGTCCGCTGCATGAGTTGCTGAGCTAAAGAGAGTCAGTGGTCCGCTGAGAGGAAAGTGAGGAGAGTCAGTGGTCCGCTCATGGGTTGCCGGCTGAGGAGAGTCAGTGGTCCACTATGTGAGGAAAGTGAGGATAGTCAGTGGTCCACTGCATGAGGAAAGTGAGTTGCTGGCTGAGAAGAGACCGTGGTCTGCTGCATGAGGAAAGTGACAGAGTCAATGGTCTGACTGCGGAGGAAAGTGAGTTGCTGGCTGAGAAGAGGCAGTGGTCTCTGCGGAGGAAAGTGAGTCGCCAGCAGAGAAGAGTCAGTGAGTCTTCTGCATGAGAAAGTGAGGAGAGTCAATGGTCCGCTGCATGAGGAAAGTGAGGAGAGTCAATGGTCTGCCGTGAGGAAAGTGAGTTGCTGACTGAGAAGAGGCAGTGGTCTGCTGTGTGAGGAAAGTGAGTTGCTGCTGAGAAGAGGCAGTGGTCTGCTGCGGGAGGAAAGTGAGTCGCCAGCAGAGAAAGAGTCAGTGGTCTTCTGCATGAGGAAAAGTGACGAGAGTCAGTGGTCCCATGCATGAGGAAAGTGGAGGAGAGTCAATGGTCCACTGCATAAGAAAAGTGAGGAGAGTCAATGGTCCACTGCATGAGGAAAGTGAGTTGCTGACTGAGGAGAGTCAGTGGTCCACTGCGTGAGGAAAGTGAGGAGAGTCAGTGGTCCACTGCAGAGAAAGTGAGGAGAGTCAGTGGTCCACTGCATGAGGAAAGTGAGGAGAGTCAGTGGTCCACTGCATGAGGAAAGTGAGGAGAGTCAGTGGTCCACAGCGTGAGGAAAGTGAGTTGCTGACTGAGGAGAGTCAGTGGTCCACAGCTGAGGAAAGTGAGGAGAGTCAGTGGTCCACCTGTGAGGAGAGTCAGTGGTCCACTGCGTGAGGAAAGTGAGTTCTGACTGAGGAGAGTCAGTGGTCCACTCGTGAGGAAAGTGAGGAGAGTCAGTGGTCCACTGGGTGAGGAAAGTGAGGAGAGTCAGTGGTCCACTGGGTGAGGAGAAAGTGAGGAGAGTCAGTGGTCCACTGCGTGAGGAAAGTGAGGAGAGTCAGTGGTCCACTCTGAGAGGAAAGTGAGGAGAGTCAGTGGTCCACTCGTGAGGAAAGTGAGGAGAGTCAGTGGTTCACTGCGTGAGGAGAGTCAGTGGTCCACAGCGTGAGGAAAGTGAGTTGCTGACTGAGGAGAGGAGTGGTCCACAGCGTGAGGAAAGTGAGAGAGTCAGTGGTCCACTGCATGAGGAAAGTGAGAGAGTCAGTGGTCCACCTGCGGAGAAAGTGAGTTGCTGGCTTAGAAGAGTCAGTGGTCTGCTGCGTGAGGAAAGTGAGTCGCCGACTGAGAAGAGTCAGTGGTCCGCTGCATGAGGAAAGTGAGGAGAGTCAATGGTCTGCTGCGTGAGGGAAAGTGAGTCGCTGGCTGAGGAGAGTCAGTGGTCCCCTACATGAGGAAAGTGAGGAGAGTCCGTGAGTCGCTGCGTGAGGAAAGTGAGTCGCCAGCTGAGAGTCCGTGATCCGCTGCTTGAGGAAAGTGAGTCGCCGCTGAGGAGAGGTGAGGAAAGTGAGTTGGCTGAATTCCTTAAGCGTGTGACAGTAATGTTACATCTTACCATACTGTGATGCGTCTCCGCACAATGAGACAAAACCAGTAAAATAAATTACAAACAAGGCATTTGTTGCATCCAGTGGGGACATAATTACTGATTATAATGAC
Organism: allo-octoploid hybrid of Carassius auratus x Cyprinus carpio; assembly: GCA_024542945.1. NCBI lineage: Eukaryota > Metazoa > Chordata > Actinopteri > Cypriniformes > allo-octoploid hybrid of Carassius auratus x Cyprinus carpio. The sequence continues at coordinate 8,760,627 of CM045074.1, forward strand.
TTATACTGTCATTTTACGCATTGCATATCTCGCTGCATTAACATAAAACCATGTCTGCATTTGTGATAGGGCTGAACGATATGGACAAAATTTCATATCTCGATTTTAATGCCAGATATCTCGATATCGATACATATCTGCAGCCCCTCCCCATCCCCTTTCCCCACCCCTCTGGGGTCAGGCAGCTGGGGGGGTTTGTTTGTTGTTTTTGTTTTCCGTTGTTTATATATATATATATATATATATATATATATATATATATATATATATATATATATATATATATATATATATATATATATATAAGTTTATATATAAATACAGAATCTGAATTAAAATGTGTTTGATTTAAGCCTACATTTCAAAATTTTGTGTCAGAAAATGTATTATTTTAAGCCTTTCTGCACGCATCGATCACACAGGTGTAATCAGTCTAGGCTGGTCCCTGGAGCGATCGATCAAGTGCATCACATGATCAACTGCTAAATTCAAATGTTGAATTTAGCCAGAGACAGCGCTCAGAACTGTCATATATCACAACTTTTCAGTGTTTTCAACCACATACTGTTTATTTTAGGTTTCAAACATATAAATTCACATAAGTACTAAAAAAACCAATACATTTAGAGTTTGTAAAATACACACTGATGTCTATGGAAGAGGTATAATAATCCTTTCCATTATAATTCGACACGTTTTATTCATATCAGATACACATTGTGTAAGTAACTTAACTTCAATGTTTACTCTATTCTATTCCCAGTTCACCAGCCACTTACTTTTAAGTATTTGGAGAAGTGGATGAATTCATGTTGTAAACATAGAGGTTGTAAATCCAACAGATCCGATTCTCTGAACTGCGCTCTGCAGCTACAAACTAACATGGCGTACCCATCGCATACAACTCAACTAAGCGATTATAAAGGTGTTTAAACAACAATATGCTTCCACTTGCATGTATTTGACAATCGAATATCAGATATTTCATGCCATAGCTAACACATTTGTGAATATTCTAAATAATAAAGAAAAAATGACATAAAAGCAAATCATCATTCATTCAGCTGTTGCTGCTGCGGTGTGTCGCGTGACAACAATGGCGGTCACCATGGAAACGCCGCCCCTCTCACAATATAGTTCCCACGTCCCTGGTAGTGTGTGCGCGCTGGCTTTAGCGGTGCATTAAAGGGCACTCTAAAACTGATGTTTGTTGTGACTGCCAGAGTTGTATGCAGGGCGAGCGAGAGGGAAATCTATATCGTCCTATATCGTTGCTTTTTCGATAGTAATATCTTGAAAGTTCATATCTAGATATAGATCGCATAACGAATATCGTTCAGCCCTAATTTGTGATGAGAAACTACAAACAACAAGCGCTACTCCACACTGCAAAACTCGCGTTTGAATCATCAGTGGCAAATTCTTTAAATATGTAAACATACAGGCTATGAGTCAGAAGCGCCAGATTGTCCTTGCAAAGTTGGAATTCCCCATTTTATAGAAAGAGCCTTTGTGCACAGAAACATTGTAGGCTACTGGTTCAGGAAATAGTCCTCGTCCTCCGTAAAATGTGCTGCACACATCTGAATATTTGGGTTGAACTGTTCCGAACAATGTTGTAAATACAACTTCACCACTGATTTCTAGTTGTGTCCTCTTTTGGAAGGCCAAACAAAGTAGTTTAGCTTTCAGCAACCGAAACACAGAATCTCCACAACATGGCAGCGCAACAGCAAGAATAAAAGTTACACCTTCTTTCTTTGCATGAACATTTAGGGCATTATGCAAATTTTCCACACAGTGACATAGACAGGTGGGGAGTGTTAGAACGAGCCATTTTAGGTAGGTGTGGTTGACTCTTATCTTTTATAAAGAATATCTCTTTGGATTTGAGACTTTAGTCTTTGCAACTTTACAGATCTTCTTTATGCACCAAGAGCTTGTAACACTCAAAGAGAACGAAAATCTCATCATCATTCTGATCCCTTCAAAAGCGAGAGTCAATTTTTTTTTTTTTTTTTTACCCAGCCAGAGCATGTTTTTGTCGTTTAAGTGGCCTCTGCTGTCACTGTGGGTGGATGTTGAACATGAAGATTAATGCACAGTCTCTGTTCATCTGTTCTCATCATAAATAAATAAAGCCTATATGGTTGTCCTGTAGGTTCATTATTAAAAATCAAAATGTGAAAAAAATACAAGCAATTAAAGCGTGTTGTTATAATTAAAATACTGAAAATTAAAATGATGGTTAAAATAGATTGACGTAATTTTTTACGACCCTTTCTGTCAAAATGACAGGCAATGTTAAAGTAACGCAACCTCTGATACTAGCACCACGTAATAATATATGTTATATACAAGCACTTCAGATAAAAAAGCCTAAGCATTTTATTTGGCAAATGCATGTGCTTGTTTAATCCCTCTGACAAGTGTTTTCTCCAAAATATATAATACTTAGAATATATAAATGCATTTTAAAACAAATTAACTTCATATTTTGATAGATGGATAAAGACAAACAATATGATTTAAGTGTGTGAATTAATAACTGAATTATTTATTTATTTTGGCAGCTTCTCCTCCAAAGCGCAGGAATTCACCTACAGTTCAGCTCCTCCCACAACAGTTTATGAAAGAAAGTCAAAACATGACTGATCCAGAAGCCTGCAGAATGAAACAGGAAGATACTGAACAACAAATAGGTTGGTGTATATTCTTAATTCTTCAGTAAGGTTATAAAACTTCAAGCAGTTCATCAGATTCAGTGGTTGCAGTTAGAACAAATCCTGAAAGCTGTGAAATAGCAGTTAAAGCTGCAGTACAGAAAAAACGTGAAGTTACAAGTTTCAGTGGTTCATTGTTTTGATGATTACATTGAGTTGAGGCTCATCTGTTCAGCATGGATGAATATGACAGATTGTGATGTACTGGCACCTGTTATTAAAGGCATTAACAGTGCATAAGGTTCTTATGCTGTAAAAACTTGCCCTCTAAAAGAAAATACATACATATGAGACATAATATGAGCCGATATTGTCTGTTGTTTTGAAAACAGTTGTTTTAACATGAGTAACATCACAAAAGTTAGGCAGTGCAACCCTCTATACACACCTTGGGGTTGGTCACTGTTGGCTCAGAATCATGATGTCTATCAGCCATTGGTGATGGATGATGGCATTGTCTGTCGGCCCAACCCTACTTAGGGGAACATGAGTTTGAGTCCCATTTTGGGACCTTTGTGATCCGATAAATAAATATTTAAATATCTTCTAAATGAAACAGTAAGGGTTCCTATGCAGTTTAGAAATATAGAATTTGATTGATTGAAGTTATTTCCAGGAAATGCATGGAAAAAGGCAAGTCAACACTGCTATTTTATTTGTGCTTATTTCATTCATAGAGTTTACACTCATTTACTTCACACACTTGTTACTGCGTTGTAATTTTAGGGTTTATGTAAAACAATGTGATTTCCTTTGGCTGACCGGTTCCTCAGAGTTTAAAAAGAAGCTTTCACTTAAGTAATTAGCAGGTCTGAAATGTATGGAAAAAGAGAGACAGAGTATGGAAAAATATTTGTGTTTCAACTGTTTGCCCTATTCAGTGTTCTAAAGTATAAAATTAATTTCTAAAATAAATTGATCATTCAAGTAGCGAGCTTTCATGACAAACGTTTAGTAATCATCTGAACACAATTAATTCAAGCGCTTTTTCATTACGCATGAACTTTTAAAGTCTTTTTTTTTTTTACTTTTAAACAAACGTGTGTATGCATAAACCAGCAAAAGATAAAGAAGCAAACATGTAGGCCTAGTAGAAAATGTATCTGTATCTGTATCTAAGTTGATTATTAGCCTACTCTTGACAGAGAGCTGTTTTGGTTTTGAGAGATGCAGAGATGGCAACTTTTGTTTGTTTTGTTTAATTGGTGATCGCGCTGTGGACAATCAGTCAAAATCAAGAACGTCATCAGAGAGAGTGCAATTTTCAGTAAAAGCTAGATAATGGACTGTAAAAAGGAAAGATAGTGCAGAAAAACTTGACACTGACACTGCTAAATGTGTAAAATTAACTGAACTCTTTTCAAAGGGTTTAAATTTGGCTGCTGCAGTGGAGGACAGTTATCATGCAGAGGCAAGAATAAAACAGAAAATAAAGCTAGCACTAAAGCTACACTACTTCTGCCAGTTAGCTGTCAGCTACCAGTGTTGTTGTTTTTTTTTTGACAGTAGCTACGTTGTATTAAATAGTTGTAAGTTAGCGTAGAACCCCAGTATACAAACCCGATTCCAAAAAGTTGGGACACAGTACAAATTGTGAGTAAAAAGGAATGGAATAATTTACAAATCTCATAAACTTATATTTTATTCACAATAGAATATAGATAACATATCAAATGTTGAAAGTGAGACATTTTGAAATGTCATGCCAAATATTAGCTCATTTTGGATTTCATGAGAGCTACAAATTCCAAAAAAGTTGGGACAGGTAACAGTAAGAGGCATAAAAGTTAAATGTACATATAATGAACAGCTGGAGGACCATTTTGCAACTTATTAGGTCAATTGGCAACATGATTGGGTATAAAAGAGCCTCTCAGAGTGGCAGTGTCTCTCAGAAGTCAAGATGGGCAGAGGATCACCAATTCCCCAATGCTGCGCCAAAAATAGTGGAGCAAATAAGAAAGGAGTTTCTCAGAGAAAATTGCAAAGAGTTTGAAGTTATCATCATCTACAGTGCATAATATCATCCAAAGATTCAGAGAATCTGGAACAATCTCAGTCGTAGGGTCAAGGCTGGAAAACCATACTGGATGCCCGTGATCTTAGGGCCCTAGACGGCACTGCATCACATACAGGAATGCTACTGTAATGGAAATCACAACATGGGCTCAGGAATACTTCCAGAAAACATTGTCGGTGAACACAATCCACCGTGCCATTCCCGTTGCCAGCTAAAACTCTATAGGTCAAAAAGAAGCCATATCTAAACATGATCCAGAAGCACAGGCGTTTCTCTGGGCCAAGGGTAATTTAAAATGGACTGTGGCAAAGTGGAAAACTGTTCTGTGGTCAGACAAATCAAAATTTAAAGTTCTTTTGGAAAACTGGGACGCCATGTCATCCGGACTAAAGAGGACAAGGACAACCCAAGTTGTTATCAGCTCAGTTCAGAAGCCTGCATCTCTGATGGTATGGGGTTTCATGAGTGCGTGTGGCATGGGCAGCTTACACATCTGGAAAGGCACCATCAATGCTGAAAGGTATATCCAAGTTCTAGAACAACATATGCTCCCATCCAGACATTGTGTCTTTCAGGAGAAGACCTTGCCTTTTCCAACATGACAATGCCAGACCACATACTGCATCAATTACAACATCATGGCTGCGTAGAAGAAGGATCCGGTACTGAACTGGCCAGCCTGCAGTCCAGATCTTTCACCCATAGAAAACATTTGGCGCATCATAAAGAGGAAGATGCGACAAAGAAGACCTAAGACAGTTGAGCAACTAGAAGCCTGTATTACACAAGAATGGGACAACATTCCTATTCCTAAACTTGAGCAACTTGTCTCCTCAGTCCCCAGGACGCTTGCAGACTGTTATAAAAAGAAGAGGGGATGACACACAGTGGTAAACATGGCCTTGTCCCAACTTTTCTGAGATGTGTTGATGCCATGAAATTTAAAATCAACTTATTTTTCCCTTAAAATTATACATTTTCTCAGTTTAAACATTTGATATGTCATCTATTTTGTATTCTGAATAAAATATTGAAATTTGAAACTTCCACATCATTGCATTCTGTTTTATTCACAATTTGTACAGTGTCCCAACTTTTTGGAATCGGGTTTGTATTTTAAAATGTCATTGCTTCGTGATAATTGGTTACATGTGTTAGCTAGCCTGTTACTGAATTGCATGATTGAAATATCAGCAGATAAGGTAGGATTTAGGGGAACCACTGATATAGTCTACTTGCAATATAGTGCAACACATCAAAAACCTGTAGCAATAGCCATAGTACTATAGACATTTGTAGTGAACTTTACTTTGAATATGTAGATAGTCATATCATTAATCCTTAGATAGGGTGGAACATAGGCTTCTAATACAGACACTCATATGCAATAGTTAGATTAGGTATTATAAGTAGAGATGCACTGATTGCAATTTTCTTGGCTGATTCCGATTCGATTTTTGGAAGGGTCACCTGCTGAGACCAATTTTGCAGATTTCATTTTTTTCTAAGAACTATAATTGACAGCATATGCAAACAAAATCTATAAAAATTTCAATGCAAAAATAATTTACATAATAAAATGAATTATTAAACATTACAATTCCCCAATCTGGAATAAGTTACAGATTTTCTCTCATTTAATAAACTCTCAAAATAAAGTGTTCTATGACTGGAAAGAGGAAGAAATAGTTAACTTAAAATGAGTTGCTGTATTTAACTATTACGGTCCCTACAAAGGTCTAGGAGTTTAAAGGGACACATAACATAATAGATGGACACGGCTGAGTATCCCAAATTAATCCTTTATTTTAACACAAAATACCTAAACAGTAACCAAAATTATGTGATGGGGAGCCCAGCAACACAATAAAGAAATAACTAAACTAACAGAAACAGGCTGGGGCTCCCACCCAAAAATAACATTACAAAATAAGAGCAGGAGACGCATGTGGCAGTGGAGAAGTCTGTGGCTGGCAGAGAGAGAATGAGAGGGTCCGCCTCCCTCCACTTTATAGCCTCGCTTCCCCAGCTCAACCAATTAGAAACTAGAGAAGACAAAAAAAGAATTAAAGAATAATGAGCACTACTAGTTATTTGAGGACTCTGGGTCATGCGACGCTGAACGTATGCGAACAGTAATAAAAAACAGATGTTATTTCCCACTCATAAAATGGTCATTTTTTTTCCCCTAACCTTATTAAATGTCATCTTTCAAATCCAGTTCTTTGTTTCAATTAATCAGTTAGAATAATAAGAAACTAGATAGTAAGTTTAGGTTCAACTTTAGTTGGCTTGAAAATTCCTGACCAGAAAGTCTTGAAAATTTAGAAAGTTTGAAAAGTTTAAAAGTTTAAAAAAGATTTAAAATTTTGAAAAGTCTAGAAGTTTAAAAGAAAAGTGATTAACATATTGCTAGCATTAAAAGCAAGTGACTTACATGTCATTAGCATGATTAGCAAAGTTGCTAGCATGTTGCTAGCATAATTAGCAAGTGACTAGCATGTACTTAACATGATTAGCAAGGCATCTAGCATGTCACTAGCATGTTTGTAGCATGATCTAGCAAGTGATCTAGCAATGTCGCTAGCACGCTATCATAGATGTTCCTAGCATGATTAGCATGTTGCAACATGTTCTCAGACGATGTCAGTAGATGCCACCAGCATAGATGTTCTAGGATGATCAGAGCGTGGCGTAAGCATGTTCTCTAGCATGATTAAGATATGTGACTAAAATGTCGCTGCATGTTTGTAGCATGATTAGCAAGTTACTAAGATGTCGCCAGCATGTTTCTAGCATGATTAATGAAAGTGACCAGCATTCGTCGCAGCATGTTTTAGCGATTAAGAAAGTGATCAGCATGTCGCTAGCATGTTTTAAGCATGATTGAGCTGAAAGTGACTCAGCATGTCACCAGCATGTTTTAGCGATGATATAGCCGATTGACCAGACTGTCAGCATAGTGATTGAGCAGTTACCAGCATGCCCGCCAAGATGCTTCTAGCATGATTACGAAAGTGACCAGCATGTTGCTAGCACTGTTTTCAAGCAGATTAGCGAAAGTGATTCAAGCATGTCGCCGCAGCATGTTTTAGCATGATTAGCTGAAAGTGACTCAGTATCGTCGCCAGTATGTTTTAGCATGATTAGCTGAAAGTGACTTGCATGTCGCCTAAAGATGTTTTAGACTGATTGACGATTGATTGACCTGGCATGCTCGCCATAGCGTTTTAGCATGATTAACTGAAAGTGACCGCATGTCGCCAGCATGTTTTTAAGCATGATTAGCGAAAGTGATCTGAGATGTCGCCATCATGTTTCTAGCATGATTAAGCGATCTAGCACGTCACCAAGCATGATAAGCTAGGACTCAAGCATGTCCAAGATGTTCTAGAACGATTGCCAAGATGACCAGTATCGTTTTAGCATGATTAACGAAAGTGACCGAGCATGTTGCCAGCATGTTTTAAAGATGATTAGAAAGGATCAAGATGTCAGCCAAAGATAGTTCCTTAAAGATGATGCAATGAAAGTGACAGCATAGTCGCCAAGATACGTTTTAAGCATGATTATGATTGATCTGAAGCATGTCGCCGACAGATGTTTAAAGCATGATTAGCTGAAAGTGACTCAGGCATGTCGCCAAGATGTTTTTAGAAGTACGATTAGCGAAAGTGATTCTAGGCATCGTCGCCATCATGTTTCTAAAGATGATTCAAGAAGTGACTGAAGATGTCGCCAAGATGTTTTAAAGATGATTAATGAAGTGACTCAGCATGTCGCCAAGTATGTCTGCTAGCATGATTACCGGCGTGACCAGATGTCGCCAGCATGTTTCTAAGTGATGATGCAAGTGACTGGTAGCATGTCAATAGCATGATTGAGCAGTTGCAACATGTCGCCAGACGATGTTTCTAGCATCGATTAGCAAGCTGACTAGCATAGTCGCCAAGCATGTTTCTAGCATGATTAAAGCGCTGACAAGATGTCACCAAGATGTTTTTAACATGATTAGCAAGGACCAGCATGTCGCCAAAGATGTTTTTAGCATGATTACGAAAGTGACTAGCATGTCGCCAAGATGTTTTTAAAGCATGATTAAGAAGTGACGCAAGTACGTTTTAAGCATGATTAGCTGAAAGTGACTCAGCATGTCGCCAAAGATGTTTCTAGCATGATTAGCAAGTGACTAACATGTTTTAGCATGATTACGAAAGTGACCTAAGATGTCGCCAAAGATGTTTCTGCATGATTAACAAGTGACTAGCATGTTTTAAAGATGATTAGCGAAAGTGACTAGCATGTCGCCAAGATGTTTTTAAGATGATTACCGAAAGTGACTCAGCATGTCACCAGCAAGTTTTAAAGATGATTAGCAAGGCATCAGATGTCGCCAAGATGTTTCTAGCATGATTAAGCAAGTGACTAAGATGTCACCAAGATGATTAATTGATTGACCAGCATGTCACCAAGCATGTTTCTAAGATGATTAGCAAGGACTAGCATGTCACTCAAAGATGATTAGCAAGTTACTAGTATGTCGCCAGCATGTTTCTAAAGCATGATTAAGAAGTGACTAGCATGTTATTAAGATGTTTTAAAGATGATTAAAGAAAGTTACTAGATTGTTACCATAATTAACAAGAGACTAAAGCATGTTGTTAAGCATTATTAGCATGTTGTTCAAGATGTAGCTAAAGCATAAGTAGTAGTGACTAGCTATGCCTGTTAACATGACTCAGCATGTCTCTAAGATGACTCAGTATGTTTGTGCGATGTTTCTAGGCAAGTGTTTTAGCATGATTAACAAAGTGACTAGCATTTTGTTAGCATGATTAGCAAAAGGACTAGTATTTTTTAGCATGATTAGCAAGGACTGCAATAGTTTCTAGCATGACCAGAAGTGACTAAAGCATGTTTCTATGTTAATCCAGGTAAAACTAGTTGATTCAGTTAGAAACCAGCTAAGACCAGCGCGACAGTGGCCAAAACTACTTTAAAACCATGTTAAAAGCATGTTAAAAGCATAGCTTCTAACCGGATTATCAAGTTACTAACATGTTGTTAACATGTTTCTATGATAATCTAGCTAAAACCAGTTGATTCAGTAAAGAAAACCAGCTAAAACCAGCTAAGACCAGCTAAGACCAGCTAAGACCAGCTAAGGCCAGCGGACAGTGGCCAAAACCACTTTAAACCATGTTAGAAGTATGTTTCTAGTCTGATAAGCAAGTTACTAGCATGTTGTTAACATTTTTCTATTCTAATCCAGCTAAAACCAGTTGATTCAGTAAAGAAAACCAGCTAAAACCAGCTAAGACCACCTAAGGCCAGCATGACAGTGGCCAAAACCACTTTAAAACCATGTTAAAAGCATGTTTCTAGTCTGATTAGTGAGTAACTAGCATAAAGAGTTTTCATTTTTCTATACTAAACCAGCTAAAACCAGTTGATTCAGTAAAGAAAACCAGCTAAGCACCTTAGGTAAGGCTACAGTGACAGTGGCTAAAACCACTTTAAAACCATGTTAAAAGCATGTTTCTAGTCTGATTAGTGAGTAACTAGCATGTTAGTTAAGATAGCTTTGCTAATCCGCCAAACCAGCTTAAACCAGTGGATTCAGTAAAAACCAGCTAAAACCCAGCTAAGACCAGCATGACAGTGGCTAAAACCACTTAAAACCAGCTTGGGAGACTAGCCAAAGCAACTGGATCAGCTTAGGCTGGTTTTAGCTGTATTCTCACAGAGAGTTTTAAGGTTTGCTATGGTAGTAGACAACTTAAATGCATTATAAGTCTTATTTTTGTAAAAAAGTTTGCACCCCTCAATGAAAGTCTATGGGATTTAAGGTGGTTTTGGTAGTCTGGTTTACTCTAAAACCATGTCGGATCAGTTAGAAAGATATAGCAACCTCGAGTCAGACCAGTCTGAAGGTCTGACCCAGTTTGGTGGTTCTAGCTTGAAAAGCTCTAGGAGGAGATAGTGTTTAAAATTTGGCTCAGAAGAATAATAATAATAACTAGGAATGTAAAGTTAGTGAACTAACTTGATGTTGGCTTGGCCTTGGGACAAAAGAGCCACTGTACTTGTGTGTCCAACCTTCTTGAGCTGCCTTGCGTGGAAAAAAAAAAACTCCAACAGTATTTTTCTATGGACCCTGCTGTTTCTCTTGTTCCAATAAAAGCCTAGGCTATGACAACAGTTTCAACAGGTTTGGCTAGCTGTATGGAAAATAAGTCATGCCTTTTTCCCTGTTTGCTATTTCCTGTCCTCTAACTGAAGTGTTGTAGGCAACAACACAGAAGGTAAAAGAAACAATGTGGTTTAAGTCAAGGTGAAAAATAGATATGAAAAATAGATAAGTAATATAGTTTCTTTTTCTTCACTTTATGTGTGATAACTTGAGAAATATGTTGTCAATACTATTAAAATAAGAAAAACTTAATGTTACTTAGGGGATTACAGTTTTTGCATAAATACTATATTGGGCTTTATTAAAGTTTATGAAAATAGAATGCATGTATATGCATTTTATATTTATGCACATAAATGGAACATTTTAAAATCTGTAGAACATATATTGAAGTATTTTCTATCCTGTGGCTGCCATCGTAGGATCAAACATTAGCATTGTGGGTCTTCATTTCTGAACAACATCATTATGAAAGGTAATATTTTATGAATGATTACAAATATTTAAATGATTAGTTCACTGATAATATACCCACATTAAAATCGAATTTACTGATTCTGTATCTTATTTCATGCTTTAAGAGTTTATTTTTCAACTTACATTTTTAAGCAGTGATGAATGATAACTATGTGGAGTTGCTAAATTGTATTTTGCAATAATAATACTTAAACTATATAATGATGACAAAATTACAACAGTTATTGTTTTCATAATATTTACTATTGACAATACAAAAATATAGACATACAAAAAAAAGCTGCCAAGATCTAATGATTTGTCCGCTCTTGCAGCTAAAAGCCAGAATCAGGCCCCTCTGTAACTCGATGCAATGTCTTTTTCTGGCCTAAGACAAAAAAAATATCCTCACAAGCACTCATTTAATCTCTATAATATATTCTTCTAATTGTTTTGTACTGATTCGCTGGAGAGTTTTAATGTAAAAGGCTGTAGTTTCAGTATGTAGACCTTTTCCCCATGCCAGTGTTGAAGTCTCGAAATGCCAGAGAGTCTGCTGCAAATCATTCACCTCACAATATACCAGCTCACAAAAAATCTGAATTTAGTCCGTGGTGTGTTCCTCATGGGTGGATTGTGTGCAATCGCTGTAATATTTTATTTTTAAAAGGTCTTAAACAGGAATAATGTCGCTTGTTGTGAGGTCGCTAGAAGCCCCGCTGTCTCAAGTGTCAAAATAGGATGACGCGAAATCCTTCATTTTCCACACTTCAACAGCTGAAAAAACACCCACTTTAGCTCTTTGGTTTGTTCTAATGGGTGGATTGTGTGCAACTCGCTGTAATATTTTATTTTAAAAGGTCTTAAACAGGAATAAATTGTTATGTATGAGCTCGCTGTGTCACTGACGAAGTCGCTACTGCCTCAGCTGTCAAAGAGCTGACGCGAAATCCTTCATTTTCCACACTTCAAAAGTCTGAAAAACACCCACTTTAGCTCTTGGTTTGTTCTAATGGGTGGATTGTGTGCAATCGCTGTAATATTTTATTTTTATAAGGTCTTAAACAGGAATAAATTGCTTGTTGATGCTAGCAGCGACTGCATCGAGAAGCCGTACTGCCTCAAGGCTGTCAAAAGAGCTGACTAAATCCTTCATTTTCCACACTTCAACAGCTGAAAAACACCCACTTTAGCTCTTTGGATTGTTCTAATGGGTGGATTGTGTGCACCTGTAATATTTTATTTTTATAAGGTCTTAAACAAGAATAAATTCGCTCTTGTGAGCTCAGAGTGAAAGTGTAGGAGAGTCGCAAGGGCTCAAGCTGTCAAAAAGAGCTGACGAATCGCTCATTTTCTAAACTTCAACAGCTGAAAAACACCCACTTTTAGCTCTTGGTTTGTTCTAATGGGTGGATTGTGTGCAATCGCTGTAATATTTTATTTTATAAGGTCTTAAACAAGAATAAATTGCTTGTTTGAGTCTGCGTGAGACCACTCACTGAACGGAGCGTGAATTCCTCTCGCTCTTTCTCTGTTCTGTGACCAGATATACATTTTACTAAGCCCTGACCCCTGTAATACTCAAATATGTTGGTTTACTTGTCAGAGTGAAATAAATTCATGTATTTATATGTATTTTAACCATTTAAAAGTGAAACTAAGCAGACTCCTCCCTCAGTCCCGGAATTGCTCCTGTAGAGGCGTAATTTTTCTCAGATAATGGAGTCTATGGGAGATTTGATTTATAAAAAATTAATAATAAATAAACTGTAAGTCTGATCAGTCTAAAAGATATAAGCAACCAGCAATCGCTTATATCCCGCAGGTGTCTCGAGTTTGGGGCTTGTGGCTTAAAAGCCCTAGGAGGAGATAATGCTTAAATTCTGTGTCAGAAGAATAATAATAATAAAAATAAAAATAAAAAATAAAAATAAAAAATAAGTTTAAATAGATAACAGTATGTTGGCTTGCTTGCCGCCAACATAACTAGATAAAAAAGTTTATCAAGACAACTGTTGGTTTGAGAGCCCTGAACAGAAAGTTTGGAAAAGTTTAGAAAGTTTGAAAAGTTTAAGAAGTTTAATGAAGCAAGACAGTACGTCATACCATGATTAGCAAAGTTACTCAGCATGTTTCTAGCATGATGTGCAGCGACCAGTACGTCATAGCATAATTAGCAGTTACTAGCATGTCGCCAAGCATGTTCTAGCATGATTAGCAACTGACTCAGCACGTCACCAGCATTGCTCTAGCATTATTAGCAAGTGACCAGCATGTCACCAGCATTGATTAGCAAAGTTACAGCATCGCTAGATGTTTCTAGCATGATTAGCGAGTGACTAGCATGTCGCTAGCATGTTTTAGCATGATTATGCGATAGTGACAGATGTCGCCAAGCATGTTTTAAGATGATTACCGAAAGTGACTGAGCATGTCGCTAGCATGTTTTTAGCATGATTACGATTGACCAGCATGCCGCCAGCATGTTTTAGCATGATTAGCGAAAGTGATCAGCATGTCGCCAAGATGTTTCTAGCATGATCAGCAAGGACACAGATGTCACCAAAGCATGATTAGCAGTTGCCAAGCATGTTTCTAGCATGATAGCAAGTTGCTAGCATTTCGCCAGCATGTTTCAGCATGATTCAGCAAGTGACCAGCATGTTTTAAGCATGATTAGCTAGTGACTAGCATGTCGCCAGCATGTTCTCTAGCATGATTAGCAAGGGACTAGCATGTCGCCGAAAGCATGTTTTAGTATGATTCAGCAGCGACCTAGCATGTCACTCAAGCTTTTAGCATGAGTTTTAGCATGATTAGCTAGTTACCAGCATGTCGCCAAGATGTTTCAGATGATTGAGCAAGTGACTAGTATGTCGCCAGATGTTTTAGCATGATTAGCAAGTGACTAGCATGTTTTTAACATGATTACCGATTGATCTGAAGTACTGCTGCAAGTAGTTTCTAGTATCATTAGCAAGGACTCAGACGTCACCAGCATGATTGGCAAGTTACTAGCATGTCGCCAAGCATGTTTCTAAGATGATTAGCAAGTGATTACAGTGTCGCCAGCATGTTTCTAGCATGATTAAGAAGTGACTAAGATGTCACTAGCATGTTTTATCATGAATAGCGAAAGTGACTCAGCATGTCGCCAAGCATGTTTCTAGCATGATTAACAAGTGACTAGTATGTCGCTAGCATGTTTTAGCATGATTAGCAAGTGACTAGCATGTTTTTAACATGATTAGTGATTGACTAGCATGTCGCTAGCATGTTTCTAGCATGATTAGCAAGTGACTAGGCATGTCGCTAGCATGTTTCTATGATAATCTAGCTAAAACCAGTTGATTCAGTAAAGAAAACCAGCTAAAACCATTTAAGACCAGCTAAGACCAGCGGACAGTGGCCAAAACTACTTTAAAACCATGTTAAAAGCATGTTAAAAGTATTAGTTTCTAACCTGATTATCAGTTACTAACATGTTGTTAACATAGTTTCTGATAATCTAGCTAAAACCAGTTGATTCAGTAAAGAAAACCAGCTAAAACCAGCTAAGACCAGCTATAGGCCAGCGTGACAGTGGCCAAAACCACTTTTAAACCATGTTAGAAGTATGTTTCTAGTCTGATAAGCAAGTTACTAGCATTTTGTTAACATTTTTCTATTCTAATCCAGCTAAAACCAGTTGATTCAGTAAAGAAAACCAGCTAAAACCAGCTAAGACCACCTATAAGGCAGGGACAGTGGCTAAACCACTTTAAAACCATGTTAAAAGCATGTTTCTAGTCTGATTAGTGAGTAACTAGTATGTTGTTTTCATTTTTCTATACTAAACCAGCTAAAACCAGTTGATTCAGTAAAGAAAACCAGCTAAGACCAGGTAAGGCTCAGCGTGACAGTGGCCAAAAACCACTTTAAACCATGTTAGAAGTATGTTTCTAGTCTGATTAGTGAGTAACTTGCATGTTGTTAGCATGTCTTTATGCTAATCCGCCAAAACCAGCTTAAACCAGTGGATTCAGTAAAAACCAGCTAAAACCCAGCTAAGACCAGCGTGATAGTGGCTAAAACCACTTAAAACCAGCTTGGGAGACTAGCCAAAGCAAACTGATCAGCTTAGGGCTGGTTTTAGCTGTATTCTCAGTAGAGAGTTTTTAAGTTTGCTTATGGTAGTAGACAACTTAAATACATTATAAGTCTTATTTTGTAAAAGTTTGCACCCCTCAATGAAAGTCTCATGGATTTAAGGTGGTTTTGGTAGTCTGGTTTACAAAACCATAAGCGGATCAGTTAGAAAAGATAGTATAACCTCGAGTCAGACCAGTCTGAAGGTCTGACCCGAAGTTTGGTGGTTCTAGCTTGAAAGCTCTAGGAGGAGATAGTGTTTAAAATTTGGCCTCAGAAGAATAATAATAATAACTAGAATGTAAAGTTAGTGAACTAACTTTGATGTTGGCTTGGCTTCTGGGCCAAAAGAGCCACTGTACTTGTGTGTCCAACCTTCTTGAGCTGCCTTGGTGGAAAAAAAAAAACCTCCAACTGTATTTTTCTATGGACCCTTGCTGTTTCTCTGTTCCAATAAAAGCATTGGCTATGACAACAGTTTCAAACAGGTTCATTAGCTGTATGCAAAATAAGTCATGCCTTTTTCCCCTGTTTGCTATTTCCAGTCCTTCTAACTGAAGTGTTGTAGGCAACAAACACAGAAGGTAAAAAGAAACAATGTGGTTCAAGTCAAGGTGAAAATAGATATGAAAAATAGATAAGTAATATAGTTTCTTTTCTCAATTTTATGTGTGGATAACTTGAGAAATATGTTGTCAATACTATTAAAATAAGAAAAACGTAATGGTATTCTATGGGATTCAGTTTTGCATAAATACTATATTGGGTTTTATTAAAGTTTATGAAAATAGAATGCATGTATATGATTTTATATTTATGCACATAAATGAAACATTTTCAAATCTTTGAACAGATATTGAAGTATTTTCTATCCTGTGTTTCATCCGTGGACAACATTAGCATTGTGGCTCTCTATTTCTGAACAACATCATTATGAAAGGGCCAATATTTTATGAATGATTACAAATATTTAATGATTAGTTCACTGATAATATACCCACATTAAAATCGAATTGATCTGATTCTGTATCTTATTTCATGCTTTAAGAGTTTATTTTTTCAACTTACATTTTTAAGCAGTGATGAATGATAACTATGTGGAGTTAAGCAAATTGTATTTTGCAATAATAATACTAAACTATATAATGATGACAAAATTACAACAGTTATTGTTTTCATAATATTTACTATTGACAATACAAAATATAGACATACAAAAAAAAGCTGCCAAGACTAATGATTTGTCCGGTTTCTGCAGCTAAAAGCCAGAATCAGCCCTCTGTAACTCGAGAGATCGATGCAAGTTCTTTTTTCTGGCCTAAGACAAAAAAAAATATCCTCACAAGCACTCATTTTAATCTCTATATATATTCTTCTAATTGTTTTGTAACTGATTCGTTGGAGTGTTTTAATGTAAAAGGCTGTAGTTTCAGTATGTAGACCTTTTTCCCCATGCCAGTGTTGAAGTCTCGAAGTCGCCAGAGAGTCTGCTGCAAATCATTCAATTTCACCATTTACCAGCTCACAAAAAAATCTGAATTTAGCCGATGGTGTGTTCTAATGGGTGGATTGTGTGCAATCGCTGTAATATTTTATTTTTATAAGGTCTTAAACAAGAATAAATTCGTTTGTTGTGAGCTCAGATTAGTGACTGCACGGAAGCCGTGCCGCCTCGCCGTGTCAAAAGAGCTGACGCAAATCCTTCATTTTCCTACACTTCAACAGCTGAAAAACACCCACTTTTAGCTCTTTTGGTTTGTTCTAATGGGTGGATTGTGTAATCGCTGTAATATTTTATTTTAAATGGTCTTAAACAAGAATAAATCTCGTTTCTTTAGAAGCCTCTTAGTGTCACTGCACGAGAAGCCGCGCCGCTCATAGGCTGTCAAAAGAGCTGACGAAATCCTTCATTTTCTCCACACTTCAACAGCTGAAAACACCCACTTTAGCTCTTGGTTTGTTCTAATGGGTGGATTGTGTGCAATCGCTGTAATATTTTACTTTTAAAAGGTCTTAAACAAGAATAAATTCGGTTGTTGTGAGCTCAGTAGTGCACTGCACGAGAAGCGCATGGGCTCGCTGTCAAAGAGCTGACGCAAATCGTTCATTTTCAAACTTCAACAGCTGAAAAACACCCACTTTTAGCTCTTGGTTTGTTCTAATGGGTGGATTGTGTGCAATCGCTGTAATATTTTATTTTTAAAAGGTCTTAAACAAGAATAAATTGTTTGTTGTGAGCTCGCATGTGAGACCACTGCTGAACGAGCGGTGAATTCTCTCTCTCTTCTCTCTGTTCTGTGGCCAGATATACATTTTTAATAAGCCCTGACCCCTGTAATATTCAAATATGTTGGTTTAGCTTGTCAGAGTGAAATAAATTCATGTATTTATATGTATTTTTAACCGATTTAAAAGTGAAACTAAGGCAGACTCCTCCTCAGTCCGGAATTGCTCCTGTAGAGGCAATTTTTCTCAGATAATGGGAGTCTATGGGAGATTTCTGATTTATAAAAATTAATAATAAATAAACTGTAAGTCTGATCAGTCTAAAAGATATAGCAACCAGCACCGCTATATCCCGCAGGTGTCTGCCGAAGTTTGGCTTGTGGCTTAAAAGCCCTAGGAGGAGATACGTTGGAATTCTGTGTCAGAAGAATAATAATAATAAAATAAAAATAAAAATAAAAATAAAAATAAGTTTAAATAGCATAACAGTATGTTGGCTTGTTGCCAAGCCAACATAATAATAAGATTAGATAGTAGATCAGTAAGTTGGCTTTCTAGCCAACTTAATAATAGATTAGATAGTAGATCAGTAAGTTGGCTTTTCAAGCCAACTTAACTAGAGTTGTTACCATTCAAATTAAATTAGTATTAATAGACTCTATCTTTCCACTGCTGAGGAAACAGAAGCTCAGGCACGTGCCAGATTTTTTCTCTACCGTGCTAAGGCGGGGCTAGACCAATATGTGGGGTGCTAAGAAAATAAATGATATTGATGACATCAGAGTTACTTAATAAAGAAATGGGGCTAAACCGGGCTATTAAAATTCTGACGAGGCTATAGCCTCCCTAGCCCCGTGTAGCTCATCACTGCAGAAGCTGCATCTGAAGTGGCATTAGATGCATTTACCCAGACAGTTTGAGTTGCCATAAATGCATTTACACTGCAAAATTTCAAATGCATAAATAATTTTGTAATATTAACGTTTTACATATTTTTTTTTAAAACATACAGATAAATGTTGAAAAAAATGCAATGATACTTTTAAATCTGACTAAACCACCAGTAGGTGGTGGCAAATGTCTGTTTTAATGAGTGAGTCATTTATTTATTCATTCAACTGATTCATTCAAATGGCTTATTCATTCAGAAATGAGGCAAGTGACTGTCCTTATGAACGCCACTGAATCATTGACTCACTCGATTTGTTCGAAAACGTGGATTCAGTAACAAAACACTGCTGTGTTGCTCAGAGACACAACAGTTCTGCAGTGGCTTTGATCTGAACTATTTTCGCAGCAAAATTGAATGAAACAGTCAATATTTTGTTTAAAGTCACTTAATGTTTAGTCTCGCTTAGCTAGACCTTCAGACTGAAGGTCTGAAATTCATGGCGCTTTCATTGGCCAAGGCCCACCCAAGAGGCCGCTTAACCGACATGTCAAACAACCAATCACAGTTCGTTTCGCTTCATTGTCACGCTTTGAGTGGAAATGTCAAAAGAGTAAAACTCTTTTACTCTGTAGAAACTCTCTGAAATATTTGAAAGATTCTATGCCACAAACTTTAAATATTTCACATACTTATGAAAATCCAAGATGACAACGCCCGCTCTGCTACACTTTAGCTTCAAAAACGCTCTTCAGGAGTATACGGGTGACATCACAGCCCTGTCTCTCCTTCGGACTATTGGTTCTGCTTTGATGGCTTTGCTGAATGTTTCACAACAATAAATCATCACAAGTGGTAAATCATTTCATTCCTTAATGACTAGTTATTTTCCTGCCTCAAGTCAGCCCAAGCTGTCATTTACTCAGCAGCTCTCCAGGCCAGCATCTGTATCTGCTCAGCCCCAGCCTAACACTTCATGGCAGCTCAGAAGTCACCACAAGTAATGTGTCATTCCAAACCAAGTGAGCTAATTCTATTGATGCTTCCAGTCACCCCAAAGTATCTTGACTCAGCAGCACTCTAAACCATTGTCAGTGCCTGTGCCCAAGCTAGAGGCAGAACCTGAAGTGAAACAATGCTTTCTACAGCTAAGTGCTATCCCTTCCTAAAGCACCACAGGCCCCACCCTAAGCTAGAGCTGGACCCTGGGAAGCCCCAGCATCTTTGATGCTCCAAAACCAAGGAGGATAAGTTCCATCAAGGCTGGACCACCCTCAAAACCCCTTGCTTTGGGGCATGGTTTTCCCTTTGGTCTCAGACAACGATGCCAACGCCCTCTGAGCCAAAGTCCAAAACTTGCTAGCAAAGGGTGCTGTGGAAAGAGCCCCCACAGGCCGAGGGAGCTTTTACAGCCACTACTTACTTATTCCAAAGAAGGATGGCAACCTCAGGCCCATGCTCGATTTGAAACATCTGAACTGCACCCTAATAAAGCAGCCATTCAGAATGCTACACTTGAAGCAAATCTTCTGGCAAATCCTCCTAGGGATTGGTTTTATTGGAGAATCTGAAAGATAAATAATTGTATATTCTAATAGCCCGACACGGACCATTCTTGAGATTCACGCTTGAAAGGGTGGCTTACCAATACTCAGTCTTACAGTCTGTGTCATTCTGGAGATTGTCCATGGCACTTAAGGCTCTATGAGGCCCTTTATTTCAGCTGCTAAAAGCAACCAACCTTTGGACTCTCTTGATAAAGACTGCCCTCCTGCTGGTTTTGGCTTTACTTAAGTGAGTGAGCAACTTGCAGACTCTTTCAGTGGACATGACCTGCCTTGAGTTTGGACCTAATAACAGTCAATTTGTTATTTTGCTGAGAATTGGTGGCTAAGGTGTGTTCAGCCCTTTCAGGGCACAAGTTATAACTCTTTCTGCTCTTACTCCCTTCTTTAGTAACTAATGCAAATGCTCATTCTTGTTATCTCAGGTAACCAGGGTTTTATTAGTAACAGTATAGTTTTCTTTTACTTGTATTCAACAATTTAATGGTGGATTGATAAACGCTTGATATTGATTGCAGACATCAGGAGGTCAGAATAAATATTATCTGAATGGTTTCATTTTTACAATTTTTAAACCATATTTGTAAAATTTTGAAAATGACTTGTAAAATGTAGTTAATCAAACATTTAGTAATAGTTTTCACTACAAAGCCTGTGCCTGTCACAAAGTTATGAACTTCTCTGTTGTGCTACTTTCAGTTCCTGTTCTCTTGCACAATTTAGTTCAATCAGCTCCTCATTAGTTTCCTTGGTTATGTATTACTCTCAGGTGTTTCTGTTTCATTAACCCCATTATTTATACTCCTACTTGGTTCAGTTCCTTTGCTGGTTATGTTATTTTTATGTTTGTGTTTGTACTACACCTGCCTTTTTTTCCTTTTAGATTTATAATTAAAACACTTTTGTGGATTTCTCTTTCGTTAGTGCATTCTCACCTGCAATGTTTTAAAATGATAATTGGATAATAAATGTACCCAAATGAATGAAACATATTTATACTTTCTACTGTTTTCTCAGGTTTCACATGTCTTTTCCTTGCACATTTTTTCCTTTCTAAGTTTAATGAGAACTTTTTTTAATGCCATTTTTATTGAACTTTTTTACTTTAATTTTAGACCTGTTTGAAGAGAACAAGGAGGTTGAAGATCTGATTGAAGAGGAGGAGAACCATCATGTCAAACTGAGGAAACCTCCTGGAGTTGCTCATTTAAAAGGAGGAGACAAAATATGGCCTCAGTGTGGAAAGAGTCTCTCTTGCAAGCAAAATTTTGATATTGACACAAAATGTAGTCTTAAACGGAAGCTGAAACACATAAATATCCATGCTGAGGGAAGCCGCTACATGCAGTCAATGTGGAAAGAGTTTCAGACTAAAGCTACCCTTAATGAACACATGACGAGGCACACTGGAGAAAAGCCTGCACATGTGATCAGTGTGGGAAGAGTTTCAACACAAAAGGATACCTTGATGCACACCTAAAACCCACACTGGAGAAGCCATACACTTGTGATCAGTGTGGGAAGAGTTTCACACAAAAGGAGCCCTTAATGTACATATGAGGATCCACACTGGAGAGAAGCCACACACATGTGATCAGTGTGGAAAGAGTTTCAGACTTAAGCAACCCCTTAACGATCACATGAGGATCCACACTGAGAGAAGCCACACACATGTGATCAGTGTGGAAGAGCTTCAGACTAAAAGAAATGCTTAATCAACACATGGATATCCACACTGAGAGAAGCAACACACATGTGATCAATGTGGAAAGAAATTCAGACAAAAAGAAACCTTATCAAACACATGAAAAGACACACTGGAGAGAAGCAACACACATGTGATCAGTGCGGAAGGGTTTCTTAGACAAAGGAAACCTAAAGACCACATGAATATCCACACTGGAGGAAGCCACACAAATGTGATCAGTGTGGCAGCAGTTTCCACATAAAGGAAACCTTTTAAAACACATGAAAAGACACACTGAGAAGAAGCCACACACGTGTTCTCAATGTGGGAAGAGTTTTGCAGAAAAGGGAACCCTTAATGAACACATGAGGATCCACACTGGAGAGAAGCCATACACATGTGATCAGTGTGGGAGGAGTTTCACACAAGAGGAACCCTTATTGCACACAAGAAAACCCACACTGGAGAGAAGTCATTTATCTGTTATCAGTGTGGGAGGAGTTTCACGAAAGAGGAACCCTGTCTGAACACATGAAAACCCACAGTGAAGAAAAGCCATTTACATGTGATCAGTGTGGGAAGAGTTTCAGACTTAAGCAAACTCTTAATGAACACATGATGATCCACACTGGAGAGAAGCCGTACACATGTGATCAGTGTGGGAAGAGTTTCACAAAGAGGAACCCTTTATCAACACAAGAAAACCCACACTGTAAATTCAAGTGTTTTAAAATTACATCTGCATACTCATTCTAGCGAAAGACAATGTAACTCTGACCAGTGCAGTGAAAATAATTTTAGGGCAGATTTCCTGAAAGGCCACCTAAAAGTTAATGCAAAAGAGAGGTCTTACATATGTGATTCATGTGGAAAGAGTTTTAGTCAGATGTTTGCATTAAAATACACCAGAAGAGAGACAGCGGTGTAAGCGATCATGTTTGCTTTGAGTGTGGCAAGACTTTTATTACAGATAGTGACCTGAAACTGCACAAGACAGTTCACACTACAGAAACACCTTACAAGTGTTCACACTGTGACAAGAGATTCAAACGATCAGAATATCTGAAAATACATGAGAGGATCCACACTGGAGAGAAGCCAGTATCACTGCCATTCGTGTGGAAGACTTTACTCAATTATATTCTCTAATCTGTCATAAATTGCATGTGTGCATGTCTGAAATTATAGTAAGTAGTTCAAGTTCTGATCCTGTACTTACAGGTATGATAGATGCTAGGTAGGGCTGCATTAAGTAATTATTTTGATAAATGATTAATCAGAGATTATTAGAATGATTAATCAACTAATTTTTGATTATTTCACAGATTAATCTGAAGCTTTTATTGATTTTTCTGCTTTTGGAGTTTAAAATGTTGAGTTATACCCATTCTAACTGATAAATAAAATAAAGGAATCACTTACTATCCTCTTCATGTATTTTGTCTTCCATCAGAAGTCATCAATACACTGACTTTGCTTAGAACTGAAACACAAAACAGGCATTTCACAACACATAGGAGGCTAAAATATTAATCATTTGTTAATTTAGCTCCCTTTGTGAGTGGTTTGGCCAGCTATGTTGAGAACACTGAGGCCTGCGGGCTTGACAGCGTGAGCTGGCAGCTCACGCTGACATCAGCAGAGGATCCTCCACACTTGATACTAGTCTTGTCCAACCCAAGATGGATCCAGTGGTGGCTATGACAGCTGGAGTCCCCAATAGGGTTTGGTTACCGACATGCACTTGCATTTTCAGACTTGCACTCTCAGACACCTGCACTTCTGTTTGACGTCACTTGCAGTCTTTTATTTTTATTTATTTGAATCTCTAAAAATTTTTACAACAGTAGCCAGGTGGTAAAGACAAGAAAAATTCAATGTAATTTACAGTCGTCACTTGCAATCGACACAAATCGTGCATGTTACCAATGGAGACAAGACCCTGTGGTAGTTAAACGATTAACAATAATTTATTACTATAACATACAGGGTCCTGCAAGTGATCTTTAGGAGAAAAAGACCATCCGTGGCCACAGAACAGCAGAATATGAACGTAATGTGCAAAAAAAGTCTTGTTACGATTTTCCTACCGTAGAAAACCATAGTGTATTAAGATGTAGTTTATTTTTGTAATGTATATGTATATAGTGTTTTCCTTACTATAAAAGTTGCACATCCCACAAACCCACACAGGGCTCAGGTGCAGGACAAAAAAGTCAAACTATAGCAAAAGTACAAGCGTATTGTCCGCAACACTGATATAAATACTCCATAAGAAATATTTATTGCAAGCGTTTCAACCATCAGGTCTTAGTCAGGCACAAATTACGTGAACTGAGGTACAACACTTTATAAGTGACAGGTGGTCGCATTAATCAATCAATACAATACAATCAATACAGGTCAAATACAAATCAATACAGATCAATAATCACTCAAAATATTCAAACAATACTGAAAACTGATGAAGAAATACACACAATCCTATAGAAAAGGATTAATATCAAATTCTTCATTCAACCCAAAAATGACTATGTATTTAGAGTACATTGACCATTTTGGACCTTCTTTATACCAATATACTTTAAGGCACTAACATTTTGTGTCCCACTTTGTTAAAAATGAGATGCTATAGGGCTGCATTCAACTCCTGTCCTGATATTACTCCGATGTTCAGTAATGCAAAAATACATTGGCATCACTTCATCTGATGTTTAAGTGTCCATGCTAACGCACATTTTCTATTAGATTTTATTTTTATTTTTTTTTGAAAGTAGACATTTCAATCTCTATAGATATTTTTCATACATGAGTTTCTCGCTCAAGGTCAAAGACCAAGACGGCAGAAAGTGCATCCTGTTTGCTTGAATTATTTAACAGATGTGCAACATTTCCCAACATATTGTTATTCTAAATACACAAATAAACATAGAGTCTTTATAGATTCGAAAGATGTATTACTTATATCTGCATGACCAAAAATTACGAGTATTTTAAGAGCAAGTGAGCACTCGGCGCCTTAATCTCCCTGCAGTGAGCGCTACTGTTCAGCTTCAACAAAGACACTTGAATAGCGGACATTTCTCTAGGTTAACATTAGATTGAGCGCCATGTAAAGTTGTTACTACATAAATCTTTCAGATGAAAAGCCATATTTGAGGTCGATGAATGATAGGTGGGCACCTGGATGTCCTACTAAAGATTTATTAATGTTACTGTCGTATGAAGCATGGTGGTGCCGATTCAACTGCTTCTTCTGGTCAAGTGGGGTAAGGCTAGATACTAGATATATTTATGTATGTTGAAAGGTCTGTTAAAAAAAAAAAACTACTCTGTGCGTTTGCTTCGCGGCTGCTATGAGACACTTGTTGCACTCAGAAGTAGATCGAATATCATACTAATAAATGCTAATTAATTTTAAAATGTACTGTATGGTGGAGAAAATGTATTACTGTTACTGCAAATAAAGTTGCATCTGGTTATGCTATGTTAGCCACTTGACAAAATAGTGTTGTCTCGGAGGCATGGTAAAAACATGGTACTCCGGTAAATCAGTAAAACCAGATTTAAACCATGAGACTAACAGTGTAGAGCTATATAACAAAGATTAGTTTTCTGTCAGTGAATGTATTCAAACACTTTCTCACCTGTATAATTAAACACATAGTATATTAAAGCATCTTTGGTGTTTTCATGGTTTCTACAAAATAAAACCTGAAATCGAGGGCCTCATTGATAGAGCACACAATGACAAGGGTCAGGGCACTAGTTAAAATTGCTTATTTCTCTGGATTTAAACATTTTGGATATAATGTAAGTACACAAGTCAACAAAAATGTAACATTGTTCTAGTGTTTTTGGAAAACTGATGCATTTGTGACCAAAAATATTAATTTGCAACTTGCAAGTAATATTTTTGCTCTCACCAGGAGGTGCTATTCTGCCTTCAAATATAGGATTTTAAAGGCCTAGTCTCTATTTTAATCTGAAATACTGCAATAATTGAAATTATTATTATTTTTTTACTAATTTTTTTTTTTTTTTTTACTATTTACTTACTGAAAATGACACTATCTTACTTTAATTTTAGACCTGATGGAAGAGAATGAGCTGAGTGAAGAACTGAGTGAAGCTGAGGAGAAACAGCATGTCAAAACTGGTGAAAAATCGAAGAGTCGAAGAAGAGTCCAAAATGTTTAACCTGCCCTCAGTGTGGAAAGAGTTTCTCACACAAACAAATTCAAGTTCACATGAAAATTCACACTGGAGAGAAACTGCACACATGTGATCAATGTGGGAAGAGTTTCAAACAAAAACAGGCCTTAAGGAACACATGAAAATCCACACTGGAGAGAAACCATATACATGTGATCAGTGTGGGAAGAATTTCAGTAAGTGAACACCTTTAAATTACATCTGCGGTATCATTCTGGAAAAAGACCATATAACTGTGATCAGTGTGGTAAAGATTTTTTAGGACAGATGCCCTGAAGAACCACCTGAAAGTTCATACAAAGGAGAAGCCTCACATTTGTTCTTTGTGTGGAAAGAGATTTACTGAGCTGGCTGCTTTAAAAAACACCAGAAAAGACACAGTGGTGTGAAGAATCATATGTGTTTTGACTGTGGAATGTCTTTTGATAGTGCTCAACTGAGGCGGCACCAGAGAACTCACACTGGAGAAAAACCTTACAAGTGTTCACACTGTGACAAGAGTTTCAGTCAGTCAGAACATCTGAAAACACACGAGAGGGTCCACACTGGAGAGAAGCCTTTCTCATGTGATCAGTGTGGGAAGAGCTTCAGCGAAAAGGACACCTTAAGGGTCACATGAAAATCCACACTGAGAGAAGCCATGCGCTGCCCTCCGTGTGGGAAAAGTTCACTGTCATCGTCTTTACTCAATCATACAAGAAACAAATGTCTAAAATCACAGTAAGCAGTTCATCTTCAGATCCAGCACTTTCAAGTGTAACAGGTTTCTCACTAAATGTGACATGATGCAACAAACAATTTCTTGAATAAATCTGCCTTAAACTGCTGTTTTGAGAGACAGGACAAAAAAAAAAAATACAGTGAATAAAGTTCATATTTGAAGACTAGCATAATCAGGTATGAGATTCAGATCAACTTAAAGATGATGTTCCTCCCAAAAGAGCAAAATCTAAAAAGTTTTATTCTTGCATAGAATTTTGTTCTAGATCTAATTATGCTATGATTTTTGTATTGTTAAATTTAATAAATTGTATTCTTATAATGCATATGCATCACTTAAAGTGCTTCAACCATCATCTTGGTAGGGTTGTTTAGTTCTGTAAGTTCATTGTGTTTTAGTTGAGTTTTGTTTTGTATCTGTTTGCAGTGTTGCTAACTGCTTTAATAAAAAGTAGCTACAGTACATTTGCCATGTCACCTATGGCTGGGATACCATAGATCTCCAAAAATAAATACATTAATTAGAAAGTATCTCCTTTTTACTCCCTCACTGTATGGTCGGTGTAGTGCTGAATTCTGACCCTGCCAGATTATTACCTCCCTAGTATTGGTAGGTTTAGAGTTAGGCATGGGGAGGGGTTAGGATTGGGGGTGGGGTTAGGATTAAGCAGTCAGGTAGCGATTTCAATGAGGGGTTAATAATTTGGCAGGGAGTGAAAATGGGCACAACACCATCTTAGCGGCTGCCTAGTTTACCTATAAGCACACACACACCCTGCCACTGAAGGCCATTTTGAAGATCCTTGGAAGACAGCCTTAGTTTTGTGTCCTTCATTCACGTCCCTTCACGTCCTATATGGTTAAGGTTGATTGGCCTTTCACCATTGAGAAACATTTTGGCATGCCCAATTCTCCGAGATGCATGCAGTAGCTCTAAAACTAGAATGAAAAATGGTTACGCTTTAGTATTCCTGCACATTATAGAAAGAGAAATGTGAGTCAGATTTTGTAAAATATGTACAAATTGCCATGAGAATGGGATGGATAAACACATCGCAAGTCACTTTATCTGTTCTTGATCCATTCAGATGTGACACTGAATTGTGTTATACAGTCGATTGATATGAGAACATTAAAGGTTCCCTTTCAGTCAGTCACTCTCGAAGAAGCGTCGGTGACCGGCAATTGGGATCTACTTAGAGTGTAAACACTGTTCTGCTTCTACCAACTGCTTCATGTTTGACTAGTTTAGCATGCTCTATGGGACTTCTTGTGTTGGTGGCGGCGCTTCAGCAGTGGTCATTCCTGTGTCGACGAGTTCCGCACTTCAGGCTGCACTATCCCCTGTTGTTCTGCAAGCGGACATCTCCCTTGTCGCTCTCAGCACCTAAAAGAGCATTTCCCTGAAAGATCTTATTTCTCTAAAAGAGCTTACACGGGTGCATCTTTGTAAAGGCTATGGATCGTCTTTTAAAGATGCGTTTCCTCCCTGTTCTGGATGCAGTTGTTACCTGGTGCGGGTGGTGGCTGCCTCACATGTCTAGGCATTAAACATGCTGAGGTGGCGTTCAGTGGATGAGTCATGTAGCCATTGCAGGAATATGACCATCTCGGAGCTCGGGCCAGGCTCTGTTTCCTCCAGGGGCGAGCTCCGTTGCCTCTGCCATGATTTAGTGTTAGTCCCTAGCGGCAGCCAGGCGAGGACTACTTCAGGCAGTAGCACTGGCGGTCTGAGGGTTTCAGTGGTGGCAAACCCCTCAGGGAACAAAACCTTGGGGGCCATCACTCCTCTAGCACTTAAGACAGTCGAGGCACCAAAGGAACACTCTGGGCCCTCTTCAAAGAGAAGGTTAAATCCTCCCTGGCCCCCTCCATACCCTCTTGGGCCATGTCTCTGGTGCTCAAAACACTACAGCAGGGCCCATTTGAGCCTTGCAGTCAGTTGAGTTAAAGTTTCTTTCATTGAAACTTCGGCTCCTGCTTGCACTGGCCTCCATCAAGAGGGTAGGGGACCTGCACACATTTTCGGTCGAAGATTCATGCCTAGAGTTTGGGCCAGGTGACTCCCAGGTAATCCTGAGGCCCGCCCGACTATGTGCCCAAGGTTCCCAATACTACCTTGAGGGATCAGGTGGTGAGCCTGCAAGTGCTGCCCCGAGGAGGCAGACCCAGCCCTAGCTTTGCTTTATCCCGTCCGAGCCTTGAGATGCTATGTGAGCCGGACACAAAGCTTTAGGGACCTCAGACCAACTCTTTGTCTGTGACGGAGGCCGGCAGAAGGGGAAGGCCATCTCTGAGCAGAGTATGGCCGACTGGATTGTGGATCAAGCACAGGGTGTGCCCTGCCTGCTCAGGTTGTGAGCTCACTCAACTAGAAGTGTTGCATCCTCCTGGGCTGGCTCGTGGCAAATATTGGAGGTTATTGTAACCCTTTTGGAAATGGCAGCTGGGAAACACAGGCTCTGAGGCTATACTGTGGACTTCGACCCAAACTCTAGGCACAAATCGTTGATTGAAAATGCATACAGGTCCCCTACCCTCTTGATGGGGGCCAGTGCAAGCAGGAGCCAAAATTTTCAATGAAAGAAACTTTAGTTGACTGACTGCAAAGGCTCAAATGGATTTTAAGCACTAGAGCAGGGAACCTCAAATCTGGACCTCGAATCCACTTTCCTGCAGAGTTTAGCTCTAACCCTAATCACACACACCTGAGCAAGCTAAACAGTGTCTTCAAGATCATTAGAAAATCACAGGTAGGTGAGGTTGATCAGGGTTGGAGCTAAACTCTGCAGCATTGGACCTCCAGGGTAAGATTTGAGGAACCCTGCACTAGAGACAGGTCCCAAGAGGGGTATAGAGGGGGGCCGGAGAAGATTTAACCTTCGCCCCCTAAGGAACCTGATGACCAGGTCATGCTTACTTACCAACTTCCCTTCCACGGGGTCAAGGTTAGCAGCAATCGCTGTACATAGACCTTAGGGTGGAGGGAGACAGCCTTGCTCTCCTCAGTGGAATCTGCCGAGAGGGGCTGTCAGCGAGAGCATAGTTGGGGAACCAGGTTCGAGTGGGCCAATCGGCACCACAAGCAGGACCTGCTCCTCGTCCTCCCAGACCTTGCAAGCGTGTCTGTCGAGAAGGCTCACTGGGGAACGCTACTTCTGCGAGGCCCGCCTACACTGTAAAAAAGAATTTGAGTCAACTAAAAATATTTTTGTTACCCGCTGCCTAATTTTTTTTGATATCTTGGCAATATATTTCTTGTTGAAACAACTTCCCATTAGAGTGGAATTAGTCCAAGTAATACTTTTTTTAAGTTGACTTGACTATTATTTCCTAGTCCAGTCAACTTAAATCATGTTGTCAACTTGGATTTTTTTTTAGTTTTAACTTGGATCAATAAAGCGTAAGCAAATCTTACCCCACTGCCTTAAATTTTTAAATAAAGATGACAAAACACTTTTTTTTTTTTACTTTAAAGGCTCAAAAGAACCTAAAGCTCCTTTAACAAAAAAACGTGACTTTTTGTGAAAGAGCTTGCTGTGGAGCCCATAAATGAGAGCAATATTGGTTATTCCTTGGGAAGCACATCACATTGCTACTTCTCAGTTACAATCAGAATGCCCTCGTCAATTTCTTTCACAACATCCTCAATTTCACTGGATGGCAGGGAAAACACAAAATATTACATTACTTATCCCACAATAGTGACCGTAAAAAGGTTTTCATTTATAAAGCTCTAAAACCTTACTGACTGATGTTTTAGTGCTCTTCCTGCTAATATGGAAAAAAAGGGTATCAATTAAATATGTGCAGTTTCACATGATGAAGTTGTGGCCTAGTGGTTGAGAGTTTGACCCTAATCCTAAGGTTGTGGGTTGAGTCTCAGGCCGGCAATACCACGACTGAGGTGCCCTTGAATAAGGCACTGTCTCGGGTGTTGTACACCGTGTATGTGTGTTCATTGCTGTTTTTGTGCACTTTGGCTGGGTTAAATGCAGAGCACTAATTCTGAGTATGGGTCACCATACTTGGCTTTATGTCACGTCCACTTCACTTCACTTCATGATTAGTGCAAATTGTCACATGACCAGAGCAGCATATTTCCTGTTTGCACCTTGAGAAGATGATGGCTGCATCAAAGCTCCAAAACTAAAGGCTAATAAAGTGTCTTAACATAAATATATGACAAAGATTTTTGGTACACATGATCTTTAGGGTGTCTAGTATTAATATATGCATTTAGTTTTGTTGAGTGTGCTCACAGAATGAGTAAACATGTTGATGGTCACAATAGTGACCGGTGGGATAACAGTGAACAATATAAATCCAATTGCAGTTGCTGGTGAAAATGACAATAAAATGTTGCAATGACAAAGTATTGCACTAAATATAAAAATCAAATGTTATATTTACAATAATGATGTTGTAATACTCAAAGCATTAATATAAAAATGTCATGTTATATTTTACAAAAAAGTATTTTAAAATGCGGTGATGGTTGGATTTTAATTTTTTTTTTTTTTATCTAAGTGTTTCTATCAATGTTGCATAATGTTTTTTATGCATAATGTAACCCTAGAATGTGATCAAAGAGTTTAATAGCTGGGCTAAGATATCTAACCATTTTTTTATGACTGATTATTTCAAAGGGTTACTAATGACACATCATTTGGATATTTTCATGTCTGGGAAAACTTTGGGATTACAGGGTTAACTTTATAACAACTGAACACACATATGTACATACACTATTAAAATCTGTGTTTTGTTAAAAGGACAGCTACCAATAAATGTAAATTATCATTCACCTTCAAGTTGTGTAAATTTCTGTTATGCTGAACACAAAGGAAAATATTTTGAAAAATGTTTGTAACCAAAGTTCTTAGTTCTGCTGAGAACAAAGACTTTAAAATTACAGTGGGAAAATAATCCTCCGGAACCAACTAGGCTAAAAAGGGAATTTTTTTGCAAGTTATTAACCAATCTAGAGCCGTAACTAATGATTATCATGTAATCTAAATCTACTGATTATTTTTGACAACTATTATATATTTAGTAATAAAAATATTTTTTTGAAAATGTCATTTCTAGATATCTATAAAGTATTTTAACTAGTTAAAATGTTAAGATATCAGTAATTCTATTTTCACTAGTTGCAAGGGCAATTTCAGATATCAACTGCCTTTGTTGATATCAAATAATTACTTTGTTACTAGTAAAAATGTGAATTCTTGATATCAAGAATTCAGTTGTTACTAGTTAAAATGTTAATTCTTGATATCAGTAAATGTATTTCAACATGTTACATTTGTTATTTCTGATATCTGAAAATGCATTTGTGATATCAATATAATTTCTGATATCTAAAAAGGCTTTCTCTCTAGTAACAATCACATTCATGATATCAGAAATGAACATCGTCACTAGTGGCATTTAAATTGTTGATATCAAGAATAGACATCTAGAAACCATGTGATTACTGATATCAAAAATAAGAGTTTTACTAGTAAGAATTGTATTTCTGATATGTGAAATTGGAATTTCAACTAGTAAGAAAGTAATTCTTGATATCAGCAATTAAATTTGAATGGCAGCCTATGGTGACATTTAACAAGTGAAAATTAAATAATATATCAAGAATTAAATTGTTGATATCAAGAATTAAATTGTTGATATCAAGAACAGACATCTGTACTAGTAACCATGTGATTACTGGTAAATTGTTGATATCAAGAATTAACATATTTACTAGTGAAAATTCAATTGTTGATATCAAAAATTGCAATTGTTACTATAGAAATCCAGTTTGCTGATATCAGCTTTTTTAACCAGTAAAACTGAACTGTTGATATCAAGAATTCATATCCTGCAAATTAATAAAGTCAATACGCTTGGCTTTGCCATTCCCAGGATATAAATTATAGATATCAAGAATAATAGAAATATAGTTGCTGATATCAAGAATTCAGTTTCTGCGAGTGATGAAGTCACTGTTGATATCAAGAATTAACATCGTTACTAGTAGAAATCTAATTTCTGATATCAAGAATTAACATTTTAACTAGTAAAAATTGAATTGTTGATATCAAGAATTTATATCCTGGGAATAAATAAAAGTCAAAACGGCTTGCCATAGAACCGGTGATCCGATTCTTGACTCGAGAACGAGAATTGCTCTAGCAGTGGGCGTGTGTACGTTCGCTGCACTCATGCTCAGTCCATCAGCTGCTCAGCTCGCGCTCATTATCATCGATCAGCTCTCTTTTCACAGCAGTTCAGTCAATGTACGTTGAAGTAACTGAATATTGGTTTAATTCGAGTCAGAGGAGTGTTAGCCACGTTTATAAATCGAATAATGTAGGTAATGTGTGGATTAGTGCGTACTGGAGACACGAACCGTTTCAAACGATTCAGTTCGATTTGGTTAACTGGTTCGACCGGTTCACTAAGAAGATCCGGTTAAATAGAACGATTCGTTCGCGAACCGGACATCTCTTGCCAGCCGCTATTAACATAAAAGAAGTTACCGCTAGAGCCATAACACATCTTTAAATCTTCTGAGGTGAGATAATTTGTTTAATAATACAGTTATAAAGATACAGCTTGGTAAAGCAACATTTTACAGTGTCATTTCTGTATTGTTTTCATCTGGTACAGCATTATTTGTGCGTTTTTCTGGCATCTGCTAACAGACATAAACATTTAGCCTAGCACCTGGGTTGCCAAGCATTCTGAATTATCACGGAATCGTCTCGTATATAAGACATAATTTTGTCCTGTATACGCATGCATATGCCGTAAGACCACCCAAACAATAAGAATAACAAACTGAATTGAAATTAATTGATTTTGTTCACATCATTGTTTGGTTTTGAACGTTTCAGGTCTTGACGCTACCTTTTTCCCAAGGAGCACATGTGCTCCTAAGTTGAAAAATTTATGAGCGCATTAAAAATAAAAAAATAAAAAATAAAAAACAGGGGCCAATGCATTTTTTATTTTTTATTATGTTTACTTAATAAGGGGATATAAGGAGACATTTACAAGCACAATTATTTTACACAAGGTTTTAAATAATTTAGCTTCAGACTCTATTTAACAGGCTTATTATGTGATTATTTATAGCCTATAAAACTGTATGTACATTAGGTAACAACAATAGTTGATCTTTTACTAAAGGAATACTTTATTTATAAAATACACAAAAATATAAAGTAAACAAAGCAAAACAATAAAGTAAACAAAGATTAAGTTCAAATGAACAAATTACAGTTGGTACCACTTTACAATAAGGCCCATATGTTAACATTAGTTAAAGCAGGGTAAAATTAACTAACAATGTGCAAAAGCTAATTGTTGCAGTAGTTAATATTTTTTTGTTAATGTTGATTAATAAAAATACAACTATTTATTGTTAGTTAATGTTAGCTCCATTGAATAATATTACCAGACACAACTTTTGATTTCATAATGTATTATTAAAAGTTGAAATCAACATGAACTAAGATTAATAAATGCAGTCATTGTTTTTTAATGTTAACTAATGTAGTTAAGTAATGTTACTGGAACCTGTTAACTCTTTCCCGCCAGCATTTTTATGATTTTCACTAAAATTTGATGGTCTCCAGTATATTTTGCTGTATGAATATTTTAATATACAACACACCAAAATAAAGATCAGAGCCTTTACTTATATATATATATATATATATATATATATATATATATATATATATATATATATAAGAAAAAAAATATTCTAGCTTAAAGCATTCTTTTTTTTTTTATCAACACTTGAATATAACAGGTTTCATAAAAATGTATAGTTTTGAGCAAAAGGTGAGAAAATCACATTCAGTATGATTATAAAAGCATAAATACAGTAAATCACTTCCATCAACACCTCCAAAGCTTGCACAGACATATACCACTTCCTGGATCAACATTTTACTCCGTAACATTATGCAGTTTTCATTTATATGCTGTCTATTGCTGATGATCTGTTTACATAAGAGATCACTCGTTTCTATGTCCTGTTCACCAGTGTTTTTGTTCATGAGGTTTTGTACTTATTCAGAAGATGTGTAATAGCGGCCCAGAGTGTATCAGTGAAAACACAAAAGCCATAAAAACTCATCTTTGGCGGAAGCGTTGTCTTCTAAAAGGCGAGATAACTTGTCAATGCCTGTGAAAGTGTTAAGTGTTACCAAACAATAATAAAAATCAGTTAATGTATAGATAGGACATGTTATAGGTTAGATTAAAAAAATAAATAAAGTGTGAAAATAAATGGTTATTAAGTGTTTATTAATTTGGTGCCATGGTGAAGGCTAAAGTGAATATAAATATCTAAAAGACTGTTTAAACCATTGACAGCTCGGCGTCCCAATGTGCATAGTACTATCCACCATATCTGCCTAAATAGTATTGAAAATGATCACATAGAATTTAGGGACCCAGGCACAGTTCAGAAAGTAGGCAGCTGCTTTGTTTACAGGGACACATATGGTACGAGCGTCAGCCCTCTAGGGAGCAAGTGTGTGTTTTCATTGAGTTTTCATCTCCTTCACTCCCTCCGCCATTCTTCTCATCTGTGCTCATTTAAATTAAATCGCTAAGGTGTTGATTCCAGGTTTTTGGAGATGACTCCAACTCCCAACTCCAACCATAGGAGTCGACCGATGTGGATTTTTAGTGCCGATGCGATACCGATTTTTTTTTTCATCAGCCTTAGCCGATGACCGATACATGCTGCTGATTTTCTTGAGCCGATATTTGGAGCCGATACTGCTTTTGCTCACTCAATTTACATCATAAAAATGACACAATGATGATACCAAATGTTACAAGTCTCAGTTTTAAAAAAGGAACATTTATTGAACTTAAAAAAAACTATATTTAACAAATAGTAAAAACAGGTGAGGTAGAACAAGTAGATAAACAATATTTAACAAATATTAAAAGCGTGAGGTAGAACAAGTAAAAGAGTTCAGTGCTGTTCTTCAAATACTTGAAGAATGAATATTTCTTCCTTTATTCTTGCCAATTTTAAGCAATAACCAATAAAATGGCTAAAGTGAAAGGAGTCTCTTCAAATAAAGATTGTGCTGATTACATTACTCCAGTAGGTGGCAAAATCGACCTTTAATTTTTTTTTTATTTAATCATTTATTCAAGAAGACTCAAGAGATTCACAAAAAAAAACGGTGAATCATCCATTAATTAAACAGGTATTTATGAATGAGACTGAATTAATTAATTTTAAACAGTTTGAATTAATGATACAAATCAGTATTTTTTTTTTTTAAATAGACTGGTACATGTTATTCTGTGTAGTTGTCTGATATATGTAATTGTGATCTCCATTTTAAACAAAACAAATACAATTTTAAACCAAGTAGATTCTCAGTTTATTATGAATTAGGGGCCGTTCACATATCACGTCTAAAATGTGTGGAAAGCACAGCCGCACATATAGAGCAACGTGTTTCCACTTTAAAGTGTATGGCAATATATCCGCTAAGTCAAACAGTTAAAGATGCTTTGAAAATTAAAATTTACCAGAGCAGGCTTCCAGCGTTCTGCTAGTGGGGAGGGCAGTGCATGGGCTGCCGTGAACTGCAGCACCTCCAGCAACACAGAGCTGCCTGTGGATGCCTGTCTGTAAATAATGCCGGAAAAACTATCGGCGAACGCATAGCACGTATCGGCCGATGCGATACACGTAAAACCGCAAAAATCACTAGACTCCATTTAGCGAGACTGTCCAATTTAGTGCGACATTACCTTTAAATGTGCTATCAATGTTGTAAGCTTTTGTCGACATATTTTTATAGAAGGAAAAGTCGCGAAAAAAGCTGTGGTGGATCGTGTCAGAATTAAATAAGAAAGAAGGTATTCTTTAATGAATTTTGACACTATAATGGTCAAGGGATGCGCTTAAATGCATTGTCTTAAACAGCATTGATATTAATAATAAATACAATGCACACACAAATACATACTGGTACACTTATTGATTTGTTTATTCTTGTTTATTATGTGAGTTTTAAATATTTAAAATTAGTTTAATGATTGAACACAAAAAGCACAAATAGCAAACAGTTTAACCTTGGAAACCAAATGTAGATTGATTGCATTAAACATAATAATATTGCATACAAATATCATTTAAACTACAAAGCTGTCACAGAAGCATGTATAATTACAAACTAAATTTACTGTGACGGACTGTTATTTATTTCTAAAGTAATCATCACGTAGGATTAAGTATGTGAAAAAGTCGTTCCTCGCGACAGCTCCTGCTATCCGGACACTGCCGTTTCACACTACTCCGTTTGCAGGTATGTATTATTTTCCGTCCCCATGGTGAGCATTCACTCTGCACACCAATGCAGGCCAGCAATACGCTCCAAGCGCAGCATCATTTCCGACTGAGTCTATTTTTGCTGTAGCTGCACAAGCTGAATTAGTGCATCATGGTAAAATGAACATGGATTGATATGAAATGTATTAATTGCACCATAAATGCATATAATTAAAGTTTACTGTCTTTCACACATCTTTTAGCTATAGGGGTAAAGCAAGGAAAAGTAGGCTACCCTTCACATTTAGATAAACACAGCAAGATGGCACTCATGGAGTTAGAAAAACAAAGTTCTTTATGACCAGCAGGATTAGCCTACTTGTAATAGGGATGTAAATGCAAAGAAAAGGCACAAGCGGCTGTTTCTGTTGATGGTAACTAAGTATTAATTTGAAATGTTTGTGATAGCCTACTACTTTAACGTAAGAAAAATAGACTTTAGGCTGTTTACATGTTTTGCCACTTGCTTGAGCATAAATCTATAGGCTACAGAAGTGAATGCATACAATATGTGCTTAACGAATATGTCTATGAAAGACTGCATTTCTGTGTAAAGATACTCACTATGCTGAGAGAGAGAGAAAAAAATATTAGCAATGTTCTTATTTGGTATCAAAATAGCACAGTGAGCTTTTGGAGTTGAGTCCCCATCCCTATAAATCGTTGTCTTTTAAAGTTCTGTAATCATATGAGGCTGTAGGGTGGAATCACCAGAAGCGATATGATACAATATTATCACAATACTTGTGTTACAATACAATATTATTGTGATTTTTAAATATATTAGATATTCTGTCATATATTGCAAAATGGGATTGTCAACAGACAAACTGACCAACACTTTCATGAAAACCTGTCATAAATGTTGTATGCACCTGGCAAACTCAAATATTTGTATTACAGTCTCATCTAGTCCACCTTAATTAAATGTAAACAGGTATGCACTGCTGTGCTACTTCAGGTATTTTGAACAATGCAAAGTAAAAAAAATGTCTCCCTATTAATATTTTGTTAAATAAGAGATTACTCAATTTTAGTATATTGATCATTTGGTAATAAAAAATATATTTTATTTAATTAAATCAAGAGTCTGTCCATGTCCCTTGAATGGTTGTCCACCCTTCTAAATGGGAATCCACTCAGTGGGTGACTTCAGTTGGCATATTTTTTTCCATATGAGTTTCAGAGCTCGACATTAGCCCCTTTCACACCGCGATTCCGGAAAATACACGGGTAATGTGTTCCGCAATTGTTCCGGTCGCTAGATTTTGCCCCTTTCACTCTGCCAGTGATTACCCGAATATGTGCATGTGTTCACACACAACCCGTAAGGTCCCGTGAAGACACGGGATATCAGGGTGTGACGGTAATGTACAGTCGAAAACGCTAGGCACGTTAACTATCACTTAAGCTGGCGAACGATCTCAGCTTCAGCGAAAGGAACTAACTGATCTCTGCTTCGTACAGTTTGCACATGTATTTGTTTCGCCGCAACGCTTGATCTGCCTTCAAAACACTCTAAAAGAGTCGTGCGATAACGCGCGCATCACTACGACACGGCATTAGTTCTGGCTTTTGTTCACACGCCGCTCCAGGACTGAACCCGGCAATGTTACTAGTCCCAACCCGGATCAATCCGGATGTGTTTGCGTTCACACAGAAGGCGACCTGGCAATTTTCCGCAATTTTCCGGTCCAACGTGCAGTGTGAAAGGGGCTATTAACGCTTGTCCGGCAAGTGGATTTTGTTAAGGGGCAAGTGAAAGAGAATTTTACTTGCCGACCGGACGAAGTTACCTGATTAAAATTTTAATAACAAACAATAATTAGGGCATCACTGAAACTTTGGTGAGAATGATTCTGATTTTATTACTTTCAGTAAAAATGGTGACTAATAACGGATAATGTATTGACAGTATCAATGTCGCTCAGTTGAGGCTCGTGCAGCCTGTCTGACTCATGGAGAAATCAAAACTATAAGCTAACAGCACACACAAAGAAATAGACATGAGCAAACATACTGCGGTAGAAAAAAAGATAAATATTCTATATAATATATGCAACATCACCCACCAAGAGTGATGTTTTTCCAACTTTCAGCACGATTGCAAATGTGATATTGATTTTATACAACTTTAGTTCAATAAAAGAATGCAGTCAAAAGTTTGGACACGAATAAGAAGTGTGGCAAACTTTTGACTATACTGTACTATAATTAGTTGTGAGGGGATTATCAATGTGAATGAGGATGTAATTATATTATTTATTACTATTATTATATTATTTTAATAACCCTGTTTAGGAAAGGGAAATCATACCTTTCAGAAAATATAAATTGCATCTTAATTTTGCAATGGAAATGTATTTAACAGTAATATACATATTACAATAGACATATCTTATGGTTTATATTTCAAATAATGGCCAATAATTTTCTAAAAAAACAAAAAAAAAAAAAGCTGTGGGAGCTCAGCTAATATGTTTCTATAGTTCTTGAGTACTTACGTGTCTACTATTTATGATATGACATAAAGAGAATGGGAAATTAAAACCAAGATTTTGAGTATTGTGAAGGTAGAAAGGCACATTATGGTGATACTGACCCAGAATACTTTCTGTTGAGCTTTTGGATATTTTAAGTTATTAAGCAATATCACATAAAGTGTGTGAATTAATGAAAGCATCAATTTGATAACTGATTTATTTTGATTTTGGCAGATCTGCTCCTCCAACCACACAGGTATTTACCAACAGTTCAGCTCCTCCCACAACAGTTAATGAAAGAGTTTATGAAAGAAAGCTGAAAACATGACTGATCCAGAACCCTCGGAATAAAACAGGAAGATACTGAAGAACAAATAGGTTGGTGTATACTCTTCATTCTTCACTAAGTTTATAAAACTTGAAGCTGTTACTTAGCTGACTGGCACTTGTGGTTAAAGGCATTAACAGTACATAAGTCACTAATGCTCTAATAATCAAAAGTGGCCTCTTCAAAAGGAAAAGACATACATGTGCATCTCAATAAATTAGAATGTGTGGAAAAGTTAATTTATTTCAGTAATTCAACTCAAATTGTGAAACTCGTGTATTAAATAAATTCAGTGCACACAGACTGAAGTAGTTTAAGTCTTTGGTTCTTTTAATTGTAATGGTTTTGGCTCACATTTAACAAAAACCCACCAATTTACTATCTCAACAAATTAGAATATGGTGACATGCCAATCAGCTAATCAACTCAAAACACCTGCAAAGGTTTCCTGAGCCTTCAAAATGGTCTCTCAGTTTGGTTCACTAGGCTACACAATCATGGGGAAGACTGCTGATCTGACAGTTGTCCAGAAGACAATCATTGACACCTTCACAAGGAGGGTAAGCCACAAACATTCATTGCCAAAGAAGCTGGCTGTTCACAGAGTGCTGTATCCAAGCATGTTAACAGAAAGTTGAGTGGAAGGAAAAGTGTGGAAGAAAAAGATGCACAACCAACCGAGAGAACCTCAGCAGTGCCACAAACTGATCACCTCCATGCCATGCCGAAGTTGAGGCAGTAATTAAAGCAAAAGGAGCCCCTACCAAGTATTAAGTACATGTACAGTACATGAACATACTTTCCAGAAGGCCAACAATTCAAAAAAAAAAAAACATTTTTAGTGGTCTTATAAAGTATTCTAATTTGTTGAGATAGTGAATTGGTGGGTTTTGTTAAATGTGAGCCAAAATCATCACAATTAAAAGAAGCTACTCAGTTACTAACGTAACCTCGGTTCCCTGAAATACAGGAACGAGTACTGGGAAAACGCTATGGGAAAAAACCCTTTTTTCTCCTGAACTGAAGCCTTATTCAATCATCGCAGAGTGAAACTGCACGCCCATCTGTTGCGCAGTGTATAAAAATGAACCAATGGCTCAGCAGCGTGCTGCACTAACCTATGGCAGCGAGCCAGTCAAAGCCCGCCAGAATGGGCGGGCGTCTCTACATAAGCGGCTGCTTCACCACAGCCGCTCAGGTTACTCGACTGAAGCGTAACGACTGAATCGGCAGCCTTTAGCACGGAGGAACGCAGTATCGTCTCCCGTATTTCAGGGAACTGAGGTTATGTTAGTAACCAGTATGTTCCCTTCAATACTTCACTCGCATCTGCATCGAAGACGCTATGGGATCCCAGTTAAGTCACGCCATGCTAAGAAGGGGAACGACCAATGCAATTATACAATAGCAACTAGCAGCAGAATAAGCTCAGTGAGGTTATTTCTGGTCTATCTTGATCGCCCATGCTCAGATCGCCTTGGCCTAAGGGACAGAGCTCACACAAGCAGATTTGAGTCTTGGGCAAAGAATGGCCAAGAGCATGAGACTGAGGAACAAAGGTGACCTTACACAGAAAGTACCCTAGCATGAAGTGCCGGGACGCCTAGATTATAAAATCTAGCAAATGTGGACGGCGAGTTCCAACCGCCGCACAAATTTCTGCGATAGTCACACCGCTAGACCATGCACAAGACGTAAGAGACTACTCGCTCAATGGGCTCTTACTCCAATGGGGCATTGCAGGCCCAAGGAGGACTAGGCTAGCTGAATCGCATCCACAATCCACTTAGAAAGCCTTTGCTTTGAGACCGCAACCCTTTGGTGTGGCCTCCAAAGCATACAAAGAGCTGTTCTGATTGCCTTATCGGCGAGAGTGCTCCGTGTAGGCTTTCAGTGCCCTTACAGGACATAGTAGATTCAGCTCGATCTTCCTCTGTGTTTTGTAACGCAGAGAGAGTAACCACTTGTGCTCTAAAGGGTGTGGAGAGCATCTTGGTATGTAGCCATGCCTTGGTTTCAGGACACCTTCGAGTCGTAGGCCAATTCCAGGCAACTAGGGCCTATCGAGAGTGCTTGCAAATCGCCCACGCTTTACAGATGCTAGTGCTAGTAGCAGAGCGGTCTTCAGCACAGGGCCTTCAGGCTGATGGATTGTAGCAGCTCAAAGGGGCACCCTTTAAGGCTCTCAGCACTGTGGGCAGGTCCCATGAAGGGATAGTGAGAGGGCGAGGCGATTAAGCCTTCTGGCACCTCCCATAAATCGAATCCACAAGGTCGCTTTTGCCCACTGCCTGGCCTGCTATAGTCACTACGTAGACCTTGAGCGTGGAGGGGACCGCCCCTCATCCAAGAGCTCTTGTAAAATGACAGTATCACTGATACGTCCACAGGAGGCAGGGTCCTCGCCATGGTCTGAGCACCATGCGGAGAACACCACCACTTAGAGGTGTAGAGGTGTTTGAAATAGTGAAATAGTGTCTGTGAAATAGTGTCTAGAGCACTCAGGGAGTCCCGTGGGTTCCCGCTGAGCACCAAAGGTGCAGAGCCCACAGCTCTAGTTGTGGGTGCCAAATTGTTCCACCCACCTGAGAAAGGAGGTTCCGCCTCAGAGGAATGGGCCACGCCAGCATCTGTGACAGGTCGGCTATCCAATGTTGGTTTTCCCAGAGCGGGCCACAAGAAGAACTCTGCATCTCTGATCCATGACCCGCCTGATTACTTGGGGAATCAGAGGAATCGGAGGAAAAGTATAAAGAAGCGGTTGGGCCAGTCCTGCGCCAACGGGTCCTCGAACTTGGAAAAATATGTTTGCAATGAGAGTTGTCTTTTGAGGCAAGGAGGTCTATTTCCGCTTTGCCAAAGATCACCCATATCCATACCCATAAGCCTCCACTCTTCTGAGGGGACTCGCTTCTGACAGCATGCCCGCTCTGGTTTTGTTTGCCTGGTAGGTGCACTGCCCTCAGGGAACCCAGGTTGTTCTGGGCCCATTCCAGCAGTCGCGATGTTAGCCTGAAGAGTCGCTCAATGACAGC
The DNA here is from genome assembly GCA_024542945.1 of allo-octoploid hybrid of Carassius auratus x Cyprinus carpio. Classification (NCBI taxonomy): domain Eukaryota; kingdom Metazoa; phylum Chordata; class Actinopteri; order Cypriniformes; species allo-octoploid hybrid of Carassius auratus x Cyprinus carpio. The sequence goes on from CM045074.1 coordinate 8,803,661, forward strand.
CCGCCTTGGTGATTTATGTATGACACCACTGTCATGCTGTCTGATCTGACCAGCACATGATGGCTCTTTAGGTCTGACAGGAAGCTCTGGCAGGCTCGCTGAACTGCGATCATCTCGAGACAGTTGATGTGAAGCTTGCTCTCCTCTTCAACCACCGGCCAAAGCTGGTTTCTCAGACAGTCGCCCCAACCTGTGTTGGACGCATCTGTTGAGATTACTTTCCTACTGCAGACCATACCAAATGGGGCACCCTGTTCCATCCATTGATGTTCCTCCAAGGGGTCAGGGCGAAATGCAGTCCTGACTTACCTTGATATTCAAGCGCCTGTGACGCCATCGCATGAGGCGGAACACCCGGCTTCAGCCAATACTGGAGGGGTGCTGCCATAAGGCCCAGCAGCCTGTGGAACATCGTAGGGGCGTAAGCACCTATTTTGAAAGAGGACGCGAAGTCGTTGTAGAGTCAGCGCGCTCCTTCACCATCGCGTTCCCTCATTGTCACCGAAGTCAAGCATTGTTCCCAGAACGGCATTCGTGGCTGGGAGACAGTGAACCAGCCAGTCGCTCGAGGTAATTGAGAATGCGGATTCCCTTCTGCCTGAGAGGGGAGAGAGTCGATCCATGCAGTTGTAAACGCAGCGAGGAGCCAAAGACCCTGATCTGGTAAGCCACACCCTCAAGGCAATCTCAAGAACAGCCTGTGACGGGGGCTATCTGGATGTGAAAGTAAGCATCTTTCAGATTCAGTGAAAAGAACCAATCCCTGAGTGTATTTGCGAAAGGATTTGTTTCAGTGTGATCATTCTGAAGTGCCGCCTCATGAGATGTGGTTCAGACGTCTTAGATCGAGGATGGGGTGCAGCCCGCCATCCTTCTTAGGAACTAGAAAGTACCGCTGTAAAACCCTGAGTCGCATGAGCTGGGGAATGACTTCTATGGCTCCTTTCACCAGCAGATTTTCCACTCGCACGCCAGAAGCGTGCGCTTCGCTGTGTACTGAAGTGGTGACCACCCCGCAGAATCGCAGGGGTCGCGTGAACTGTAGGGAGTAGCCATGATTTATTATTCCCATAACCAAATCTGACACTCTGGGAATGGCTTGCCATCGTGAGCCCGGATGGACAGGGGTTGATTAGCTCGAAGTGCTTGTCCGCTGCATGGGGACATAGCACTCGTGAGTGATATGAGAGGAAAACTGCTCTTTTGTGAAAGGTGTGTTTTTTATATTGTGCACTATCACAGTGCTTTGCTGTCTAGGGCTAGAATGGGCCCATCGCCACAGCAAATACAACTGCTCGTCACCTGGAACTGGATGAGGTGGACGGCAGAACACACGGGCATTTTGGGGGGTGGTCTGGCCGTGCAGATTTAGCCCCTCTTTCTTGCCTGTAGATCAGGATGACGGTGGCGGCGAGTCCAGGCTATCTTGGGCCGGATCCCTGGCGCTAGGAAACTGAAACCGCCTGGTGGCCGAGCAGAACGGTGTTGAGGCTTGATTTCTTAGGCTGGTGAGCCAGCTGCTTTGGAGGCTGGTGAGCCGGCTGCTTGGGGCAACTGGCAGCAGCAGATGAAGCACGCTTGACAGGAAGTGTCGCATCACCTGGGACGACTTCTGTGCCTCAGTGGAGCGCTCGGTGAACCCTTCCACCGCTGGTCCAAAGAGGCCGCTGGGGAGAACGGCATCCAGGAACTGGACTTTGTCAGCGCCCTGATCTCCATCAGGTTTAATGATAGGTGACACTCCAGGACAACTAGGCTAGCCATCAACCGCCCCATGGCCTGGGCAGTGCTTTAGTAGCACGGAGGCCAAGTCCGTCAAGGCTTCTCAGCTCCCCTGAGCATTGCGGGCCCAGGCCAGACTCCGCGGAGGCGGCAGGAGTTTGGTTTGGAAGACTTGTAACACCTGCCATGGAGTGAAGTGCGCGCCGCTTTCTCCGCCGCATGAATAAGTGCACCGGGCGAAGCCGACCATACGGCAGGGCTTGGACGGAGGGTTGGCCTTGGCCTTCCATCCAATGGCTGTGGGTGGGCAGAGATGCACGGCCACAGACCCGTCCAGCGGCGGCAGTTGTTTGTACCCCTTTCTTCGGCGCCGTAGGTGGGAGAGGGAAGATGAAGCACGAGGTGCTTGAGTAGGCGCCACCCACTTAGTTAGCTCGTCGTGGACTTCTGGGAAGAATGTGGAGGCTCTCTGACAAGGGGCTTGCTACTGCACTGGCAGAAACCTTGCTTTTGTATTACTGACAGTTTAATTATTTCACAAATTTCAATAATTTTCAGTAATTTTGAGGACTTTTGTTTGTTTGTTTGAAATTCTGCTGGTCTCTACAATGTAGATGTCATAATCTTATTTACAGAAAATACATATTTGATATGTATCACTTTTAAATAAATCACTTATATTGACCAAAATAATTGTGATTATGATTTTTTGCCATAATTGAGCAGCCCTATAATGAACAGACTGTGATGGCAAGTTTGAATTGCTAGAATATGTGGTGCATTGCAGAGGCCGGCGATTAAACAGCTGACACATTAAATAAGCTACTTCATTTTTGGTCATACAGATAAGAGTAAGACAACCTGCAAAGTGTTAAAAATATAACACTAGCTTCTCTATTCTTTTGTATTCTATCTATTTATTTTGCTCCTGTAGCTCAAGTGGTAGAGCATTAGCTTAACAAGCAAGGTTGGAGGTTCGATTCCCGGAACACATGATAGGTAAAAATTGATAGCCTGAATGCACTGTAAGTCGCTTTGGATAAAAGCGCTGCTAAATGCATAAATTTAATTTAATTTTAATTTATTTTCTTTTATTACACAATTAACAAAAGCAAAAAAAGCCTCCAACCCTAGTTTGTTAATTCTTTTCTATTCTATGTGTTTTCTTTTTATTTATTAGGCCTATAGCCTATAATAATAATAATAATAAAAACACCTTTCTATGTGTACTACGTTAAGCTGAGACTTGTTATAGCACTTATGTATCATTGCTCTTTTGTTGATTTTGATTCCTTCCATTGTCCTCATTTGTAAGTAGCTTTGGATAAAAGCATCTGCTAAATGATAAAATGTAAATGTTTACTTTTATTTTTGCACACTCAATAAAAAAAGAACATTTGTGTTTTTGTAATTAAGCAAACAAACAGGATACATGTCATCTTGGTTTCCCTTCCGTGAACTTGTTTGCAGATCGCCATCTGTTTTATATCTGTTAATTATTTATCAGATATATTTCGTATATTTATACCTTCTTTATATAGATAATCATTGTATTTTATTTTTATGGAAACAGTTATTTTTTAATGTAACTTACATATATTTGCCTTAAATCATCCTGGTGACCCATTTTGACCCAGGGATCGAAAACCTAGGCTGTATAGTTAGGTCCATGCAGAAACTTTGATGACGATGTTCTTATAGTTGTCATCACCGTTTAGTGACATCATTGAATGTTCCAGGAAAACAAGGCAAGTAATTGCACAAAATTATAAATAGTATAAATAAAAATAAATAATAAACAACACAAATATCCCTTTGAAGTGGAAGTGAAGCAGTCAGTCAAATTTACATTTAGTAAACTGAATTCCACTTTAATAAAAAAAAGAATAATAATAAACACGATTAATGTATCCTTTTAAAAGAATAAAGCACTGGTTCCCAAACTGGGGCGGCAAGGCTGAGGGATAGCGTACAGTCAGCAGATTATTTTACAGAAGAAACCTCTGCTGGGTGATAAAGGCTACACTGCATAATTTTCCTGCTTATCGCCACTTACCTGATAAGTAAATAATTGAATGCAAAATATTAATTTTACATATTTTGATTACCTCTTAATGACTCACAGTACCCACTTTAGCACTCCGTATCAGTTGTAGCAGTTGTGTTTGCATCCATCACAGACCACTAGATGGCATGATTGAAGAATCAGTGTTGTACTGCAGGGAGCCATGTAGAGATATAAAGGAAGGATGTATGGTTCTGCTCTAAGCATGTAAGTTACAAGTTTGTGAAAATACTGCCAGTGCCTTGTACGAAAAGCAGATGATGAATATACATAAGATTCACAAATACCAAAATGACTTGTCCTTGCATATGATGTCTGAGCTGCTGCTTTTTCCATGCGCTGAAGAACGGTCTATCACAGCGAGAGTACTGCACTGAAATCTCTTTTCATGTCTCATGCTTGAATGGCTTTAAACACTTGAATATTTAAATTGACAAGGCTTAAAACATGTGAGAATGATCAACTTTCTTGAGGAAGCAGCACTCAGTTGTTCAGATTAGAGGTTGACCGGTTGATTGGCCAACTGATTAATCGGCCGATTTTGGCATTTTTTATTAATCGGCATCGGCAGATTGTGCTGCAAATTAGGCGATTATAGGCAGGTGCACCAGCGGACAGCTAAGCATTGATGCGGATTGTTTGCGGGACGGACTCGACAGATGGGGTTGGGTTTGGGGCGGTCAGAGGCAAGTTAAATACTCATAAGTAAATACATAATACATAATTATTTCTAAGAATTATTGTGATAATAATGAGACTTATTCATGTTTCTTTTTTCTTTATCTTTATTATAACAAATTTTATATTACATAAAAGGAAACAATGTGGTGCATGTGGAACATGTAACAAGAAATTTCATGTACTTGAAGTACATGGAAACACCTTCATGTTAAATACATTACGTAAATTACTTCATGTATTTAACATGAAGGCTTCCTAGTGTTTCTTAGATCCAAAATTATAATTGTAAGTAGCAGACTTTGATAAAGTTTGAAATCGCTGGTGTGCCCCTTTGTGCCTCCACAGCGCGATTGTGTCGTGGATTTATTGTGCTGCGTACGCGTTTTCCCACCGTGTCCTATACTGAAATGAGTGCACATACTTTGCAAAAGCTGGGAATTGTCGATGCTGCTTCTGATAAGAAATTAAATTCCTCTGACCAGCTGTTGTTATATTTGCAGCTATATTAATTTTTTTTTCACGTAGCACCACCTGAGCTTTCTAATGCCATTTTAGTGACACTTGATTCAAATTCCCCTCTACCTGCCCAGATATCAACTGCAACAGAGCTGTAGGTTGCCAGGTTGAGGTCACAAATGGGTTCAAAATTGTATGATATATCTATTGTGTGAGAAGGATGCATTTCATACAAGGTCTGGCAACTGGACAACCTTGAAATAATGTATTGATGTGATTATTCATATAACGAGGTAGGGCCATTCAAATAACGGAGTTTCCGGAGAAATAACAAAACGGGAGGTGGCGGAGATGGGTGTGAAATACGGAGACTCCTGGGAAAAACGGAGTGTTGACAGGTATGATTATAACGCATACATGTTAACTTTCCTCATGAAATGTGTGTGTAGTCGACAATATCCTCCACAATATCATCGCTCATGGCTAGTGCACTCTTAAGCAGTTATGAACAGCAGGCTGTGTAATATGTGTGAAATATTTTATTTTTGTTATCACTATGGCTATTTGACTTATAGGAGTGTCCAGTGTTTCCTATACAACTGTTTTGAGAAGGTACTTAAGTTTTTAACCATTTATTATTACTCCAATTTGGCTACTACTACTATTACTATCTTGTACCCTTCAATAATCATTTGCTCAAACTCACTCTTATGAGATGAATGAAAAGAAAATCGACCAAACATATCGGCCAAAAATGCGGCATCATATATCGGCTGCCCTAATTTGTAAATATTGGCATCGCCAGTGAAAAACCCATATCAGTGACCTCTTGTTCAGATAGGTGACAAGTTAAACACTGGAGCATCCTGTTAACTGCAGGTAACATTAAGCATATTGTATTGCAGGGTGAACATAAAATATCTTACATACAACTACTGGTAAATGAGCCAGTGTAATGTAAATATGTCTGTAGGTCTTCAAGAGAACTCATCCCACCCCTAGTACTTAAGGCTGTATGAGGCCCTCCTTTGATATACAAATCAATTTTATATGAAGAAATATTATCTGAACAGCGTCATTTTTATATTTATTTAATTCTGGCTCACAATTTTTGCAATTTGCATAACTGGCTTATACTTACTAAACATTTAGTAATACTTCTCACTACAAAACCTGTGCCTGTAATATTTTATAAATAGTAATAAATGTACCCAATTCAAATTAATGCATCAAAATGTTTACACTTTCTACTGTTTTCTCAAGTTGCCGCTTTTTCCTTTCATTTATTTTTTTAATAGATTTTCTGAAAACTTTTATTTTTTTAATAACATTTTACTTTAATTTTAGACTTGATAGAAGAGAACAAGGAGATTGAAGAACTGATTAAAGAAGGGGAGAACCATCATGTCAAAACTGAAGAATCATCCTGGAGATGCTCATTGACAAGAAGAGAGAAAACATGGCCTGAGTGTGAAAGAAAGCAGTTAAAAGCAGTAAAACATTTTTTAGACCACATTTCCTGAAGGACGCCTGAAAGTTCATGAAGGAGAAGCCTTACATATGTTATTTATGTGGAAAGAGTTTTAGTCACATGGCTGCTTTAAAGATACACCAGAAAAGACACAGCGGTGTGAAGGATCAGTTTGCTCTAAGTGTGGGAAGACTTTTTTTACATATGCTGCAATGAAAGTGCACCAGACAGTTCACACTACAGAAACACCTTACAAGTGTTCACACTGTGACAAAAGATTCAAGCGATCAGAATATCTGAGAATACATGAGAGGATCCACACTGAGAGAAGCCGTATACATGTGATCAATGTGGGAAGAGCTTTAGACTAAAAGAAATGCTTAATCGACACATGGATATCCACACTGGAGAGAAGCCGACACATGTGATCAGTGTGGGAAGAGTTTCACAAAAAGGAAACCTTATCAAACACATGAAAAGACACACTGGAGAGAAGCAACACACATGTGATCAGTGTGGGAAAACTTTTGTGCATAAAGGAAACCTTAAAGACCACATGAGAATCCACACTGGAGAAAATCTACACACATGTGATCAGTGTGGGAAAGCATTTGTGTTTAAAGGAAACCTAAAGACCACATGAATATCCACACTGGGGAGAAGCCATATACATGTGATCAGTGTGGGAAGAGTTTCAGACAAAAGGAGCCCTTAATGTACACATGAGGATCCACACTGAGAGAAACTGCACACATGTGATCAGTGTGGGAAGAGTTTCAGACTTAAGAAAACTCTTCATGAACATATGATGATCCACACTGAGAGAAGCCATATGCATGTGATCAGTGTGGGAAGAGTTTCAGACTTAAGAAAACTCTTCATGAACATATGATGATCCACACTGGAGAGAAGCCATATGCATGTGATCAGTGTGGGAAGAGTTTCAGACTTAAGCAAACTCTTAATGAACACATGATGATCCACACTGGAGAAGCCGTACACATGTAATCAGTGTGGGAAGAGTTTCACACAAAAACAAGCCCTTGATGTACACATGAGGATCCACACTGAGAGAAGCCGTACACATGTGATCAGTGTGGAAAGAGTTTCTCACAAAAGGAGCCCTTGATTTACACATGAGGATCCACACTGAGAGAAGCCGTACACATGTGATCAGTGCGAAAGAGTTTCAGACTTAAGCAAACCCATAACGAACACATGAGGATCCACACTGGAGAGAAGCCACACACATGTGATCAGTGCGGAAAGAGTTTCAGAAAATATGATGTTTTTAAAAACATTTGCTTACTCATTCTAGAGAGAGACTAGAAAACTGTGAAAAAAGCAGTAGAACATTTCTAAAGGACCACCTGAAAGCTCATACGAAGGAGAAGCCTTACATATGTTATTTATGTGGAAAGAGTTTTACTCAGATGGTTGCATTAAAGATACACCAGAAAAGAACATATCGGTGTGAAGGATCATGTTTGCTCTAAGTGTGGGAAGAGTTTTTTTACATATGGTGCGATGAAAGTGCACCAGACAGTTCACACTACAGAACGCTTACAAATGCTCACACTGTGACAAGAGATTCAAAGCGGTCAGACTATTTGAGAATACATGAGAGGATCCACACTGGAGAGAAGCCATATACATGTGATCAATGTGGGAAGAGCTTCAGACTAAAAGAAATGCTTAATCGACACATGGATATCCACACTGGACACATGGATATCCACACATGTGATCAATGTGGAAAGAATTTCAGACAAAAAAGTAACCTTATCAAACACATGAAAAGACACACTGGAGAGAAGCAACACACATGTGATCAGTGCGGAAGGGTTTCTTAGACAAAGGAAACCTTAAAGACCACATGAATATCCACACTGGAGAGAAGCCACACAAATGTGATCAGTGTGGCAGGAGTTTCACAAAAGGAAACCTTTTCAAACACATAAAAAGACACACTGGGAAGAGGCCACACACATGTGATCAATGTGGGAAGAGTTTTGCAGAAAAGGGAACACTTAATGAACACATGAGGATCCACACTGGAGAGAAGCCATACACATGTGATCAGTGTGGGAGGAGTTTCACACAAAGAGGAACCCTTATTGCACACAAGAAAACCCACAGTGGAGAGAGTCTATACCTGTGATCAATGTGGTAGGAGTTTCACACAAAGAGGAACCCTTATTGCACACAAGAAAACCCACAGTGGAGAGAAGTCATATACATGTAATCAGTGTGGGAAAATTTCAAACGAAAAGATAGACTTCATGATCACATGAAAATCCACAATGGAGAGAGGGCATATACATGTGATCAGTGTGGGAAGAATTTCAAACGAAAAGATAGGCTTCATGATCACATGAGGATCCACACTGGAGAGAAGCCGTACACATGTGATCAGTGTGGGAGGAGTTTCACACAGAGGAGAACCCTTGTTGCACACAAGAAAACCCACACTGGAGAGAAGTCATACACATGTGATCAGTGTGGAAGGAGTTTCACACAAAGAGGAACACTTATTGCACACAAGAAAACCCACAGTGGAGAGAAGTCATATACATGTGATCAGTGTGGGAAGAATTTCAAACGAAAAGAAAGCCTTCATGATCACATGAGGATCCACACTGGAGAGAAGCCGTACACATGTGATCAGTGTGGGATGAGTTTCATACTGAAGAGTAACCCTTTACAAACACAAGAAAACCCACAGTGGAGAGAAGCCGTACACATGTGATCAGTGTGGGAGGAGTTTCAGACAAAGAGGAAACCTTATTGCACACAAGAAAACCCACAGTGGAGAGAAGCCATATACATGTGATCAGTGTGGGAAGAATTTCAAACAAAAGAAAGCCTTCATGATCACATGAAAACCCACACTGGAGAGAAGCCTGCTACATGTGATCAGTGTGGGAGGAGTTTCTACTAAGAGTAACCCTTACAAACACAAGAAAACCCACAGTGGAGAGAAGCCGTACACATGTGATCAATGTGGGAGGAGTTTCACACAAGAGGAAACCTATTGCACACAGAAAACCCACAGTGGAGAGAAGTCATATACATGTGATCAGTGTGGGAAGAATTTCAAACGAAAAGAAAGCCTTCATGATCACATGAGGATCCACACTGAGAGAAGCCGTCACATGTGATCAGTGTGGGAGGAGTTTCATACTGAAGAGTAACCCTTACAAACACAAGAAAACCCACACTGGAGAGAAGCCGCATACACATGTGATCAGTGTGGGAGGAGTTTCACACAAAGAGGAAACCTTATTGCACACAAGAAAACCCACAGTGAGAGAAGCCATATACATGTGATCAGTGTGGGAAGAATTTCAAAGCAAAAGAAAGCCTTCATGATCACATGAGGCTCCACACTGGAGAAAAGCCTTCACATGTGATCAGTGTGGGAGAGTTTCATCTGAAGAGTAACCCTTACAAACACAAGAAAACCCACACTGGAGTGAAACAGCACCAGACAGTTCACACTACAGAAACACCTTACAAGTGCTCACACTGTGACAAGAGATTCAAGCGCTCACATCTTCAAATACATGAGAGGATTCACACTGAAGAGAAGCCGTATCACTGCCATTCATGTGGGAAGAGATTCACTCAATTATATTCTTTAATCTGTCATAAATTACATGTGTGCATGTCTGAAATTACAGTAATTAGATGAAGTTCTGTGCGACAATACACCTATGCGACTACATGCGGCAAAATGTTGAAATTATAATAAATAAATAAGTGTTTGGACTTGAGAACACATACTTTCTGAGAACAGTGTGCGATTTTCTGTGCTGCTAAATATATATATATATATATATATATATATATATATATATATATATATATATATAAAAAAAAAGATCTGACAGTCTCAGTATAGCGGCATGGTCTCTTGTTGTGTAGTCGGAGAGACCAGAGCGAAGATGGATGCCGAGGAGATCGAGCTACTGATCTGGTAGCCCAAAAACTCTTACCTCTGTTATATGGCGATATTTTGGATTTAAGATTACTGACACTGAGCAGAAAGAGGTACTGTGCAAGATTTGCAAGCTGTTCCCCAACAAAACAAAGCACAATTACAGATGTGTTTGCGAGTCTCACGCCATATGATAAGTCTTCACCTAGACATAAAGAAATCACTGACTCCACTCTGCTTGGCAAAAGACATGATGCCCATACACACCGTTAGTAAAGTGGGATTTCAGAAAATGATCCGCACACTGGACAAGAGGTTCCAGCTGCCCTCTTGAAACTATTTCATGAAGTAGCGATCCTAAACTTTATAACTCACGCCATGACGAGTTCAAAGAAAATGGCTAGGTGACGTTCTTTTAAACCACTTCAAACCTGTGGTCAAGCAGGACAGGTGAACCTTATATTAGATTGACTGTGCACTTTGTCAACGAGGAGTTTGAATTGAAAAGCCACTGCCTGCAAACATCGGATTTCCCGATGACCACACAGGAGAGAACATAGCCTTGGGCTTGAGAGAGGCACTGGCTGCGTGGGACCTCTGTGAGGAGCGCCAGGTCGCCATCACAACAGACAATGGCACCAACATTGTCAAAGCGGTGGAGCTTAATCGGTGGACTAAAATCCAGTGTTTTGGGCATAGACTTCATTTGGCCATTGGTAAGTTAAAATTGATTTTATATTTTGTTATTACACTACAGCAAATATTTTAAACTACTCTACTTTTAAGAGCAATTAACTATGGGGTTAGGTACAGTTGTACCCTCGATTTATTAATGAAATAATTTTAAACACAATGCAAAATTCTGCGTCCACAAAAGATACTAGGAGTGGCCAAATTCATGTAGGGCTAATAATTAGCATTAAGATTAGATTAGATTAGATTCAACTTTATTGTCATTGCACATGTAGGGTACAAGGCAATGAAATGCAGTTAGCATCTAACCAGAAGTGTAATAAGCAGTAAGTATAGGATATATATAGTTTCTACAATATGTTACAAATGTATAATAAATATACAGATAAGACAGTACTATGAACATAATTTACCGATTTTTAAATACTATCAGGATGATATACAGATAGGTGTAGTATGAACATACTACAGAGGGCAGAGTTCAGTAAGGAGACAGCTGTAGGGAAAAAGCTGTTCCTGAGTCTGCTGGTCCTTGTCTGGAGGATCCCAGAGGGCAGGAGGTTAAACAGTCTATGGTCAGGTTGAGAGGAGTCCTTAAGAATGCTGCGAGCTCGACGTAGACAGCGTTTCTCTGGATGTCCTAAATAGCAGGAAGTGTTGTCCCTGTGATGGCTGGGTTTCACCACCCTCTGCAGTGCCTTGCGGTCAGCAACTGAGCAGTTCCCTTATCAGACAGTGATACAACTGGTCAGGATGTTCTTGATCGAACACTGGCAAAGTTCACCAGGATGGCTGAAGACAGCTGGTTCTTCTTCAGTGTCCTAAGGAAGAAGAGGTGCTGGTGAGCCTTTTGACCAGGTTGGAGGTGTTTGTGGTCAAGGACAGGTCCTCCAAGATGGTGGTTCCCAGAAACTTGAAGCTGGATACACGCTTCAACAACCATCCCGTAATGTGGATGGGGTCATGCATGCTTCCTTTTTCTTCCTGAAGTGCACAATGAGCTCCTTTGTCTTACTGGTGTAAAGGAGCAGGTTGTTGTCAGCACACCATGCGCCAGGTGCTGTACCTCTTCCCTGTAGGCAATCTCATCATTATCTCTGATGAGGCCAATCACCATGGTGTCATCTGCAAACTTAATTATGGAGTTGGATCCATGCACAGGCTTGCAGTTGTGGGTGAAGAGGGAGTAGAGGAATGGGCTCAGCACACAGCCTTGTGGTATGCCGGTGTTGAGTGTGATGGTGGTGGAGCAGGTGTGGCCTGACCCTAACATGCTGAGGTCTGTTAGTCAGAAAGTCCATAATCCAGTTGCAGAGGGAGGTGTTAATGTCCAGGTCTCCAAATTCTGTGGTCAGCTTGGAGGGAATGACAGTGTTAAATGCTGAGCTGAAGTCAACAAACAACATCTGTACATATGTGTTGTTATTGTCCAAGTGTGTGAGCACTGAGTGCAGCACTGTGCATACTGCATCCTCTGTGCTCCTATTGCTATGGTAGGCAAATTGGTGTGGGTCCAGTGTGGGTGGGAGGCAGTCCTTGATGTGTGCTAGGACCAGTCACTCAAAGCACTTCATGACAATAGGTTTGAGTGCCACGGGGCGCAGTCATTCAGGCACATCGGGGAGGAGTGTTTCGCACCGGCACAATGGATGTGGGCTTAAAGCAGTTGGCACAGTTGCTTGGGTGAGGGACAGGTTGAAAATGTCTGTGAAGACCCCTGCAAGCTGCTTTGCACATGCCCAAAGCACATGTCCAGGAATGCCATCCGGCCAGCAGTCTTGCGTGCATTGATCCGCTCAATGCAATGTAGACATCTGTGGAGGTGAGTTTGATGGGTTGGTGGTCTGCTGAGAGTGTGATCTTGGCTGCGTCTCCTTGCTGTCACTGTTGAAGCCAGAGTCATCTGCTGTCCTGTCTGCCTGGACTCTGCTTGCCACAGTGAAAGCCAATCCTTCGATCCACAGCGAAATGTTGATCAGCTCTAGGCATGACGAGCGGATATCGTCCCTCTATTGGAAGGCCAAACAAAGTAGTTTCACTTTCTACAAGAAACACAAATCATCTCCACAACATGGCAGTGGCGGCAACAGCAATACTACAGTGAGATTAAAAGTTATGCCTTCTTTCTTTGCATGAACATTTGGGTGTTGTTATGCAAATCTTCCCACACAGTGGACGTAGACTTGGGGGCATGTTTAAAGGAGGCGTGGACAAGTCTTAACTTTTATAAAGGATATCTCTTTGGATTTGAGACTTTAGTCTTTGATTTACAGTTCTTTATAAAGATCTCTGTAAAGATCTTTACAGATCTTCTTTATGCACCAAGAGCTTGTAAAACTCCAAATAGAGAGGAAAAATTTAAATCGCATCATATGATCACTTTAAAAAAAAAAAATTACAGTTCACTGGTAGTATTAATAGGGTTTTTTATATTTATTTATTTATTTTACCCCAAAATCTATTTAAAGTTTATTTTTGATGTCAAGAACTTGTGTTTTAGTGTTATTATTAACCTTGCCATTGCATTCAGAGATGGTGAGAATGTGAAATATTGTTAAATGTAAAGTCAACCACCATCGCACTTCACCATCTAATAGGGGACCAGTGTCCTTTAGTTTAGTGAAATCACTACTACATGCACAGACCTGTTGCTGTGTACGTTTAGCAAGTACAGTTTAGCCTGTGTGGAAATGGCCATGCAATAGTGAACAAAATGGTGACCTAAACATGGAAACATCTAAATGAACTGATTTTGTTCAAGTGAAAAATATTATTTAACATCACTGAACCAAACTTACACATGCAGTTTACACCAACAAAGCTCATTTTATGGGTTAAAACAAGCAGAAAGAGCTCTTTAAGGTAACAATTGCAGGTCAATACTTTTAACAGAGAAGTGTGAATTTGTTAAATGACTTTGTTCTCCAATGAGATGGTGAAGTCGATGGCTGTTTGGCTGATTCGCCATTTCTTGTATCACAAACACACTGTAAAAGTTTTGGAGGCCAAAACGCAACATTTTATGATAAATAGCTGCATTTAAAATTTTCAGTTGACTTCAATAAAATACCTCAACGTTGACACTTTGGAAAACTAAATTGACTGACTAGCAATTAAAGGCACAATATGTAAGATGCTTTTTATTAAAACATCAAAAACCACTAGAACAGTGTTATATTTTGCTGACTTGTATACTTACATTATCCCAAATGTTTCGAAGAATGTTTAAATCCAGAGAAATAAGCAATTTTAACTAGTGACATGGACCGTGTCCATAGTGTCATTGTGTCACCTGCCAAATGACGCCACACCCTGGATTTTTTTTGTTTTGTTTTGTAAAAAAAACATATGGAAACACATAAGCGCTTTAATATGTAAAGCGTTTATTAGATAGGTGATGACCGCGAGAGTAGCATTGTAACAGACCTTTCAGATGTATCTAGTATGATAAAACAGTGCTGCTTTTATTTTTCCCCACATACACATGACCAGAAGGAGCGAAGCGGTCGACTGTGGCATAATAAAAGCTCTGCTGCTTTCGAAGCTGTGTGCTGTTCGCTTCAGCTGCCTCGTTAGCTTCAACAGCTTCCAGCATCACCCTGCTTCAAACTGCAATGTTAATAAGTCATTAGCTCGTCCATAAACATGATTTTCTGCCCCTTCGGATTACGCTCTGCTGTGGGATGAAGACAACAAATCCCATGATTCCACACTCAGTCATGGCGCATCAAACTATGCCTTTGTTTTGAATATGCACCCTCTAGCAGCAAAACTAACATATTGTGCCTTTAACAATAGGTTTTAAGATGCATTATTACACTGGAATAGCTTTTCAGTAAGGTTCCATTCATTAACAGTGACATTAACTAAACATTTATACATAATACATCTGATTGTAAAGTCTAATAGTAAAATCTTTTGACTTTTTTATCTTTGTTGCATTGTATACCAACGCTGACAGTTCAAAAAAAAGGGAAAGAGAACTTACTGTGTTCTTTTCCCTAAGTTTGCTTGCCTGTAACTCAAAACGACAGAAGATGTCTTAATATTTTTTACTTTTTAAAATAGTTGATACTTAAAATATTTCAAGAAGAATGTCTGAAGAACAAATATTGAAACCAGAAAATGTCTTGTTTGCCTCTTACTGCTGTGGTGATCTTATTTTATTTATCTAGCATATAAAGCATTGTGTATATTGTGAGCATCATCGCTGAAGGGATAAAAAGTTGTTTTGTATTTTTTTACATAGAAAATGTAGGTAACAGCAGGTCACTATAACTTCAATCTTTGCCTTACATTAACCCTCTAAAGCCCACTGCTGTAATAGTACAACATCAGTTTTAGCTGTAGTTAAATAAACCTGCACATTTTTTTACACAACTAATAGGTCATATTGTTCAGTCATATTGTTCAAATCTACCAGTCCAATGCTATTGGATGGTAGATTTTGTAAAAAAAATGCTTTGGTAAACTGGCCATGAACTCACACAACCTGGGAACTTGCCTTAAAACACATCGTGATTTACTAAAGTAGATAAATCAACATTTCAGTTTGTGAAAAAAAAGCCTAAAATATTTTTTTTTTTCTGTGATTAGTAATATGTGTAGAACATCGGATATTAAGGTGCTTAATATTAAGGTGTTGAATGCTTTGACCATAGTAGATTTTGAACTTGCTATGTCAATATTGTAATTTTATAGCACTGGGTCTAAGGCAGCAAAATTTGCCTGTGCACCTTGAACATTACATGGATGAATTCTTCTCAGCTGTTCCATATGAAGAGAAAAAAAAACAGTAATGAAATGATAATAAAATAATATTATTTATATATATATATATATATATATATATATATATATATATATATATATATAAATTATAATTAAGGACTTTGCTGTATGAGGGCCAGGTGATAATGTTCTGGAATGTAGGAATGTAGAGGCATTAGTTCTATTAGCATATAAGTAAAGGCTACAATAAGCTTGCTAGACACAACTGTGAACTGTGGAATGTGTGAATTCTTTAAAACATGGCACTATGATTGGGATTGATTTGCTTTTATGATTATTTAGCTTGAAAATTTTTTTTTTTTTTTTCTCAATCTATAATCCACCAGCCAGGAAAGACCATTATACACATTGTAAGTACTGACAGACACACTGCATTCATTTATTCATTCATTTATTCATAATTGAACATGGCTCTTAATAGAGCAAAACATAGTAAACGTCAAAGTTTTCATTAATTTCATCAGATTTTGAAAACACAATCAATCTCTCTCTCTCTCTCTCTCTCTCTCTCTATATATATATATATATATATATCTGTTTTGAGGGTTAAA
This sequence comes from allo-octoploid hybrid of Carassius auratus x Cyprinus carpio, assembly GCA_024542945.1. Lineage (NCBI taxonomy): Eukaryota > Metazoa > Chordata > Actinopteri > Cypriniformes > allo-octoploid hybrid of Carassius auratus x Cyprinus carpio. Next base: position 8,820,031 of record CM045074.1, read on the forward strand.
AATGAAGCCAGTAAAATAATTATTTAAATCTGAATAGAATAAAACAAACAAACAAAAACTACATACAAAATCAAAACAAAAATACTTCAAAAAAAACATCTAGTTCAGATCATTTAATTTGGCCAACTGAACATTTTCAAAGTCAACATGAAATTGCAAAGATACGTTGCATTGCATTTCACATTCTGATTATCTCTGAAACAACAATGTTGATAATAGCACTAAAACAGCCGTTCTTGCCATCAAAATACACTGTAAAAGATTTAAGGAGTCAAAACTCAATTTTATGTTGATTGTTTAAAGAAAATCTTCAGTTGTGTCAACTAAAGTAATAGAGTAAAAAATACATTCAGTTTATATTAGGGATGACATGGTGGACATTAACCGACATTAAGGATTTTACCTACTAATACTATTAGTCAACACTTAAAATGTAATTTAAGTCATTTTAATGTGATTTTTTTCAAGTAGTTTTAGAAAAATATGCTACACATATAAAAAAATGGGTTTTGGTAGAAAACGTTATGTTTCATTAAACTCGAGAAAAAAATTTAAATATGGCTAATTAAACAAATAGCATAAAGAGGCATAAGACTGCACACTCACTTGCAGGTGGTTCTTTATTACCAAGCGCTTTCGCACAACGCCTTTGTCAAGGTATCAAGGTATCACAGTTTATTCAAGCTAATTAGAAAATGGTAATAAAATATGTCAAGAACTCAGAGTTAAACTGTGTCAGAACAAATTCATCTTGATAATGTCAGATAGCACTGTCTGAAGAATTTTTGGTCCCAAATTTTTATAAATTTTACTGGTAGTCCAGAATTTTTGAGTATAATATGTCACAGTTTACTTTATTTTGCTATCCTGACTTACATAAATGAACTACTGTATAGTGCCCTGCACATCTTAATTTTGGTTTGACTGTGTGTGTGTGTGTGTGTGTGTGTGTGTGTGTGTGTGTGTGTGTGTTATATGAGTGCGTGTGTGTGTGTATACACACACATACACTGAGCAAAAATTATAAAGCAACACTTTTGTTTTCAAAGATCTCAAAGATCTAAGACTTTTCTATGTAAACAAAAGGCCTATTTCTCTCAAATATTGTTCACAAATCTGTCTAAATCTGTGTTAGTAAGCACTTCTCCTTTGCGAGATAATCCATCCACCTCACAGGTGTGGCATATCAAGATGCTGATTAGACAGCATGATTATTACACAGGTGTGCCTCAGGGTGGCCACAATATAAGGCCACTCTAAAATGTGCAGTTTTATCACACAGCACAATGCCGCAGATGTCGCAAATTTTGAGGAAGCATGCAGTTGGCATGCTGACTGCAGGAATGTCCACCAGAGCTGTTGCCCGTGAATTGAATGTTCATTTCTCTACCAAAAGCCGCTCCAAAGGCTTTCAGAGAATGTGGTAGTACATCCAACCGCCTCACAACCGCAGTGCACGCGTAACCACACCAGACCAGGACCTCCACATCGAGCATCTTCACCTCCAAGATCGTCCTGAGACCAGCCAACCGGCAGCTGCTGCAACAATCAGTTTGCACAACTAAAGAATTTCTACACAAACTGTCAGAAACCATCTCAGGGAAGCTCATCTGCATGCTAATCGCCCTCATCGGGTTTCGACCTGACTGCAGTTCGTCGTCGCGGACCGACTCGAGTGGGCAAATGCTCACATTCGATGGCGCTTGCACTTTGGAAAGGTGTTCTCTTCAGGATGAATCCCGGTTTTCACTGTACAGGGTAGATGGCAGACAGTGTGTATAGTGTCGGTGGGTGAGCTGTTTGCTGATGTCAACGTTGTGGATCGAGTGGCCCATGGTGGCGGTGGGGTTATGGTATGGGTAGCATGTTATGGACAACAAACACAGGTGCATTTTATAGATGGCATTTTGAATGCACAGAGATCCCGTGACGAGATCCAGAGGCCCATTGTTGTGCCATTCATCCACGTAACATCACCTCATGTTGCAGAATGATAATGCACGCCCCATGTTGCAAGGATCTGTACACAATTCCTGGAAGCTGAAAACATCCCAGTTCTTGCATGGCCAGCATACTCACCAGATATGTCACCCATTGAGCATGTTTGAGCATCCAGCAACTTTGCACAGCCATTAAAGAGGAGTGGACCAACATTCCACAGGCCACAATCAACAACCTGATCAACTTTATGCTGAAGGAGATGTGTTGCACTCGTGAGGCAAATGGTGGTCACCCCCTCCCAATACAATATATATATATATATGATTGCATTCATACATTGAGAAGTGTATGTGTATTTGTGTCAAGCCCAGAAAATATCTGAGGGTTTTACTAATTTCTTAAGCATTTTGGATTTCTATCACAATATGTGTGCAATGGTGATAATGTGTGAATGTTTCAAAGTTTAGAGTTGCATTTCAATAAAGTTTGATTGTGAAGAAACACTTGGTACAATTACACTTGTGTTTCCACACACAGTTGCATTGCAGTCTAATGAAGGTCCTCTGTCCTCTGTTGGATAGGTAGACGCCGCAGAGATACAGGTCCCCACTTGGCATGTTTAAAAAAAAAAAAACTGGTCCCCTCTTGGTCTAATGACATGGGTATGACATAGGTATTACAAGGACTTATGAGGACATTACCCCATGTCCCCATTTTTCAAAAGGCTTATAAATCATACAGAATGAGATTTTTTTGGTGTTGTTGTTGAGAAAGTAAAAATGTGTACAGTTTCCTGTGAGGGCTAGGTGTAGGGTTGGTGTAGGGCAATAGAAAATACGGTTTGTACAGTATAAAACCATTACACCCATGGAATGTCCCCACAATTCACAAAACAAACCTTTGTGTGTGTTGTCATTTTTGCATAACTGTTTTATGCTATTAATATGATTTGGGCATGTAATCAGAATGTGAATATTAAACGTTTTCAATGTCACTGTAGTGAGTAAATGTTTTTTTTTATCTTAACATTCACAGAAAATGCTCTGAAAGATAATGCACAATGCATTAACAGAGCTACTGGGATATGCAGGAAGATTGTTGGCCACTTATCCCATAGTTGGAAGAAAAGAGTGCCCTTGAGAGAAGCACAATGAGAGCTCAACCTCCCAGAGCATGCCATGGTGACAGACTGCTCAACACGATGGGGTTCCACTCAGAAAATGATAGCAAGAGTCCTGGAGCAGCAAAGTGCGTTGTCCAAGGTTCTCTACAGACCGCTGAGTCGCACACCTACTCCCTTCATGGCAGGACCTGGAGGTCTTGGAATCTGTAAACAGGGCAGTAAGCCCACTCCAGGACTTACGGATGCCTTATCGGGTGAACGTTATGTGAGCATATCTTGTGTGAAACCTGCTCTGCATCTTCTGAAAACCTCAGTGCTGGCTGAAGACAGACAGACACTGACCTGACCAAATCACCGAAATCAAAAAATTCTTAGCTACCTCAACAACAAATATGAAGGCACTGAGGACTTACTAAACTTCACCACTTTCCTAGACCCAAGGTTCTGAAACACAATACATCTCTGAAGAAGAGACCCAGACCTTAAAGGAATGAGCCATCTCTGGGTTGATAGTGAGTTAAACTGGTTACTTAACTGGTAAGAATTCAATGTAACAAATTTCTAACACTGCATTGTTTATTTGTTTTAGGAAATTCACCACCAGCAGTCTGTAGCCCAAAGCACTGCAGTGATGAGAATGATAGCATGGATGTGGAAAGTCCACCTGCATGCTAAAGCCAAAAGAAAACTCTGGCCAGTTTCTTCAAGGAAATCACATGCACAACACCAAGAGCATCATTGTCATCCACATTTGATTTCATGGCACAGTTTAGAGAAGCAGTGGCCGCTGAACTCAATGCTTACATTTACATGCCATGTGTAGACCATGGAGAAGATCCATCAAATGAGGGAAGTTCCACAAAGTAAACTTCCTAGACTATGCAAACTAGCACAGAAATATCTGGGCATACATAGCAACAAGCTCTGCATCAGAGAGAGCTTTTAACACTAGTGGGAATGTTGTGTTGAATCATCGCTCCTGTCTGAAACCAGAGAAAGTGGATACAGACTGCTGGTGGATGTTTGTCTTTTTTGACAAAGAACCTCTAATATGATATGTTTAACTGTTTAGAAAGAGGATTTGAAGTGCCGGTTTTGATTGAGTGAACCACAATTTTATATCCAGTTTCCATTTCAAAAGAGTTTATACAGAGTATATGTTACATCCTGTAAATGTGCCTGTTTGTTTGGACAGAATGTTTAAAATATCTTATTTTTGTGAAAATGTGTATGTTTTTATTTATTGTTTTATTTAATTTAGCTATACTTTTGAGAAAATAAGTTTACATGAATGCAAATGTTATTTCATTTTGTAAAAAATAATTTATTTTAAAACATTTCTAGTTTTACAAATACACATTTTAGCATTATCACTAATCTGTGTGTGCATTTTCCTTAAAACCCATCAAGTTGACTCATGATACAATTTATTATAATCGCATATCGCAATATTGACTTCATAACGGCAATATGAAAATTTTCCCAATCGTGCAGCCCTAATTGCAATGCATTAGGCCTAACAGAAAGGCAGTTAATGTAAAGATTTTAATTATACTATTAATAGCATTTATAGTATTTTTGTGCCATGACAATGGTGCGGAACATGTGAAACATGCACACTTACACTTAATTTAATTTAATTAGGCAAAATATTTAACATTTTATGCTCATTTTGAGCACCAAATATGTGTTGTTTAGTTGATGTTTCTCACTAAGCAACTGCATGCAGTGCAAGATGACTTACAGGTTTGAGCCAGGTTTGAGAGTTTCTCCACGCCTAGAAAGCGTTAGTGCCGCAGATAATTTCATAAGTTTAACAGCTACGCCAGCATTAAAGACTTGTAAAGTAAGTTAAGCTCAAAACTCACTATCAGACAGCAGTGAGTGTTTGATATAACTTCTGTTTGAGATCCAATGTGGATTATGGTCACCATAAAAGGCAGAAATATTTACAAGCAGCAAAATACTATGCACACTAGCCACTAATAAATATGGTAAATAGCCTAAGACCGCTTGAAGAAATCAGACATCAACTTCTCATTCAGACTATCACAGTCGTGTATTTATTTAGTAATATATTTTATCTGTCTCGCTCTCGAGACCTTAGCTCATGATGATAAAAAATGTGACCCTGGACCACAAAACCAGTCTTAGGTCGCTGGGGTATATTTGTAGCAGTAGCAAAATACATTGTATGGGTCAAAATTTTAGATTTTTCTTTTATGCCAAAAATCATTAGGACATTAAGTAAAGATCATGTTCCATGAATATATGTTTTAAATTCCCTACTGTAAATATATTAAAACTTAATTTTGATTAATAATATGTATTGCTAAAACTTCATTTGGACAACTTTAAAGGCAATTTTCTAAATATTTAGATTTTTTGCACCCTCAGATTCCAGATTTTCAAATAGTTGTATCTCGCCAAATATTGTCCTATCCTAACAAACATACGTCAATGGAAAGCTTATTTATTCAGCTTTTATATGATGTATACATCTCAGTTTCAAAAATTAACCCTTATGATTGTTTTTGTGGTCCTGGGTCACAAATATCATAATAATTGTTTTATTCGAAGTTCCCTCTGCTAAGTTACTCGGTTCATATTTTTTGATGGAAAAAATATAGAAATTATAATTCTTTCTAAATGTGATATATACTGTGACTTAAAATAAAAAGAAACAGACTCGACTATGTCGCTCTTTTGTGAAATAACGGTTTATACCACTTTATTTCTGTGTGAAAAATTTTATCCTGATAAATTAATTCATTATGATCAATGTATCAGTTATTATTGTAAAACATTAAAGACTGTACAGCACCCATCATTTATAATATTCCAGTTGAATCTGAAATTACATATTTAGGTATTGTGATAACTAAAATTCAAGATTAAAGATGTACCTTGAATTTTGACCAAGTTATAATAAAAGCCCAAAGAAGATTCAATGCATGGTTGCAGAGAGACTTGACCTTAAGAGGCAGAATACTGCTTGCTAAGGCTTACATACTCTGCACTCTCTCTATATGTGGACAACAAAATCTTTAAATCAGTTGATAAAATCATGTTTAATTTTGTTTGGAAAACAAAATCCATTATGTTAAGAAGTCTGTATTAATGAACACGATGAGTATGGTGTGTTGGATTACCTTAATTTCTCTTCTTGAACAACACTTGCAAAATTAATTGGATTTGATTTTGTGTAATCCAAACTCAATCTGGAATTTAATCCCCAATTACTACTTTTCCAAATTAGGTGGTCTCCCTTTCCTATTGATCTGTAATTATAATATTGCTAGAATCCCTTACAATTTATCTAAATTTCATAAACAGGCATGACTTGCATGGTCATTAATCTTTAAGCACAATTTTTTTTTTTTTTTTTGAGAAAAACATTCTGATTGTTTCCCAGTTATTTAACTCAGAAGGTCTTATTTTAAGTTACTAAGAATTCTTATGTAAATTTAATTTTCCAGTAACTCCCAAAGAATTCTTCATGTTATGCTTTTAAGGGACTCTTTATTTCTTTAGACCCATTTGAAATCCCAGTAGGAAAACTATGCTTTTGTCACATCCTTCATCACATTACTATAAAATTAGATTGCGTTTCAAAAGGAGCTTGTAACAACTCCATATGTGATATCTTATTGGAAGAATGTGGTTGATCATATTGATTGGAAAAAGTATGGACTCTGTCTTTGAAAAACATAACTAACAAGGTAAGAGAAATCTCATTCAAATTGTTACACAGATTTTACCCAGCTAAAGTGTTTTTGAAAAGGTTTAAATCAGACATAGATACAAACTGATGTTTTTTTGGTGACCCTAATGAAACTGATATGAATATCTTTTGGGATTGTCCTCATACACAGCTATGTTGGACTGAATTCTCTAATGTTATTAATCACAGTGTGCTCCAGGGTTTCTCTCTACTTTTAAGGATGTACTGTTTGGCTTCTTTAATATACAAAAGACAAAATTAATGAATATTTTATTATTAACTTATTATTACTTCTTGCAAAATTTCATATTCACCAGTAAATTCACTCATCAAAATCCTTTATATATTGTTTTTGAAAAAGAGGTTCAACAGTATATCCAAACTATTTCATCTTCCAAAAATCTTAAGGCTTTAATACAGGTAATTGATTTAATCGGTTTAATTTGTTTTGTTAAAGCATTGTTTTGTATTATTTGTTTAGTGTTAAATACGTCAATAAATGGTGCTTTGCATGTATGTCACCTCTTTGTACTCAATGGTGATATTTTCTGTACCTTCATATTTGGTACCTTGGCATTAAAAATAAATAAATAAATAAATAAATAAATAAATAAATAAATCTGGCTCCACCTATCCTGGCAGGATTGTCCTCTCGTCAGGTCTCCTCTCGCACCGTTGCTATGCGACAGAGTGCTACGCGGGAACCTCTGGTGTCGCAATTAGGAAATCCTGCAAAGCCGGAGCGTCCTTCAAGTCCGTGGCCTTCGAAGTGTGTGCACTTAACTTTGGGACACAATTTACGTGTCGAACTACCAGTACACATCCCTCCTTCCGTTCATCGAGGCTTCACATTGCATCCCTGTAGGTGGCGGAATCGCACCTAAAGCTGGAATGCCAATAAACATAAAAGAAGAAGTTACCACTATTGCCATTACGAAGATTTGAGTCTTCTGAGGTGAGATAATTTCTTTATTTATACAGTTATAAAGATACAGCTTGTTAAAGCAACATTTTACAGTGTCATTTCTGTATTGTTTTCATCTGGTATAGCATTATTTTTGCGTCTTTTCAGGCATCTTCTAACAGACATAAACATTTAGCCTAGCAGCTGGGTTGCCAAGCATTCTGAATTATCACGGAATTGTCTCGTATTTAAGACATAATTTTGTCCTGTATACGCATGCATATGCCGTAAGACCACCCAAACAATACGAATAACAAACTTTGAATTGAAAATAATTGATTTTTGGTCACATCATTGTTTGGTTTTCGAACGTTCGCTGAAGGCGTTAAGACCCAGCAGAATCCTCAGCCGGCAGGTCGCTCTCACGTCACAGCTGAAGATGAGATTTATTATGCGTTGGTGTAGATATATTGTATTGAAATCACAAAACCATCTCCCAAGTTATTACTACACGGCTGGTGAAGAATGAATACTTTTGGAATTAAATTGTACATAGATTGGCTTAGCAGTACAGTACAAATATTTTGAGTGTCCCTTATTTTCAGCAATGTGAGAAACTACTGTTGAATTTATTGAGACTTGAGTGACTTTCTGTCTTGTTGTTGTTTGTTTGTTTGTTTGATTGTTAACAGGGTTTTCCTGGCTCAAAAATAGGTGGAGGTGATAAAATCCTGCTCATGTGCACACACACAATGGTACCGCATTTCAGCTGGCTGAAGAATACATTTTACAAGCACGCATTTTAGTATTTCAATAATATTATAATAGATATATTTTTATTTCGAGAACAGTGTCAAATATATTGTTTTTTTCTCTCTTTTTTTTTTTTCTTCACAGTGGAAAACTGTATCACTGTAGGGTGCCTTTTGCTGTCATTTACATAACTCATTTGCCATAATAACTATAAAATGACTATGTAAGGGTGTGCTATATTAGGCTAAGTTTTAATATTCATAACAAATGCATTACTTGGCACTTTAGATAGGCCTACATTCTCAAGATTTTTTTTTTTAAGTTTTGTGTAAGAGGATGCGTGTTATTTTGCTATGTCCCATGCACTGCTCATTAAATTTGAATGATAATAGAATATTTTCAGATCATAAAATTAAAAAAAAGTCTCCTATTAATATTTTGTTAAATAAGAGATTACTCAATTTTAGTATATTGATCATTTGTTAATAAAAGTATATTTTATTTAATAAAAAAAGAAGAGTTGTCCGTGTCCCTTGAATGGTTGTCCACCCGTCGAAATGGTGAATCCACCCCTTTACAACCCTCTACGGACACGCTTGGCAAACAGTAGTAAACCGACAGTACATGTATGTGTGTATATATGTGTGTGTATATGTGTGTGTGTGTGTGTGTATATATATATATATATATATATATATATATAAATAAAATAATGTTTGTAAAATGGCACAGGTTTTTTTAATATCTGAAAGTACACTCTTAACATCAGTCAGTCAAGCATTATAATATGATAATCAAGTATTATTTAATGATAGAACTAGTAATAAGAATTAACTTGATAACCATGTTTGAATGCATATATAGTCATTTCAACTGAACATTTTAACTGGACTGTTGGTGGTGCTTTTTTGGTTATTCAGTGTTTCTGTAAAAAAAATATTGGGGAAAAAACTAACAAAATACTGATAAGATAATAATAATATGAATTCTACTGCTAAGAATTATAAAAGCGCACTAAGGATTAATGAGCTGCTGGATTCATGAATATGAATCAGGTTTTGTGCGTTAGCTCAAACTGATTTGCTGAAATCAAAATTGGGACAATAATAAATGAGCACCAGCCAATGAGATTGCCGTTTGCGATTAGTTCTGCCACTACCGGAAAACCTGGCAGTTTTAAAAGCTGAAGAATTCCAAAGGACGCCGTTATTTTGACAGGAAAATACAATGAAGTATATCGTTTACAATTCTCCAAGAGAACTCTCTCTGCATGTGTGTTAGACAAAGCGATGGCGAGTGGTGTGCCTTCACACTAGAGTTTACGCTATGTCAAATACAGGTCCATTGAGGTGAACTGAAAAATAGCGCAGATGTGTCATCGCTGCGGAGAGTGAAATTCAGGCTCAGTCAGCATGTTCGGCAAGTGAAAATATATCTGTGCTAAACTTATATTTAGACTCCAACTCACACACTGGCGAGTAAAATCTGAGAATTTATTAGCCATCATTTAGTAGCCAGAGTGAAGACTATGTGAGTGATTTACTTGCAAAGGCCATTCACTTTAGTGACATCAGGACAACAGGAATTTCAACCGCTGAAGTGAGCAAGTTGGTGAATTTTCAGTTGACAGATTTTCTTCAGTATGAGTTTGCTTACTTGCCGTTTTGCACAACCTGTAAGTACGATTGATAAGTTGTGTACATTTTCAATTGAGTGCTCAAAGAAGGTTTTGTGCTAATATGTGATGCATGCCTAATGCAGCTTTAGGTTTCCAGGTAAAGCACAATATTACTGTCTTACTGAAGTAGTTCTGATAATTAGCTGCACAACCTATTTTCTATTTCCTAAGAATGTGTCGATTATTGTATACTGATGTTGTTCGAATTACTTTGTTTAATAATTAAAGAATGTAGTGTAGCACACAGACTTTATAATCATAATGAAATTGCTGTTTATTGTGCTGCAGTCATAGGGTTAATCGCGGAGAGACGAGCGAGTGTTAGGCTGGTGCTCCTGTTATACTGTTCTGAGTTCTGATTAAAAGTTTAGACAGAGCGTCTTTTGTCCGTCGTTCTTTAAACATTACTGTAAACTATTGTTTCCTCAGTTAGTCCGCCAGCACTTCGCTAACGTATCCACCAAGTGTTCACAGTTTAGCAGCTAAACTTTAGCTGTGGCACGCATTTGCTTGCATAAGTGTTTTTGTTATTTATGTTGTTGTTATTATTATAAGAACAGATTGGAGCACTATATTACTGTTTTATGTAAAGGTGCTTTTTCAATGGTAGCACTCGCTAACTGGCTCATGGACTCCTCTGTGTGCCAATCACAACAGGCTTGGCCAGCTGACCAATCAGAGCAGAGTAGGCTTATGGAACTTGCTTGGAACTAATCATTTCTAAATCGTTGGCAAAATGACCCTAATATTAAATGTATATTTTGAGAAAAACTTAGATGCATTTAAACCTGTTGTAGGGGACTCCAACACAATATTAGGATTCTTTAAAATACCTTATGAACTGCTCTTTAAGCTTTTGTATATTTTAAGTTATTAAAGTCGGCATGAAATGGAAGTAACGATTTGTCTTTCTTTCTCTACGGTGACATCTATCCGAGTGAAACGGCATTTGAAATGAGAGGGGGACTTGATTTGCCCTGGAATTGATTGATTGTTGGAAGTTGAGGCGTTTCTAACAAAAAATTGAGGGGATCTGGATGCCAGTTTGCATTTAGTTGTGAGAGGATTTCTATCCACTGGATTCATCGGCACACCCTAGCATAAAGAAATGTTTTATTTATTGAGGAAGATGACGAGGACAATCAATGGCACAAAACATGCCTAAGACAGAGAGAGATAGACTGCCTGAATGACTGAGTGCCTCCATCAGCTTAAGTCATATTCATAAATAAAAAAATGCCCTAAGAGTAATGTTGTGGTAATATCCTTTCAACTTTTAAGGGTAGTATACTCACCCATGGCTTGCGTCAGCACTGGTCAATCATTGATTTCGATAAAGTGAAGCATCAGGTTGAGTTTTTCCCCAGCGTTTAGCCGACGTCACTAGCTCGCCTTGCCTATAGCCTGTGACCGGAAGAGAAGATGAGTCGCTTTGAGGGGGGGGGGTTAACATTTTGATTAAAGATTACGAGGGCACATGAATTAAAAAAAAATAATAATAATAATAACATGCATGGATAAATTATTTATGCTAAATGCTGCGTATTCCATTAAAAATACAATTTTCAATTTTGATTTCATGGTAACGCATGAAGGTTAAAGGCGCAATATACTTCAAACGAAATCGAAGAATGAACTGATATGACGTAATTTCTAACAAAATCAGGCGAAATGAAGTTCGTTTGAGTTCGTTCGCAGTTCGAAACAGCTGACCAAAGCGACTTTCTGGGGAGTTGCTTTGGCTCCTAAACACCCTTGAGTTTTCATTGGTCCAGTAGCGTTACGCAATCAGTGGGTGTGATCTGAAACTACACCTTCTTTTGAGCGTGAATTTTTTTTCCTGTTCGTATCTCATTCAACGAAGGTCAGGCAAGAGAACAACATCTCCTATCACTAGCAACATAAATACACTGTGTCGAATCGCTGAGCTGACACAGATATATCCCACCTGTATGATTGCTCGTGAGAGACTTTAAAGATTCAGAGAAAGCATTAACTCCTAGAAAGACATTGCAACGCTTGGTGTCACTGACCGAGTTATGCAAAAGCTGACATAGAGAAACATCAGATGAAAGTTTTCCAAAGCCATGAAAAGAATGAAAGGAAAGAGTAAAGATATAAGGTAGCAAGTACCAAATACATGTGTTTCAAATAAATGTTACACCATACGCTGCTGCTGTTGTTGTTTCAATAAAGCCCCTTTCACACTGCGATTCCAGAAAAACAATTGTTCCAGGGTCGCTAGATTTAGCCCTTTCACACTGCCAGTGATTACCCAGAATTTGTGGTAGCGTTCACACACAACCCATAAAGGTCCGTGAAGACACGCGGATATCAGGGTGTGATGTGGAATGTACGAGTCGAAAGCTAGGCACGCTTAACTTTCAATCCTGGGACGGAGTTTTGCATTCACACAGAAGCTGACCGGCAATTTTCCGGGTCCAACGTGCAGTGTGAAAGGGCTTAGCAAGGTAAGCAAGCAATTTAAAAGGTATACAATAAATTTTATGCCAAAAGAACATTCAATAATAAACCTTTTTTTTTTATCAAATCATGACACCACATAACATATAAAAAGGTGTAATAATTTATCCAATTTAATAAAATGAACACTGATAAAATAAAGTAACAAACAGGTTTGTGTTATTGAGATGACTCAATATTTGTTGAGCGCGGAGTCATGTTTACATTATTCTACACCCGCCTCAGCAGCTGGGTGTAGAATAATCAAACAAAATCAAAAACTTCATTTAGATATACTTAACTCAAGCTCAACAGACAGATAAAATAAGAATAAGAAACTAAGTAATCAAATTTATAAAAAAAAAAAACTGATTGAGACTGCACTGTTGCATGTCATGCCATACCCTTCACAGCAGGTGCATATATTTTACAGATTGGTTTCTGCAAATTGAGAGATCATTAGAGGTAATTATCGGTCGATAATGATGGTTAGCTGATCTTGCTGAAGTTGTCCAAATATGTATGTATATTAAAAGCACTTTAAATAAAAAACATAAGCGTTTATTACATCTTGCTCTGTTGTACTTTGACAGATGCGGTGCTGGTTAATGACTCTCAAATGTTTTCCTCAGTATGTAGCTTGCTTTTTGTGGTTATATACTTAATCTGTCAAATGTTAGAAAGTCTAGAAAGATATAATACTTATAATATGTAAATTAATTTTAAAACAAATGAAATAACTTTACATTTTGATAGATGGATAAACATAAACAACAAGATTTAAGTGTGAATTAATGAAAGCATCAATTTGATAACTATTTTTGATTTTGGCAGATCTGCTCCTCCAACCACACAGGAGTTCACCAACAGTTCAGCTCCTCCCACAACAGTTAATGAAAACATGACTGATCCAGAACCCTGCAGAATAAAACAGGAAGATACTGAAGAACAAATAGGTTGGTGTATATTCTTCATTCTTCACTAATTTTATAAAACTTCAAACAGTTACTTGGCGTACTGGCACTTGTGGTTAAAGGCATTAACAGTGCATAAGTCACTAATGCTATCAAGCTATCAAAAAATGCCCCTTCAAAAGAAAAGACATGCTGTAAAAAATTAAAAGAATAATATGAGCCAGTATTGTCTTCAATTAAGTTCAATTCAAGTTTATTTGTATAGCTTTTACGATACAAATCGTTGCAAAGCAACTTCACAGAAAATTCAGTTTCTACAATATTTAGTAGTAGCTGATCAGTGGTGACTGTCAGTTTATGTACATATGGCAGAAATTAAATATCTCTGTTTTATCCGAATTTAATAGGAGAAAATTATTGGTCATCCAATCTTTTACATTTTAACACACTCTGTTAACCTAGTTAATTAAGAAGTTTCATATGGTCTCGTTGAGATATATAGTTGAGTATCATCAGCATAAAAGTGGAAACTAATCCCATATTTTCTAATAATATTACCAAGGGGCAACATGTATATTGAAAATAGCAGAGGACCTAGGACAGATCCTTGTTGCACTCCATATTTTACTGGTGATAAATAAGATGACTGACTCCCGTTTAAATAAACAAAGTGGTAGCGATCAGACAGGTAGGATCTAAACCATCTTAAAGCCTGCCCTTGAATACCTGTATAGTTTTGTAATCAATCTATGAGTATTTTGTGTTCTATGGTGTTGAACACAGCACTAAGATCAGCACTAAAATTTTATACTTTCTACTGTTGTCTCATGTTGCATGCTTTTTCCTATCAAGGTTTTTTTTTTTTACTGAAAACATTTTTTTTTTTACTTAACATTTTTACTTCAATTTTAGACTTGAAAGAAGAGAACAAGGAGATTGAAGAACTGTTTAAAGAGGGGAGAACCATCATGTAAAAACTGAAGAAACATCCTGGAGATTCTCACTGACAAGAAGAGACAAAACATGGCCTGAGTGTAAAAGAGTCTCTCATGCAAGCAAAATCTTGATATTCATATAAAATGTCAACTTGAAGGAAGCTGTACACATGTGATCAGTGTGAAAAGACTTTCACATTAAAAAAATACCTTACAAAGCACATGAAAATCCACACTGGAGAGAAGCCATACACATGTGATCAGTGTGGGAAAAGTTTCACACAAAAGGATACCTTGATGCACACCTAAAACCCACACTGGAGAGAAGGCATACACATGTGCTCAGTGTGGTAAGAGTTTAAGACAAAAGCGAGCCCTTGATGTACACATTAGGATCCACACTGGAGAGAAGCCATACACATGTGATCAATGTGGGAAAAGTTTCACACAAAAGGATACCTTGATGCACACCTAAAACCCACACTGGAGAAGCCGTACACCTGTGATCAGTGTGGGAAGAGTTTCACACAAAAGGAGCCCTTAATGTACACATGAGGATCCACACTGAGAGAAGCCATACACATGTGATCAGTGTGGGAAGAGTTTCACACAAAAGGCTACCTTGATGCACACCTAAAAACCCACACTGAAGAGAAGCCGTACACATGTGATCAGTGTGGGAAGAGTTTCAGACAAAAAGCGAGCCCTTGATGTACACATGAGGATCCACACTGGAGAGAAGCCGTACACATGTGATCAGTGTGGAAAGAGTTTCAGAAAATGTGATGGTTTTAAAAAACATCTGCTTACTCATTCAAGAGAGAGACTAGAAAACTGTGACCAAAGCAGTAGAACATTTCTAAAGGACCGCCTGAAAGCTCATATCGAAGGAGAAGCCTTACATATGTTATTTATGTGGAAAGAGTTTTAGTCAGATGGTTGCATTAAAGATACACCAAAAAGACACAGTGGTGTGAAGGATCATGCTTGCTCTAAGTGTGGGAAGAGCGTTTTTACATATGCTGCAATGAAAGTGCACCAGACAGTTCACACTACAGAAACACCTTACAAGTGCTCACACTGTGACAAGAGATTCAAGCGGTCAGACTATCTGAGAATACATGAGAAGATTCACACTGGAGAGAAGCTGCACACATGTGATCAATGTGGGAAGAATTTCAGACAAAAAGTAACCTTAACAGACACATGAGATTCCACACTGGAGAGAAGCTACACACATGTGATCAGTGTGGGAAAAGCGTTTGTGGATAAAGGAAACCTAAGACCACCTGAATATCCACACTGGAGAGAAGCCGACACATGTGATCAATGTGGGAAGAGTTTCACACAAAAGGATACCTTGATGCACACCTAAAACACACAATGGAGAGAAGCCACACACATGTGATCAGTGTGGGAAGAGTTTCAGACAAAAAGCGAGCCCTTGATGTCCACATGAGGATCCACACTGGAGAGAAGCCGTATGCATGTGATCAGTGTGGGAAGAGTTACACACAAAAGGAGCCCTTAATATACACATGAGGATCCACACTGGAGAGAAGCCGTACACATGTGATCAGTGTGGAAAGAGTTTCAGAAAATGTGATGGTTTTAAAAACATCTGCTTAATCATTCTAGAGAGAGACTAGAAAACTGTGACCAAAGCAGTAGAATATGTCTAAAGGACCGCCTGAAAGCTCATACAAAGGAGAAGCCTTA
Source organism: allo-octoploid hybrid of Carassius auratus x Cyprinus carpio (assembly GCA_024542945.1). Lineage (NCBI taxonomy): Eukaryota > Metazoa > Chordata > Actinopteri > Cypriniformes > allo-octoploid hybrid of Carassius auratus x Cyprinus carpio. Next base: position 8,836,185 of record CM045074.1, read on the forward strand.
CATATGTTATTTATGTGGAAAGAGTTTTACTCAGATAGTTGCATTAAAGATACACCAGAAAAGGCACAGCGGTGTGAAGGATCATGTTTGCTCTAAGTGTGGGAAGAGTTTTTTTACATATGGTGCAATGAAAGTGCACCAGACAGTTCACACTACAGAAACACCTTACAAATGTTCACACTGTGACAAGAGATTCAAGCGGTCAACATATCTACAAATACATGTTGGGATCCACACTGGAGAAAAGCCTTATGCATGTGATCAATGTGGGAAGAGCTTCAGACTAAAAGAAATGCTTAATCAACACATTAATATCCACACTGGAGAGAAGCCGCACATGTGATCAGTGTGGGAAGAGGTTCACACAAAAAGGAAACCTTAACAAACACATGAGATTCCACACTGGAGAGAAGCTACACACATGTGATCAATGTGGGAAGGGTTTCTCAGACAAAGGAAACCTAAAGACCACATGAATATCCACACAGGGAGAGGCCACACACATGCGATCAGTGTGGCAGGAGTTTCAGCAAAAAGGAAACCTTATCAAACACAAGAAAACCCACACTGAGAGAAGCCGACAATGTGATCAGTGTGGGAGGAATTTCACACAAAGAGGAACCCTTACTGCACACAAGAAACCCACAGTGGAGAGAAGTCATATACATGTGATCAGTGTGGGAAGAATTTCAAGCGAAAAGAAAGCCTTCATGATCACATGAGGATCCACACTGAGAGAAGCCGTACACATGTGATCAGTGTGGCTGGAGTTTGCACATAAAGGGAACCTTATCAAACACATGAAAAGACACACTGGAGAGAAGCCATATACCTGTGATCAGTGTGGCAGGAGTTTCACATAAAGGAAACCTTATCAAACACAAGAAAACCCACACTGGAGAGAAGCCATACACATGTGATCAGTGTGGGAGGAGTTTCACACAAAGAGGAACCCTTATTGCACACAAGAAAACCCACAGCGGAGAGAAGTCATATACATGTGATCAGTGTGGGAAGAATTTCAAACAAAAGAAAGCCTTCATGATCACATGAGGATCCACACTGGAGAAAAGCCTTACACATGTGATCAGTGTGGGAGGAGTTTCATCTGAAGAGTAACCCTTACAAACACAAGAAAACCCACACTGGAGAAGCCGTGCGATGTGATCAGTGTGGGAGGAGTTTCAGACAAAGAGGGAACCTTATTGCACACAAGAAAACCCACAGTGGAGAGAAGCCATATACATGTGATGAGTGTGGGAAGAATTTCAAGCAAGAAGCCTTCATGATCACATGAGGCTCCACACTGGAGAAAAGCCTTACACATGTGATCAGTGTGGGAGGAGTTTCATCTGAAGAGTAACCCTTTACAAACACAAGAAAACCCACACTGGAGTGAAACAGCACCAGACAGTTCACACTACAGAAACACCTTACAAGTGCTCACACTGTGACAAGAGATTCAAATGGTCAACACATCTTCAAATACATGAGAGGATCCACACTGGAGAAGCCGTATCATTGCAATTGTGTGGGAAGACTTTTACTCAATTATATTCTTTAATCTGTCATAAATTACATGTCTGCATGTCTGAAATTACAGTAAGTAGATGAAGTTCTGATCCTGTACTTCCAGGTGCTAGGTAGGGTGCATCAAGTAATTATTTTGATAATCGATTAATCAGAGATTATTAGAACGATTAGTCAACTATTTGTTTATTATTTTACAGATTAATCAGTATCTTTATTGATTATTTGGCTTGTGGAGTTTAAAATATTGAGTTACACCCATTCTAACTAAGAAATAAAACAAGGAAATCACTTAAGTTTTTGAAAATGTCTTTTAATATACTTTGAGTAAAATGAATTATTATCCTCTTCAGGTTTTCTGTCCTCCTCAGAAGTCATCAATAAACCAACTTTGCTCAGAATTGAAGCACAAAAATAAAAGGGCATTTCACAACACATAGGAAGCTAAAATATTCATTTACAAACTATTATTACTTAGATCCCCTTGTGACCGCTGTGGCCGACAATCTTGAGAACACTGCTGCTTGCAAGATTGTTAATTATACAATTTAACACAAAAATGTTATCAGAGATTAAGGTATACGTGTTATATTTGTGTGTGTATAAATGAATCTCTTAACACTTAATGCCAATAATGTGGCCAGTGGGAGACCACAGACAGTTGAGATGCATTGCAATGCATTATGCCTAATAGAAAGCCAGTTAATGTAAAGATTTTTAATAGTACTATTAATAGCATTAATAACATTTAATTTAATCAGGCAAAATATTTAAAATTTTTATACTCATTTTGAGCACCAAATATGTTGTTTAGTTGATGTTTCTCACTAAGCAACTGCATGCAGTGATTTTTTAAATATTTTTCATAACCTCACCTATATAAATATACAGCATCACACCATCTTTCAGCCTAAAGTAATGATGTATATGTATCGTAAGGCTGATTGGACTTTCACCAATGATAAACCTTCGCACACCAATTTCTCTGACATGCAGTAGCTTTCTATAAAATTACAAAAAAGCAGGTTAGAAATAAAAAGCAATAATCAAAAATAATATTTAGAAATTATGGCAGCAGCATTGGGACACATATACCAAATATAAACATTTGTATCAAATGCAGTCAGCAGTGGGTAAGGGAAGAGTATCAGGTTGGAGCAGAACTGAGGAGAACATAATTACAAGGGAACATTGTGGCATACAAGGTTGAACAGTAGCTACAATGCATTTTATAAGCAAACATCCAACAGGTCTATGTGAGGTATGTGACGTTAATGAAAAAGTTGAACATGTTATAATGTACTGTAGGAAATATACAGAGTCAGAATTTTGTTTGTGTGGTTTTCACATCTATTTGGATAACTGGTATCAATCTCAGTCAGATTTGTAAATTAGTTTGCCAGGTCTTCTTAGGTAAATGGAAACCCTACTTAAAGAGGTTGTTCCAAATTATTAAGCAAGTCACAGTTCTCATGAAATATGGTGAGGAAGAAAGATCTTTCTGAAGATGAAAAGTATGAAAAATGCAATGTCTTGGAAAATGCATGCAAGCAAATAGAAATTATTGAACTGGCAAAAGATTTGTCAGTGACTTAGAGTACAGGAGATCTTGGTCAGATAAAGATTTATTAAGGAAAGTTTCTGTCAAACAAATGAACTGCATTGTAATGCCAGCTGTAAAAAGCCACTGCTGAGCGCAGACAGGTGTTTGAAGGAGATCCTCCATGCAGACTGACAGTTGTGCGTAAAGCTGCGTTTCAGTCACTGCTAACCAAACCTCACAAAAAGAAACCTGCACAGTGGTTTGTGTAGAAACACATTTTCAAACTGTTTAGCACAATGGTATTTATGCAGCATGGGATAGTGTAATATCCCACACAATCCCTGCATGAAAATCCTTTATTTCGAGACACTATTCTTCATTTTATACCACAGCAGAAAATGGTCAGTTATGAACTCCACATATCTTGCAGAAGTCATTTTGACACCTAAAATGACCTTACATCTAACTTCCCAATATTCCAACCCAAATCATCACCCACCTCCTCCTTGCTGATGTTGCAGTCTCATTGGAATAGGGATGGGCCATTCATCAACTATCAGAAATCCATTTATCTGAACCATCCATTGTACTGCAGCATTCATAAGTGAATAAAACCATTTAAAAACAAGTCTTCATGTGTTTCTACAGCCACTGTGCAGGTTTCTCTTTGTGAGGTTTGGTTAGCAGTGACTGAAACGCAGCTTTACGCTAACTGCCAGTCTGTATGGAGAGGATCTTGAGAGTCCAGTAGCTTCAATCACCTGTCTGCTGCTGGAGTATCCCTTTAACTAATATTTTCTTCAATAATACAATAAAGATTGTTTTTAAGAACACTATCATATATTCCAGAGTTATATAAAAAAAATCATCTCAGGTAAGTGTATTTCCTAGGCGGTAGGCGGTATTGTGTTTCCAATACATTCTTGTTCTCTCTCAACAAAGCTCTAACATCACACACAGACGGCAACACAATCAATTTATGGTTAATGGTTAATTCAATGCCTTTATGAGAAGGATTAAAATGAAATCTCAGATGCTGCAGAATGGAATTTTAAACATTTAATGTAAACTTAATTTACAATCACTCTGGGGCCAGAGTTGTCTATTATGTTGTCCACAAGGGGAAGCCAGAGTCCTGCATGCGGGCAGGTACACGCAGGTGAATCACTAATATCTGATGTAATGGGCGGAATAATATTTATGTGTAGGGTGTGGTGCAGGTGCAAGCGGACGTTGACAAGCACGGGCTGGTTACTGGTCCAATAACCATGATTTTGACTTGGTCCAGTACACGCTGAGCAATGTAACCAATCACGCTGCCACTGATTGACAGCTGTAATGATTATACTAAAGGTAGCACTTAAAGGTGGGGGATAGAACACTTATATGTTGCATAGGTATATAATATACACTCTCATTTAGATCATCAAAAGACAAATTCATATAAACATGATATGATTACAATATACCATACACAAAAGACAATATACAAGAACAGTAACAACATACACAATGACCTGAAGTATATGTGTGTTCATTCAAAGACAGGTTTTCTATGAATTAATTAGAGAAGAGTTTTTATAGCAGTATGTTTCAGAGAGAACTTAGTAGGAGGAAGACTCTCCACATACTCTTAGGTCGTAAAAGTTATCTGGTCTGGCTGAGGTTTAGTGGTTGCCATGGTAACCAGGGGTCTGGGGTCATTCACAAACATCTTGGCACCTAGTATGTTTATTGGGTGAGGGTCTGTGATCATTTGTTAATCTAATGAATAATTGATTTGTTAAATAAAATGAAAAATGGTGTGTTTGATTGGTCCAAATGCTACAATGTTGAGATGTTTGCCAGGCAGCCTGAGATCCATGCAGCTACTATTGGATTGTCTGGTTGAAATGAATGATAGTGCTGTGTGTCATCGGCATAGCAATGGTTGGAAAAATCATGTGCTTGTATAATGTGTCCCAGTAATGTAGTGTATTTGGTGAAGAGAAGGGATCCAAGAACTGATCCCCAAGTGAACCCTGTGACCGGTTGATGTTCTTTGGATACCTCTCCTCCCAGGAAACCCTGAAAGACCTACCTGTGAGATAGGATTCAAAACAGTGGAGTTCAGATACGGTGATGGTAAACAGGATAATCTGATGATTCACAGTGTCAAAAGTGGCAGATAGATCCAGCAGAATATGAACTGATTTACATTTACATTTAGTCATTTTGCAAATGCTTTTATCCAAAGTGACTTACAATTGGGGGATACATAAAGCGATTCTTCTTAAAGAAGCAAACAGTCACAGGAAGTGCTTGTAATACCAAGTTTTAGGCATTGTTCAAATAAGTACAAGCTAGAAAGAGAAGGAATAAAAAAGAGAAAACCTTTTTTTTTTTTACCATTTTGTAAAGTAGCTTTGAAAGAGATGAGTTATCAGCTGTTGCTTGAAAATTGTCAAGGATTCAGCATTCGGATAGGGTGGGAATTTCATTCCACCAGCCAGAAATGGTGCACAAGAATGTTCTGGAAAGTGATTTTGAGCCTCTGTGATTGTACCACGAGGCATTGCTCACTAGTGGATCTCAGACTTCTAGAGGGGATGTAGATTCATAGTAGTGAGTGGAAGTAGGAGGGTGCTGAGCCTGTGGCTATTCTATATGCAAGCATCAATGTCTTGAACTTGATGCGAGCCTAACTGGTAGCCAGTGCAAAGAGATAAAGATAGGTCTAACTGGGCTCATTGAAGACCAGTCGTGCGCTGCATTCTGAATCATTTGTAGAGGTTTGATTGTGCTTGATGGAAGTCCAGCCAGAAGAGCACTGCAGTAGTCCAGCCCAGAAATGACAAGGGCCTAGACAAGAATTTGCAGCATGCTCCGTAGAAAGGGGCTGATCTTTCTGAAGGTGTGCAATGCAAACCTGCAAGATTGAGCAGTCTTTGCAGTGTGGTCTTTGAAGGTCAGTTGGTCATCAAAGGTAACACCAAGATTTCTGACCAAGTTGATGGGGTAATTGTAGAAGAACCTAGCTGGATGGTGAAATCATGCTGTAGAGTTGGAGTGCCAGGGAAGACAAGAAGCTCAATCTTGCGCTCTTGTTTAGAACCTGTATATGCTCCACCAAGTCAAAAATTAGAAAGAACCAAATTGCCTATCACTGCTTTGCTGATGATACCCAGATTTACCTAGCCTTATCGCCAAATGACTACAGCCCCATTGACTACCTCTGCCAGTGCATTGATGAAATTAACAGTTAAATGAGCCATAACTATATTCAGTTAAGCAAGGAGAAAACTGAAGTCATTGCATTTGGAAACAAAGATGAAGTTCTCAAGGTGAATGCATACCTAGACTCTAGGAGTCTAACAACTAAAAATCAAGTCAAGAATCTTGGTGTGATTCTGGAGACAGACCTTGGTTTCAGTAGTCATGTCAAAGCAGTAAACAAATCAGCATACGATCATCTAAAAAACATTGCAAGAATTAGATGTTTTGTTTCCAGTCAAGACTTGGAGAAACTTGATCAAGCCTTTATCACCAGCAAGGTGAACTACTGTAATGGTCTCCTCACCGGACTTCCCAAGAAGACAATTAGACAGCTGCAGCTCATCCAGAACACTCCTGCCAGGATTCTGACTAGAACCATAAAATCTGAGCATATCACAGCAGTCCTCAGGTCCTTACACTGGCTTCCAGTTACATTTAGGATTGATTTTAAAGTACTTTTGTTTATAAATCACTGGCCTAGGACCTAAATACATAGCAGATATGTTCACTGAATACAAATCTAACAAACCACTCAGATCATTAGGATTGAGTCATTTAGAAATACCAAGGGTTCAGGCAAAACAAGGGGAGTCTGCTTTTAGTTATTATGCCACCTGCAGTTGGAACCAGCTTCCAGAAGAGATCAGATGTGCTAAAACATTTGTCACATATAAATGCAGTCTCAAAACTCATCTGTTTAGTTAGCTCATTTATTGAATGAGCACTTTGCAATGTCCGAACTGATTGCACTATATTTTATGTATAATAATTTTCTATACTTAACTGTAAAACATTTTAAATAAATTTTTAATCAATTTTCAAAGTTTTAAATTCCTTGTTCTATTGTTTTATTATTTGAATTACCATTGTGTAATGAAATGTGCTATATAAATACACTTGCCATGCTTTGCCTTTGCCAGCTTGAGCTGTAGGTGATATTCCAATAATGAGAGGGCAGACAGGAGAATCTGATGATTGACAGTGTCAAAGCAGCAGACAGATCCAGCAGAATAAGAACTGATGATTTGAAATCAGCTTTTGCAATCCGCAGGTCTTCCGTGACTGACAGTAACACAGTCTCAGTTGAATGGCCACTCCTGAAACCTGACTGGTTAGCATCCAGTTTGTTGTTCTGTGAAAGAAACAATGATACCTGGTTGAAAACAACTCTTTCAAGGGTTTTCACTATGAATGGAAGGAGAGAGACAGGTCTGCAGCTATCTGTCAGTGAAGTGTTTAATGTAAGTTTTTTGGTCTGTTGTAGTGCGTTCACAACACTGTAGTGATCCGCTGACATACGACGCTGCTGACATGTTTTTTTTTGTTATTAGGACCAGAAAACACGTCAGCAGCGTCGTACATCAACAGTCACAGCAGTCGCTTCACAACAGACCGGAAGAGAAGAAAAAGCGGAATAAAGTCGTAATTTTTGTTATTTTTGGAACAAAATGTATTTTCGATGCTTCAATAAATTCTAACGGACCCTCTGATGTCACATGGACTCACTTTGATGATGTTTTATTACCTTTCTGGACATGGACGTATACCGTACATACATTCTCAGCGGAGGGACAGAAAGCTCTGGACTAACGTTAAATCTAAAATATCTTAAACTGTGTTCCAAAGATGAACGGAGGTCTTACAGGGTTTGGAACGACATGAGGGTGAGTCATTAATGACATAATTTTAGTTTTGGCTGAACTAACCCTTTAATGTACATATGGCAGTAATGTACGGAAAAATAATTTAAAGATATAATCAAACAGACAATGAACACTATTAACTAGGGCTGTGCAAAAAAATCAATCGATTTTCATGTGCATGTCTTCAGTAAAGCTCCTGTGATTAGTAGTATATCTCCAGCACGATGCTTCAGATCAGGGTTGCCAGGTTTTCACAACAAATCCTGCCCAGTTGCTTCTCAAAACTAGCCCAATCAGGCTTTTCAGGAGGTTCCCGATGAAAATTGCATCCCGGGTTAAAATATAAGTTTTTGGCAGGGTTACCTAGGTAATATTCACATTTTAGGCTAAATATCCGCTTATTAGTATTGGGGTCGCTTCAACCCGTGAACGTGAAAAACAACCACAGACTTGGCAACACTGGTTGGCATTTACTACACAGAGCCATAATTCACTGACAATCTACACAAAATCGATTTTAAAATCACGGTGATTCTTTGTCGATTTTGAAAGCGATTTTGTGTAGCTTGTCGGTGGACTCGCTCTGTGTAGTAAATGCCGCTCCACCTGAACCAGTGTTGCCAAGTCTCGCGTTGTTTTTCAGCGACCCAATACCAATAACGTGGTAATTTAGCCCCTAAAATGAGAATTTTACCAAGGTTACCCTGCCAAAAACTTATATTTTAACCCGGATGCAATTTTATCGGGAACCTCCTGAAACACTTGGGCTAGTTTTGGACTTAGTTTTGAGAAGCAACTGGGCAGGATTTGTTGTGAAAACTGGCAACCCTGATCTTAAGCGACATGCTGGAGATATACTAATTACAGGAGCGCCTTTACTGATGAGATGCATGACAATCGTATTCGATTTTTGCACAGCCCTACTATTAACAGCAATTATTATATGATGCAATTAAACTTGTTATGTTAATCCTGTGGCAGAAACAGAGAAACAAACAGAGACATAATTAGTGTAGCTGCTGTTCCAACCAAGCAAAATGTATTTGTTTAACCCAAGCTAAAGGATAATAATCTGCATTTTATCAGATAAAACTGCAGTGCAAGATTATGAGATGCATTATTGGAATGCTTGGCCAAAGAGATGTGTTTTAATCTAGATTTAAACAGAGAGTGTGTCTGAACCCCAAACGTATCAGGAAGGCTATTCCAGAGTATGGGAGCCAAATGTGAAAAAGCTCTACCTCCATTTGTGGACTTTGCTCTCTAGGTACTACCAAAAGTCCAGAGGTTTGCGATCTTAGGGAGTGTAATGGATTGTAGAATGGTAGAAGGCTAGTTAGGTATGTAGGAGCTAACTTATTAAGGCCTTATAGGGAAGTAATAATATTTTGTAACTAATACTGGTTATACTTTCTTTACCTGGTAAGGACTCTATCCACTGCATTTTGGACCACCTGTAACTTGTTTATTGAGGATATAGGACAACCACCTAGCAGTGCATTACAATAGTCCAGTCTAGAGGTCATGAATGCTGAAATAGCTTTTTCTGCATCAGAAACAGGTAACATGTTTCAGTAGCCTGGCAATGTTTCTAAGATGGAAGAATGCTGTTTTGTAACATGACAAATATGATTATCAAAACACAAGTTGCTATCTAATATAACACACAGATTTCTGACTGTAGAGGAAGTAACAGTACATCCATCTAGTTGCAAATTGTAATCCAAGAGATTCTGTGTACTTTTTTTTTTGGTCCAATAAGTAATATCTCTGTCTTATCCGAATTTAATAGGAGTAAATGATTGCTCATCCAATCTTTTACATTTTTAACACACTCTGTTAGCTTAGATAATTTAGAAGTTTCATCTGGTCTTGTTGAAATAACTAATCCCATATTTTCTAATAATATTACAGAGGGGCAACATGTATTGAAAATAGCAGAGGACCTAGGACAGATCCTTGTGGCACTTCATACTTTACTGGTGATAATTGGGATGACTCCCGCTTTAAATAAACAAAGTGGTAGTGATCAGACAGGTAGGATCTAAACCATCTTAAAGCCTGCCCTTGAATACCCATATAGTTTTGTAATCGATCTATGAGAGTGTCGTGATCTATGGTATCGAACACAGCACTAAGATCAAGTAAAATTAGCAATGAGATGCAACCTTGGTCTGACACAAGAAGCAAGTCATTTGTAATTTTAACTAGTGTAGATTTTTGCTATGGTGGGGCCTGAAACCTGACTGAAATTCTTCATAGAGATCATTTTATTTGCAGGAAGTAGCACAACTGAGCAGACACAATTTTTCAAAAATTTTAGACATAAATGGAAGATTTGAAAAGGTCTGTAATTTGCCAGTTCACTAGGATCTAGTTGTGGTTTCTTAATAAGAGGCTTTATAACTGCCAGCTTGAATGGTTTTGGGACGTGAACTTAATATAACAATGAGTTAATAATACTGAGAAGTGGTTCTTCTGCTACAGGTAACAACTCATTAAGTAATTTAGTGGGTACAGGATCTAATAAACATGTTGTTGGTTTAGATGCAATGATAAGTTTATTTAGCACTTCCTGTCCTAAACCACTGCAGTTTACTTTTGGAGTGCATGAATGAAGCTGAAGTATTAGATGCTGTAGAATCTACATTTGTTCAATCAGCCCTGGCAGCTTTTAGAATCAGTCCTGGCAGCTTTTAGAACCTGTCTATAGCTGGACATACTGTTTTTCCATGCAATTCTAAAACTTTCAAGTTAGTTTTTCTCCATTTAGCTCAAGATTATGAGTTTCTTTCTTGAGAGAATGGGTATTAATGTTGTACCATGGTGCAGTTTGTGTTTCTCTAACCTTTTTAATTTGATGGGGCAACAGCCTTTAATGTATTAGAGAAGATAGCCCATCATATTGCTAGTCATTTTGTTTAGTTCATGTGTATTTATGGGTACAGAAAGCAGTTGAGATAAATCAGCTAGAATCTATCTTTTGTGGTTTGGAACAAAAGTTCTTCCTGGATGATAAGCAGAGCCATATACAGTAGTTAATATCAGTAATAGCAGCATGCACGATACAAAGGAAATGGTCAGTAACATCATCACTTTGAGTGCGATATCTATATCAGTAAGATCGATTTCATGCAATCTAATTAAATCTAGCTGTATGATTAAAATGTTGAGTGGCCCCGTGATGTTTTGCTTGACTCCAAAAGAGTTTATTAGGTCAGTAAATGCAAGTCCTAATGCATCATTTGTATTATCAACGTAAATGTTAAAATCTCTGACAATTAGGCTTTCCAACAGTAACCAATAGATCTGATAGGAAATCTGCAAATTCTTTTAGGAAATCTGTATACTGCCCTGGTGGTCTATAAACAGTAGCCAGAGAAACAGATACTGATAGATTTCTTTTGCATATCTGACAGTGTAACATTAAGCAGAAGTTTTTCAAATGAGTTAAGCCTGTATCATGTTTTATGAGTAACATTGAGAATATCAATATATATTGCTGCAACACCGCCATCGCACCAGTTTGCGGGCCTCATGCTTATAACAGTAGCTTGGTGGAGTAGACACATTTAGACCAATATAATCATTTGGTTTTGAGCCAGGTTTCAGTCAAGCAGAGTACATCAAAACTATAATCTGTGATCATTTCATTTACAAAAACTGCTTTGGGTGCGAGTGATACTATGTTTAGGAGCCCAAACTTTAAAAATTGTTTTTGTTCATTTATTTTGCAATTTTCTGGTTTAATCAAGATCATATTTTTTCTAGATCCTGCAGTAGATTTATATTTTGACCTCACTATTCGGGAAAAGACACAGTCTTTATAGATTGGATGGTGCAAGTACTTCTATCATTTAAGCATGTAGAACAAAATACATCATATCAGTTATTTGAGAATTGGCTTGCTAGTCATATGGAGCATTGGTCCTCGAGATGATCTCCAACAGGAGTTCCACTCCGACTCTGCTGGGTGCATGCCATCAGCACGTAAAAAAGACTTGGACACTCCAATTATTAATAAAGAGCATTTTCTGGTATTTACACCATGACAATAGCCATTCATTTAAAGCAAAAGTCTACTGAACCTTTCATGTCCTCTTTGATACGTGGGAAGCGGTCCTGACATGATGATCGCCGTCGAGGCAATGTGCTGTGTACTGTCTCGATCAGGCTCCTGAAGTCTCTCTTCAGTGTCTCCATCTTCCAGAGCTTGGTGTCATTCACCCCGGCTGAAGGACGACCACATCCACGGAGGGGAGAGGTTGTCGCCTGGGACCTGGCTCGCTCTTCCATTGCGTAGTGCACCCAGGGTGGTGGTGTCCTGGCTGGAGTGAAGGACATCTGGGAAGATCGGGTCATGGGTGCATGTGGCCTTTGCAGAGAAACACATGGAGTAGAGGTGGGGGAGAGTTAGCAGTATGCTGTATACTAACCCAGACTTGTGAGCATCAGGCGGGATGTTTCCAGCACGACTCTCCGCTCTCTCAGCTGGGCCTGCTTCTCCACCAGGTCATGGATCTGCTTCTCCATGGCCTCCAGCTCAAACTCAAACACGCAGCAGCAATGAACAGGAAGTGAGGGTTAGGATCGTGTTCACATGTAGGTGGCAGTAATGCACTAGAGTGTCCGTTCCCTTCCTAACAAAACAGATGAACAACTTCTCCTCACCCGCACCAATAAGGACTTTTCAAACTCTGCTGCACTGTGTTTCACTGAAACCTGGCTGAGTGAAGCTATTCCGGACAACGCTCCATCTGCCTGGCTACCAGCTGTTCAGAGTGGATTGCATCGTGGAGTTAACGGGAAAACGAAGTGGTGGATCGTGTTTCTACATCAACGAAAGTTGGTGTTCAGATGCAACAACGCTGAAAAGGTATACTGTCCTAACTTAGAGGCACTCATCATAAATTGTAAACCTTTCTACTCGCCGAGGGAGTTTTCCTCTTCATTCCGTGGAATGTATGCGTGCCTCCAGATGTGTGCGTAAGTGCCACGATGCAACAGCTGGCGAACAAATAACTGAAATGGAGCAAAAGTACCCAGACTCTATTTTAATCATTCTTGGAGTTTTAACAAATCAAATCTCTCTCGTGAACTGCCAAAATACAAGCAGCACATTACATGTCCCACCAGAGACAGCAATATATTGGATAACTGTTACACAGCAATAAGGATACATATCACTCTGTGCCAGGGCAGCTTTGGGAGCTCTCTGATCACTGTTTGGTTAATATTATACCGACCTACAGGCAGAAACTGAAGTCAGCTAAACCTGTTTTAAGGACTGTTAAAAGATGGACTAATGAAGCAGAGAGTGATTTACAAGCTTGTTTTGACCTCACTGATTGGAGTGTTTTGAAGCTGCAGCCACCGATCTGGATGAGCTCACAGAGACTGTATCTTCATATATCAATTTCTGTGAAGATATGTGCATTCCTACCAGGACATTCTTATCATTTAATAATGATAAACCGTGGTTTACTGGGAAACTCAAACAGCTTTGTCATGCCAAAGAGGATACTTACAGAAGTGGGGATAAAATCTTGTATAACTAGATCAAGAACAGACTAACAAAAGAGATCACAGTGGCTAAAAAAAAAAAACCTACTCGGAATAGCTGAAAAAGAGCTTTCAGCAAACGATCCAGCATCAGTATGGACTGGTCTGAGGAACATCACCATGTTTTAGACAGTTTGTGGAGAATCAACTGGCTGGACGATCTGAATTTGTTTTACTGTGATTTTAAAAGGATAGTTTACCACCCCCATCCGCTCTGATCTGCATTTCACACATTCACTTACCACCCCTGCAACTCCCCTCCCTCCCCACCATTCGACCTGCTCTTAAGGTCTGTGTAGAGGATGTGAACCGGTCTTCAGGAAGCAGAAATCTAGAAAAGCTTCAGGCCCAGATGATGTTTCACCGCCTGTTTATAAGTCTGTGCTGACCAACTGGCCCCCATCTTCACACAGATCTTCAACAGATCATTGGAGCTGTGTAAAGTTCACTGCTGCTTCAAATGCTCCACCATCATTTCGGTCCCAAAATGCCCAAAATCACAGGACTTAACAACTATAGACCTGTCGCTCTCACGCCTGTTGTCATGAAGTCACTTGAGAGACTGGTCCTGGCCTACTTGAAGGACATCACTGTACCCTTGCTGGATCCTCTCCAGTTTGCCTACAGAGCAAACAGGTCTATGGATGATGCAGTCAACATGGGATTGCATTACATCCTACAACACCTCAACAGACCTGGGAGTTCACGCAGGATCCTATTTTTGGACTTCAGTTCGGCCTTTAATACCATCATACCAGACCTTCTCTCAGACAAACTCATACAGCTCTCCCGACTCACCTCCATCTGTCAGTGGATCACCAGCTTCCTGACAGACAGGCAGCAGCTAGTGAGGCGGGCAAACTCACTTCCAGGACTATTACCATCAGCACTGGCCCCCAAGGATGTGTTTCTCTCCCCACTGCTCTTCTCTCTCTAGCCGAATGACTGCACTTCAAACAATCCCTCTGTCAAGCTCCTGAAATTTGCAGATGACACTACAGTCATCTGCCTCATTAAGGACAGAGACAGTCTGCTTACAGACAGAAGGTTGAGCAGCTGGCTGTCTGGTGCAGTCTTAACAACCTGGAGATAAACACTCTTAAAACTGTGGAGATGATACTGGACTTCAGGAGAAACCCCTCTGCTCTACCCCCACTCACCATCATGAACAGCACTGTGACTGCAGTGAAGTTATTCAGGTTCCTGAGCACCACCATCTCTCAGGACCTGAAGTGGGGCACTCACATAGACGCCATTGCAAAAGGCCCAGCAGAGGTTGTACTGCCTTCAGCCAGCTGAGGAAATTCAACCTGCCACAGGAGCTGCTGAAACAGTTCTACTCTGCCATCACTGAGTCTGTCCTGTGTTCATCCATAACTGTCTGGTTTGGTTCAGCTACCAAATCAGACATCAAGAGACTACAACGGACAGTCAGGACTGCTGAGAGAATTATTGGTGCCCCTCTGCCCAGCCTCCAAGATCTTTACATCTCCAGAGTGAGGAAAAGGGTTAAAAAAATCACCTTGGACCCCTCAAACCCAGCCCACTCTCTTGTCGAACTGTTGCCTTCTGGTCGCATACAGAGCACTGACCACCAGAACAGACAGGCAAAAAAAATGTTTTCTGCAGGCTTTATTCAACCTGAACAATTAATCTTTATAATTATACATTATCCATCACAACTAACATAGTTATCTGACATATTTATATTAAACTGTAAACTTTGTAAATAACATACCTTCACACTAATAATATACCTGTACATTTATCTAAACAATTACAGTTTTTCATATACCTCTATTTCTGTATATATAATACATTATTTAATGTTTTGTTTTTCTTTTTTATGCTAGTGTTATATTACATCCCTATTGTGTTATTCCTATGTATCCCTGCACTATAATGTATGTCTGTACTATGTTTGTACTTTCTTCTAGTCTACCTGAGTAAATTATGACAGAATTTTCTTTTTGGGGAACCATAAAGTGACAGACACATCTGTGCTTCCAGGTATTGTCAGGATCCTGCCCTGACTGTCTTGTCTTTGTTTAATGTTTCTTTGTTTTGTTTTTTTAGTGTCTAAGCACATGGTTCTGTCTCCGTTTGTGTCTGCCACATGCTCCTCTTGTCCCACCTCCTTGTTTCCCCTTGTCACCTTGTTTAGCCCTTGTCTGCTTGATTGTTTTCACCTGATCCTCATGTGTGCTGCTCCATATATTGGGTTCCCTTTCCTTGTGTCTCTGCTGGTTTGTTTTGGTGTTTATGTAATAGTGAGTACAGGCGTTTGTGTTTGTACATTTTCTTTAGTGTGATGCTAATTTTCCCAATAGTTTTAAACATGGTTTAAATGTTTTATTGTACTTTATGTTTAAAAGAAAGAGTGTTTTGTGCATTTATTAAATTGATTATTTTCTGGCATAGCCTACCAGCGTGATGAGCGTCATCGCG
Source organism: allo-octoploid hybrid of Carassius auratus x Cyprinus carpio (assembly GCA_024542945.1). Lineage (NCBI taxonomy): Eukaryota > Metazoa > Chordata > Actinopteri > Cypriniformes > allo-octoploid hybrid of Carassius auratus x Cyprinus carpio. The sequence continues at coordinate 8,852,166 of CM045074.1, forward strand.
ACGCATCTCATAGTAGCCCGACGCCAGTGATGCTCATTCGTAGTAAATGCAGAACGAGAAGCCATCACAAATCGTTCTTCTCTTCATTGTCTTGTTACTTACAGGTAACTGCAAAGTATAATGCAAAACACATTTTCGATTTAAGCATAAACATTGTTAATAATAGGAACGAGTTGTGTGTGTGTGTTAACGCAGCTGTTTCATTATATGAATAGTGAGTCATGAGTTCGGTCATGTTGAGCACATGGTTAGCATAAGTGCCCAGCGATTAGCGAAAAGTCCGTTATAACTGGTTAAAGTATAAATACTATTTGAATCTATAAGAGATAATATTGTTTCACGCTATGAATTATCTCTAATTTACATCAGTGGTCATTATTTGGCAGTGATGTCTGTAAACTGTGTGTTATGCGTTACAGTTGAGTGAATGTAGATGAGCGAATTTCATATGTCTCGCATTCAATGTAATACATCAGATAACAAACGGAGTGTATGTTCTTTACTGAGAATATGGATTAGATGCTGAATATATTTTACATCATCATTCTCATGTTATTATTTTAGATAAAGGGTAAAAGTCTAGTGGAAGTGTAATATATATAAATGATCAATTAGAGTGTCACGTTAGCAATTGTAAATGCTGAATATGCAAAATGTTAAAGTTGTGATGTTTATATTCAGGCATTACTATGAAAAGTTGTATGTGTATTGACAATGAAGTGTCTTGAACAGTTGTAATATGCATAGTTTTTTGAGAGATTCGTAGTAAATGCAGAAACGAGAAGCCATCACAAATGCGTTCTTCTCTTCATTGTCTTGTTACTTACAGGAGTACTACAATTTTGGAGGCACCGCTGGGATGATTGCTGGGTGGACTGACTCCTTCATCAGCGAACCACCCAGTCACATTCATCTCTTACCAGATGTACCGCAGTGAGGCTGCAGAGTGAAGTGGAGAAACAAGGCTGATTTAGTGGTGCGCGCTTGAGACACAGTGAGTTTAGAAGCGACGGCACCCAGGTCAGTGAGGTAACCACCACTTTCAACACTGCTAAATACTGCAGAGAAAAGCAAAACAAGAATGGATGCGCTTCAAAGTCTCCAGGAGGAGATAGGAGAAAATTATGCACATTGTCAAGAGAGAAATTAATAGAACTCTGCTCCTTTTACACATCACGCCAGTGAAAGATGTGACCCGCTCTCACTCATAAAGTATATCAGCAGTCATTTATTGAGGAGTGAGCTGGAAGAACTAGAGGATAGTGGTATGGCGGAGTTATTGTGTATTCATGAGAAAATAAGTGACCTCACAGTAGCCACTTCTGACAATCCAGAAAAATGGGTGGAGCCAGGACATGTTGGAAGAGACATGAGACGCTGCCAAGAGACCAGTGAGGGAAACTAGTACTGTAGACGGAGTCATTTCAGGCCATGCATATTAATACTGCTGTGGCACATACCACATCAGGGGCACAGGCAACATCAGATAGGAGGCTACAGACCATTCACAACTGCCCCAGAGACACAGCTGGCCAGTCATTTGGCATAAAGAGTTTAAAATCTCAGGCTTGATCGGTGAACCAGGCCAAAAGGACCGATTATCATTCTCTAGTCTTGCTTTCGTCAAATCGAGAGTGGGCTGGACAAGGGATATCCTGAACAGGAAATCATAGATGCAGTAATCAGATCCATTACACCTGGGCTTCAGCTGCGTAGTTATCTTGAAGGGAAAGCTGGTTTAACTCTTCCTACTCTGAGGCGATTCTCCGTTCTCATTATCAAGAAAAAATGCAACTGAATTATACAAACAATTGACCACTGAGGGCCAGCGCAGCAGAGACCCCAAAACTTCCTGATACGTGCTCTTGACCTGAGACAAAAAATTCTGTTTGCCTCACAAGAAGATGAATCTGGGCTGAAGTATGACCCTGTTTTAGTGCAGAACATGTTTCTGCATTCAGTTTTAACAGGCTTGCAAAACGACCGTGTTCAGAGCGACTTACAGCCATATCTTTCTGGCCTGCGATTTCCGATGAAGTATTGCTGGAAAAATTAAATGTTGCATGCTCTCATGAGTCGGAGAGACAGAACAAGCTGGAAAACAGAGCGCAAGCTGTTGTTCATGCCACCCAGCTGGAGGAGCCCGTTCCTGAACAGAAATGCCAGCCTAAACAGTCAAAACTTGACTTAATGTCTCAGCTAAAAAACTAAGTGATGACATTATGCTGATCAAAGAGCAAATTCAACAACCACTAGTCGCATCACAGCAGTGCTTTGCAGTTAACAATGAAGAGTTCGCGAGTGACAGCGCACGCCACCATCCGCAGAACATGACACAGATCAGCCAGTTGCGCCAGAGTGGAGCCCAGGGCCAGGTCATCAAGCCCAGAGGTCAGATTCAGTCACACCTGAACAACAACATTATCAATTTCAATCACAACATCCGCGAGTTTGGTGCTATTTCACAGCAACAATATACAATGCCACAGCCACCCCATGCCTTGACACATTTAGCTCAGCAACAGCAGCCCCAGCCATCACTTTCAAATACCCCCCCAGCCAGTCAGTCACTACTACCCAGTCTCCAGCGACAATACCCAAATGAACGGATGTCGCAGGCTCCAACGCCAGTTTCAACAGCCCAAACGCCAGCAAGCTAGACAATGTTTTCACTGCCAACAGAGGGGAACCACGGAGCTGTGCACCCATTGCATTATTGCAGCAGCAGTGAACATTATGCAGCTGGGTGCAGAGTACGGGTACAAGAAACTCGAGGGAGATCCAGTTAAGCGGGAAGGGTTACTCCAAAGGGACAGGGAGTGACCCAAGAGACAAGCACGTCCCGGCCTGACACACAACACGGCAATTCAAAACCAAACCGCAATACCCTGTGCCTCATGAGATAGACAGTATAATAACAGCCAACTGCGAGTTAATCAGCACTCCCCAGTAACCTCCCTAGTTGGCAGGCAATGCCTGGTGGCCTGCTATTTACAAGGACATGAGACAGAAGCTTTATGGGACACAGGTTCCCAGGTGTGTATTATTGATGAGCAGTGGAAAGACAGCTACATACCGAAAGTTAGACTGAGGGATATTTCGACCACAGAAACACCTGAACGCCTACACCTTGTGGCGAGCCAATGGTACTGACATGCCGTCTGAAGGATGGGTTGAGGTGACATTCAAGTTGGCCTCCCCTGCTGAAAGAGTGAAAGAATTAGTCATCCCTATGCTTGTTCTAAAAGGTCAGCAACTCCCTAAACCTATAATTGGATTTAATGTAATCGAGCAAGTGATGAAACAAAAGATACAGACAATTTGAACAAAGCTACTAACAGGCAGTTGTATCAAACTGTTGTAAGCCTTTCCCAACCTGAAAAGAAGCAAAGTGTATACCTTCATCAATCTGGTGACAGCTGATGATTTTGGCGAGTATACAGTGAGTACGGCCAAGGGATCTGTGAACATACCAAGGCACACAATCATGCAAATACAGTGCAAGATAAAATGCCACATGTGAGACAAGACAGCGTGTTGATGTTTGAGCCATGCGTCAACCCTCAATACCCTGAGGGCCTAGAACTGTTTGACACTCTGCTGGAGGTGAAAAAGGTGGCAGCCTTCAGTCACTCTGAGCGTGCAGAGCAGACCGATCACGATATTATCCTAGGAGGTAGAGTGGAGTTGGGAATAGTGCAACCAGTTACATCAGTCTTACCTGCGACGATGATATCTCCAAGGGGAACAGGATCTGTGACTCAGATTACGGTCGAGGAGACACCAAGGGGAACAGAGGAAGACAGCCTGTGGGACCCACCAGTTGACTTGAGCCATCTAACTGCACGGCAACAACAACAAGCAAAGCAGATGTTAAGGGAGGAGTGCCAGGTTTTCTCAAAATCCGCACACATTGGTTGTGCAAAGGGACTTCAAATGAGTCTCTCCTTGAACGACAGTACACCTGTAGCTCGGACATACAATTCAGTTCCAAGGCCCTTGTACCAGGAGATGAAAGACTACCTACAGGATTTAATAGCTCAAGGGTGGGTAGAAAAGTCCAACTCCTCTTATTCTTGCCAATGTGTGTGTCCGAAAAGGATGGCAGCCTCAGACTGTGTATAGATTACAGGGACCTGAATCGGAAGACAGTACCTGACCGCAGCCGATTCCTCGAGTGCAGGATGTCTTGGATGGCCTGGGGGCAATTCTTGGTTCTCTGCTCACCAAGGGAAAGCGTATCACCAAGGCTTCATGACCCCAGAGAGCAGGCCACTAACAGCATTCACAACTCCCTGGGGTTTGTATGAATGGATACGCATCCCCTTTGGCCTTATGAATGCTCGCAGCTCCAGCGGTTCATGGAGAAATGTTTGGAGGGAATGAGAGACAAGATCTGTGTGCCATATCTGGACGACGCTTGGTCTTCACAAAGTCATTTGATGACCAAGTGGAGGCAGTGAGGAGAGTACTGAGGCAATTATGTACCCATGGAATTAAATTAAAGCCACGGAAATGCGACATGTTCAAGAACGCAGTGAGATACCTGGGCAGAATTGTGTCTGCAGAGGGTAGTCGCCTGGACCCAGCCGACACGGCTGCTGTAACAGCTTTGAAGGACAAGCGACCAAGCACTGTAGGTGAGCTACGTAAGATCTTGGGCCTGCTCAGCTACTACCGTCGGTACATAAAGGATTTTTCAAGAACGCCAGTCCACTGTATAACCTTTTGAAGGGCAAAGCCAATGATGGGGAAAGTCCAGCAAAGGCAAAGAAAAGGACAGAAAGGACAAGAAAGGTTCTGTGGTGCCATCAAACCAGCAAATTGAATGGACAGCGGACCACCAAGAAGTCTTGGAGAAATTGATTGAGTGTTTGGTCAGACCACCTGTGTTAGGGTTCCCAGAGTTCTCTGAACCATTCATCCTGCATTGGATGCATCAAATCAAGGCCTGGGGCTGTTCTATACCAACGCAAGGTGGAAAGTTGAGGGTGATGCTACGGGTCCAGAACATTGACTGCGGCTGAGAAGAACTACCACCTCCACAGTGGGAAGCTGGAATTTCTCGCCTAAAGTGGGCTGTGACTGAAAAATTCAGGGACTATTTGTATTCGCCCAACTTTCACTGTGTACAGCATAATAATCCCTTGACCTATGTACTCTGTCTGCAAAACTCAATGCAACCGGTGCCGATGGGTCGGTGAGTTAGCGGATTTCCACTTCACATGCTACCGGCCGGAAGAGAGAATGTGGATGCAGACACGTTGTCTAGGATACCGTTGGGCGTAGAGACTGTGATGGAAGAGTACACAGAGGAGCTTTCATCAAATTGCATCGAGCAATGATACAAGCAGTCGAAATCCAGGATGAGCTGGGTCCCAACATGACTGTCAGATGCGAGGATGTAATGGCATGGAGAGACACAGATGAAGTATCACCAAGCGTCATTGTCAAAAGAGGAGATTGACAGGCACAGAGTGCACCAGGACATCAAAGTGATGCGTCGAGCACTTACAGTCTGGGTCCCGCCAGGCTCAAAGCAGTGGCGGCAGTCAAACCAAAGTTCAGAGGTTTAATCCGAGAATGGGACAAGTTACAGTTAGATGAACATGGCATACTGTACCGTAAAGCGTCACAGCGAACTCAGCTTGTGTTACCGCCAAGTTCAAGCACATCGTCCCGCGGGAACTACACGATGAGATGGGCCACCAAGGGCTAGATAGGACAACAAGCCTTATTAGAGACCGCTTTTCTGGCCACAGATGCAAAAGGCGTTGAGCATTATGTCCTAAGGTGTCCATGCATTAAGCAGAAAAAAACCATGTCGGGAGATACGAGCACGCTAAAGAGCATCAAGACAACTTACCCGTTTGAGCTGGTCTCGATTGATTTTCTCCATCTGGATAAGTGCAAAGGAGGATATGAGTACATTCTGCGCATCGATCACTTTACTCGATTTGTTCAAGCCTATGCTACCACATCAAAATCAGGCAAAAGCGGTGGCTGACCGACTGTTCAATGATTTTGCCCTTAAGTTCGGATTCCCTTCGAGGATCCACCACGACCAAGCGAGAATTTGAGAACCAGTTGTTCGACCAACTAAGGAAGTACAGTGGTATAACAGCATCAAGAACAACCCCTTACCATCCCCAAGGAAATGGCCAGGTGGAAAGGTTTAATCGAGCGATACTACAGATGCTCAAGACTCTGACGGAGAAAGAGAAATCCAATTGGAAGGAGGCACTTAACAAACTAGTCTTCGCAGTACAACTGCACTAAATGTGAGGTTACCGGTTTCTCGCCATTTTACCTGTTGTTTGGTCGGTCTCCAAGACTCCCCGTTGATGCGTTGTTCGGACTTGACCAGGACGCGGCACCACTAATCAGCGAGAGTATGTAGAACGCGCTGGACAAAGGGAATGCAAGAGGCTTACGAGATTGACTGGGACCATGCAGAAAAGTCTGCTGAAAGGAACAAGCGGAACTACGACCACAAAGTAAGATGTGCTGACCTGTACCCTGGAAGCCGAGTCCTGGTGAAAATCTCACTCTCAGGGGTCCTGGAAAGCTAAGGAACTACTGGGAGGATGAAGTTCACGTTGTAATCCGTCAAGCCATGGAGGATGTCCCTATTTACGAGGTGAAACCTGAGCAGGGAAAGGAAGGTCAAGAGTCTTACACAGAAATCTACTTCTACCATGTGATTACTTATCTAAAAAGGACTCCACACCTAACCAACAGAGGAAAAAGAGGAGTCAGCTTGGAAGGAACAGAGAGTATGTGCCAGAGGCCAACAGTGAAAGTGAGGAAGATGAGTACAGCTTCAGAGTGGGATACCAACAAAGAGACAAAAGGACTGATGGACAACATGGGACAAATAGAGATGTGTTATCAAGGGAGTCAGACTTACCTGAATCATCAGTAGGTACCCATAGACTAGCTCATGAACAACATCCACAGTCAACCCAAGATGAATTGGAAACTGAGCCTAGAGAAGAGAGACAAGTCAACAACATGAGAGACAGACAGGAGGCTCAGGAGATCAGATCAACTGTTGAGTCTGAGGAAATAGAGTTAGTCGAGAGAGGAGCACCTGTAACACAAGAACAGAGAAACATGGACTCAGGGGAGCAAAACAGTTCCAAGTTAACAACAAGAATGCGACGGCCCCAAAAAAGTTCACTTACGTACACCTTTGGGACACCAGTATGTCGCAATGTGCAGAGTATGAGTGGTGACTATTATCAGGATTTCAGAGTCCCAAACACTTGGTCAACAATACCCTTTTATTATCACCAAGCCCCACCTTTTTTGCTACTAACTTTGATCTACCATATCTTTAAGTGACCTACTGTTTTGGTTATAGTACCAATACCCTGGGGTTGCAAATAATATGGACTATTGATATGTGGTCACACATACTGGAACATTTGATAAACTATGAACTGCCTTTCTAATATGCACACTGAAGAGCCTGGAAAACATATATGAACAATGGACAATCAATAGTGAACTCAAGTGAACAGCAAAGCAGATACTGCTGTGCCATTTAGGGAACATGGACAGTTTTAGGGCTCTGAACACAGCCACGCTAAACTGTTCTAAGTTTCAAATGGACTGTTTCGTTGGCATAAGTGAGATATATATATATTTTTTTGTTGTCCTTTCCTGACAACAATCCCGCCTAAATGGACTATTGCTGCTGAACTTTGAGACTCTTGTCAATATATGACATTTGCCAATTGATTTATATGGAAAAAAAGAAAAAGAAAGAAATTTGTTAACAGAAAGCAATATTGATTGAGATTGATTGAGAAGGGCATTGGTAGATGTCGGGACGACATCTTATCCTGTAGGGAGAGTGTAATAGTGAGTACAGGCCGTTTGTGTTTGTACATTTTCTTTAGTGTGATGCTAATTTTCCCAATAGTTTTAAACATGGTTTAAATGTTTTATTGTACTTTATGTTTAAAAAGAAAGAGTGTTTTGTGCATTTATTAAATTGATTATTTTCGCTTGGCATAGCCTACCAGCGTGATGACGTCATCGCACGCATCTCATAGTAGCCCGCGCGCCAGTGATGCTCATTCGTAGTAAATGCAGAAACGAGAAGCCATCACAAATGCGTTCTTCTCTTCATTGTCTTGTTACTTACAGGTAACTGCAAAGTATAATGCAAAACACATTTTCGATTTAAGCATAAACATTGTTAATAATAGGAACGAGTTGTGTGTGTGTGTTAACGCAGCTGTTTCATTATATGAATAGTGAGTCATGAGTTCGTCATGTTGAGCACATGGTTAGCATAAGTGCCCCGCGATTAGCGCAAAAGTCCGTTATAACTGGTTAAAGTATAAATACTATTTGAATCTATAAGAGATATATTGTTTCACGTTATGAATTATCTCTAATTTACATACGTGGTCATTATTTGGCAGTGATGTCTGTAAACTGTGTGTTATGCGTTACAGTTGAGTGAATGTAGATGAGCGAATTTCATATGTCTCGTCATTCAATGTAATACATCAGATAACAAACGGAGTGTATGTTCTTTACTGAGAATATGGATTAGATGCTGAATATATTTTACATCATCATTCTCATGTTATTATTTTAGATAAAGGGTAAAGTCTAGTGGAAGTGTAATATATATAAATGATCAATTAGAGTGTCACGTTAGCAATTGTAAATGCTGAATATGCAAAATGTTAAAGTTGTGATGTTTATATTCAGGCATTACTATAGAAAAAGTTGTATGTGTATTGACAATGAAGTGTCTTGAACAGTTGTAATATGCATAGTTTTTTTGAGAGATTCGTAGTAAATGCAGAAAGCGAGAAGCCATCACAAATGCGTTCTTCTCTTCATTGTCTTGTTACTTACAGGAGTACTACATTTACTTGTTTCTTGGCCCAGAATTTATCCTTTTGATCTTGCTCAAGTTATTTTTGATCTCTTATCTAGTTATTTTATTTCCTCGTTTCCTTTTGGTCTTCTGTAGTTCTGTCTAGTTCTTGTTTTTTATTTTATTTTGTGCATTCTAAGCTATATTTGTTATTTATTTATTTATATTAATCATAAATTTATTCATAATAAACGATCAAAAATGTCATATACAGTTTGGCTTTTTTTAAATGCTACATTAATTGTAGCTCTAATTGTAGCTCTTGAGCAATAATTCTAAATAATGAAATTTAAAATAACATTAATATGTTATGTTGGAAGTTTACATATTTGAGCATGTTTTTTTTTGGGGGGGTAAATGGGTATCCCTTATTTTGCCTCGCTGAGGCTGGCAACCCTAGTTCAGAGTGAAAGCTGTGTTCCTCCTCATACATTGGTAGGTAAACTCATGAACTCGAACGTGATATCAACAAGTGTTTTAAATGTAGGAAGATTTTTTTCCCCTCAGCTAAACGCTCAGCCGGAGATCCGGTGCAGTGCGGAGAACTTCAAGCCCTGTCTTCTGTTTATTCAGCTGCACGAAGGCATTTCCTGGATTTGTACTTTTGTTTGTACTTTCTTCTACACTGGAAGCTCCTGTCAAGTCAAATTCCTTGTGTGTGTAAACATACTTGGTAATAAACCTCTTCTGATTCTGATAATTCTGCAACTAAATCTTTACTGACAGGTTTAGACAGGGTGCAGGCTAAGGTCCTGTGGTTCTGTTGTGGAGCTTTCAGAATGTCACCCTATAGCCTCAATACAAGTAGAAGTAGGAGAGATGCCATTAAAGGTTAGGACGGCTCAAACTAACAATGTCATACTGGACAAATCTGCATGGGCATGATGCAACACACCCTGCAAAAAGGTACTTGAAGAATGTATTCATCCAAAATACAAAATTAACATCCAAAAAAGAATTTCAGCTCACCTATCAGTCTTCTTAGCTGAAATAATGGCCATTATTTTAGCACTACAGTGGGTAGAGGAAGTTAAGCAACATAAGATCATCTGCTCAAATACCATGTCAAGTATCTGGAGTGGAAAGTCTGTGGGAAGGCAATAAGGCTTTTGGATTAAATAAATCAATTAATTTTAGACTAACTCAACAAAATATTTATACACAGTTTACGTGGTTCCAGCATGTGGTATTGAGTGAAATGAAAAGGTGGAAAAGTTGGCAAAGAAGCCCTGAAGGCAGAACATATAGATATACAAATAGCACTTAGTAAATCAGAAATTAAGACAATAAAGACAATATTAATAAAATTTGGCAGGATAGATGGATCAGGAGGAGAACAGAAAACATTTGTATAGCATTCAGAAAGAAGTGATAGTTAAAAAGTATAGTAATCTGAGGTGGCAGGAGGAAACTATTTTAACAAGGCTGAGAATAGGACACACAAGTTTTAATAGTTGCTCAAGATTAATAGGAAAACACTAGACAGGATTATGCATACATTGTGGAGAAGTGGAAAATGCAAAACATACTCTTGGTGTGTAGAAAATACTCTGAAAAAAAATTGATCTAGAAATGGCATCAAATAATGGATTGAGCTTAAAAACCTATTGAGTCTGCCTGGCACACAATTGATAATTAAGGCTTACATGACCTCGCAAATCCACGCTCATTATTAGTGTGGATTTGGCAGCTTGTCATTTAACAACGGCTCTGTGTAGTAATAACTGGTCTATGTGAAATCATGCACGTGATGGAATTTACTGCTGATTAGAGAACCGCCTTTACTGGACGAGATGCACATTAATTATCGGCCGATATTTATTGTGCACCCTATTTTACACTAAAGAAACAAGGCATTTACATTAAATGATAGAATCTTGCAGTGTAATATTGCCATTACATATGTGTGTTTTGCATTTATATGCAGGTGAAGACTGTCTACTGTTGAGGGTGGGGGGTGCTAGTTTATGCATATGTAAAGACATTGCAGGACCAGAAGAAGACAACCAGTAAGTCTCTTTTGCTGATGTCTATACAATGGCAGCTAATTGTTAAACGGGGACATATGATGCAATTTAAATTTTTCCTTTCTCTTTGGAGTGTTACAAGCTCTTGGTGCATAAAGAAGATCTATAAAGTTGCAAAGACTAAAGTCTCAAATCCAAAGAGATATTCTTTATAAAAGTTAGAGTCAACTACACCCCTAAACGGCTCATTCTAACACGCCCCACATCTCTAAGTCACGATGTGGGAAGATTTAGCGTAATACTGCCCAAATGTTCACGCAAAGAAAGAGGGTATAGCTTTTATTCTCTCTGTTGCCGCGCTGCCATCATGTGGAGTCTCTGTGTGTTTTGTTGAGGGCCAGACTAGAAATCAGTGGTTAAAGGGATACTCCATCACACACTTGAGATATTCAGCCAATCACAAAGCAGTGGATAGCTGGCCAATCAGAGCACACCTCGCTTTTCAGAACGATGTGATTTTAAAAATCGACACGCTTCAGAAAAGCAGGGCATAGAGGAGGAACAATAATGTACATTATTTGGAAAATAAGGTTTTTTTTTTAACCTTAAACCGCACTACACCAAAATACACAAAATAATAATTGCATTACACCAAATACACAAAATAATGTTCTTTTAGCAACATCATATGACAAGGGTTGATTCGCATTATCACCCTTATTCCATTCCAAACCCCTAAGACTTTCATTCATCTTCAAAACATAAATGAATTTGTTTTAATGTAAAATTGAGATTTCTGTTCCTCCATTGACAGTCCACACAACTACTACTTTGTTCAAAATATTTCATAAAAGATTGAAAACAAATCCATATGAATTGAACAGTTTAGTCCAGATTTTCTGAAGAGACTTCATCATTTTATATGTTGAACAAATTGAATCTATGCTTTTATTCACATATAAACATTCATCAGTACACCCATCAGATATGGTAAACAAAATACTTTTTGTATTTTGAAAAATTTGGTTCATTTTTGTGTTAAACATCAAGTATGAGCTTCCACAAGAACCAATGAAGTTTGTTCATCAAGTGAATAAAAGACTAAGTTCAGTTTGTTAGAAAATTTGGGCTAAACTGCTGTAATCATATGGATTATTTTACAATCGCTTTATAAATTTTAAAGCATCAAAATGGCAGTTGTGTAGACTGTCAGTGGAGGGACAGAAATCTGTCTTCAGAAATTTGATTGAAAAGATCTTTGTGTTTGGATGAGGAACTAAAGTTTTATGGGTTTAAATGACATGAGGGTGAGTAAACAATGACATTCAATGAAATCCATGTGACTTTTTCATTTTATTTTTTAGTGAACATTTTACCTTTCACCTTACAGTAGCCCTAGCTCTATATTGCACATTCAAGAGGGCATGAGAGAAGCCTGTTCACCATGGGCATGCTTAAATACTTCTGATCATGTAAAATACTTAAATATTCTAATGTGGGAATTGTTATTTTATACAATTGTAATGAACTCTTCTTATCTGCATTTCAGTTATTTCAAGAAATTGGCTCAATGCATGCTGTAACTGTTTTAAGGTGTTTCCAGGAGGGTAAGCTCACCCAAAAATGAAAATTTGATTAATTACTCACCCTCATGTTATTTCACACTCATAAGACCTTAGTTTGTCTTCATGAAGATATTTTTGATGAAATCCAAAAGCTTTCAGTCCCTTCACTGGTAGTAAGCTAACTTACACATTCAAGGTCCATAACTGTAAGAAATGTGCAACACTATTTACCACCTGTTTACAAAATAATTTATCTAAAGTGCATTCATGTGACAGCGTCATCTCTTGTGTGAACACAACATGAATGCATTGTGGTGGTCTTGTGAAAGTGCATTGCAGATCAATGTTTTGTAAATAAAATAGTAAATTATGTTTTGTTTTTTTGCAAACGTAGCACTTACATCACTTCATAAAATTGAGGTTAAACCACTGGAGTCACATGGATTACTTTAATGAGGTCTTTCCTACTGTTCTGGGCCTTGAATATATAAGCTGCATTGCTGCTTATGGAGGGACAGAAAGCTCTCATTTTTCATCAAAAATATCTTTGCAGTGCATCTTTGTGGTATGCATGTTTCGCTTTACACTTTGCTTGTTTTGAAAGTATGGAATGAATAATGTATGTCTTTATAGTTGCTAAATGTCTTTTTAAATGTGGATTTTTTTATTTTTATTTATGCTGTTCTGGTTGTACATCTGGTGATATTCAGCAGAAAGTGAACAATTGTCACAATCAGACAGATGTTACATGCTAAGAATCTGTAGTAAGATAAAAATATTCAGGGTACAGTTGTAACTAGTCAGTTGGAATATAAATGTAATCAATTTACTTCTGTCTTTTCTAATACTGATTGTTCATTTAGTTCAGGAAGAACCAGCGCACACTATATCCCACTGTGCAGATTTTAGGAAGGTCTGACTGGACACAAGTCTTCAGAACTTGTGAGAAGAGAATCTTCAGAATTGTAAAAAATGGAGGGATCTGAAATTTGCTGAGCAGTTGAGGTTGAGAATGGTGTTTTTTTAAATGTTAAATAAATGCAGGAATGTTGTGTAAAAGGTGGGGGAAAGGTTTTCTAGTTTTGTTACATAATGTAACATTTTAGTGTAATTGTATTTTAAGTAATGTAACATTTAATTAAATTTCTATTATGAAATGTTTTGCAGCGCTTTTTTTTTTTTTTTAAGTGATACTCCATTTTTAAAGTCTTTATTGTAATCTGGAAAAATGCATTTACACAAAGAAATATTTTACTGTTCAACCACTTGTGTGTATTTGATATGTATTTGCAGTTACTTATATTAAAATATCTTTTGGTTTCAGTTGTTGAAAGTGCATGTTGTTCAATAGGAAAATGGCCTTTAATAGTTCTTGAAGGAACATATTTGCCACAGTTAAGGTACAACTGGGCTTGTCACTAGGGTGGTAACGTTAAAGGACAAGATTTCAACCTCTTATGAAGGTACAACATTTAACCAACAAGTTTTAAAAACTAAAAGGTAAATTTGATAAATTTTATTTGTCATCATTTATTCACCTTCATCTCATTCCAAACTCATAATACTTTTGTTCATCTTCTGAATAGTGACACAAATTAAGTTATTTTAATGAAATCTGTACAATTTCTGTCCCTCCATTGACAGTCCACACAACCACCACTTAGACAGTCCAAAGTTCATGAAGTGATTGCAAAATTAATCCACATGAATTGAGCGATTTAGGCACAATTTTCTGAAGGGACTCAATCATTTTATATGATTCACAGATTTAATTTCCTTTTATTCACAACTAAACATTCATCACATATTAGTCACATATTAGTTATGTTAAACAGAATGATGTGTGTGGACCAGTGACGCTTTATTCTTGTGTTATGCAGCATGTTTCAGCTTTTGCAAGAACCAATGAGTTTTGTTCTGTGCGCAACTACAATAATTATGATAGTGGGAAGCCATGCAGGTAATTGTACCCCACAGGTAAAAAATAAATAAATAAATAAATAAAAATAAAAAATTATCAGTCTGAAAATATACTTATACTTTTCTTAAATAACACATACCCTTATCTACAGGTCTTACTATTCTCATATCATATAACTGTGATGTTCTACAAAACATCATGCTTTAAATCAACATGTTTTCTCTACTGGTAAGATTAAAGTAATAACCTCATACTCCCACTTTTCCTCTTTTCTTTAATTAATTGTGTAGAATGTGCTGTGAAAACTATAATCTGAATGTTTGTTTGTAAAACTCTCAGTTATGAGTCTATGGCTGGCTTTCTGTTGGTTTTCAGCAAGTGAATTGGTAACACTTTACAATAATAATCCATTAGTTAATGTTAGTTAATATATTAACTAACATGAAAAACAACAACAATAAAAGTAGGCCTACATTTATTACAGTATTTTTTAATCTTGGTAATGTTAGTTAATGAAAATACAGTCATTCATTGTTAGTTCATTTTAATTCACAGTTCAACTTTATTTTTAATGCATTAGTAAATGTTAACATTAACATAAACTAAGATTAATAAATGCTGTAGAAGTATTTCTTAGTTAATGTTAACCAAAGTACTTAACTAATATTAACTAATGAACCTTACTGTAAAGTAAAAAAAAAAGCTTGTATGGACTCGGATGCCATCGTATGGTCAGACGCGGGAATTAATGCGGCGCGACCGTATTCTCTAACCATCGGCTGTTCGTCTGTTTTACATTCGTTATTGCGGTGCATTATGAGATTGAATGAGTAAAAGACTATGCTTTAAGGGCATTTTGAATGAGTGCACTCGATATCATCCACTATGACTTCGGGCTATTGTGTCTCGCGGTGATGACGTCACATCACGCGCGTTCTTGCACTCATCCCAGCAAGTCTTCTGAGGTGAGCTGTTCGCATTTCTTTACATATTTACACAACAATGACAAAGTTTTTATAAGCGACATTTATAGCGGTCATTTCTGTCTTGTTTTCATAGGATTCTGTGCTATCTGTGCGTCTTTTTTGGCGTCTGTTGACTCAGATTAAGGAACTGGACGATGATTTGTTTTGTGTATTTTGGTTTGTTTTGATGTTTGAACGGCATTCTTACATGGTATTCATGTCAAGTCTCTATGTAAATGTAAAATAACTTACTAAAACGAAGCTTAATAGTTTGGATGATTTTTAAAAATGTTTTCGTCTAAGATTGTTAGAGTAGTAGTACTAGTGCAGTTTTATTTATTACAGAATATGTCACGTGTGACTCATTATTTTAAATGACCAGGTTATTGATTAAACGATAATTGCTTTATTCCAATGTCAACAGCTCCCCTCATTCACCTCATTAGATATCTTTTCATAATGTTCATTTCATTGGTGGAGCAAACTACATGATCCACACTTTCGAGGTCTTAAATATACACTTCTCTTAACTTTAATACACTTTAATGAACATTAATTTTGTGTCTTTTTTTTATTTGGAAAATGTTTCACATAAAACAGTAAATAAATAAACAACAACCAATTAACAAGAATATAAATAGCTAAGTGAAAAGCTAAATAAAAATGAAACAATTTCAGTTAGTTTACATTTTGATTGATGGGTAATTAAACATAACATGTAATGTGTTTCTCAATAATTGATTTATTGATAATAGATCTGCTTCTATTCAACACAGGAATTCTCCAATGCTGGATTATTTTCATCATTTTACAAGTGAAGATTAGAGAACAATGAGAACATGAATAATCCAGAACCCTTCAGAATAAATCACAAAGATACTGTAAAACAAGGAGGTTGGTGTTTATTCTTGATTCTTTATTAATGTTGCTGAATTGCTCTCATGATTGTTCATGTCAAGATGCACTGCCTTTTAATCTGGTGTGAGATTTACTTGAGCAGTGTGAGAAACACATTTTATTGGACTGTCCTGCTTTTAATGCAGGTAGAAAATATTTTATGATGTAAGCTCACTTAAGGGCTTGTGTGGAGAACTCTGCCTTTAGTAAACTCTCTGACAACAGATTAAACAACTTTGACTCCTGTGGCCTGTAGCACAAAGCAAGATGAGCAAACTCAGAGTTGCAGTCTAAGTTTTGAGTTGACAAAACCCGATAAAGCCAACCTAGTTTAGATCAGGATCTGCGGCTCACAAAGCTCGATATAAACATTCTCTGAAAACTCAGAGTTTGAACCAGAGTTTGTGATTAACTCTGAGCGCATACACCTGAAAGTGTGCGTGTGCAGTAGGGATGTGCATCTCATGACTCAGGCGATACAATATGCATCTCGATGCATAGCCAATGATACGATACATTAAATATACATATGAAGTAGCTACCGATGCGTATTCACCCCTTTACGATGCAGTGCAAAATTTTTTTTACGTTCTAGCCATGCAGCCTTTCTGTTCTTAGTTCATAGTTTGCAGAACATTAGAACATTATCCTTTAAAGCATTAAAATAACTAAATTAAAAGTTAAAATCAATGAATTAAAAATTAAAATAAATAATAAAGAAAATTACTATTTTAACAGCTATAAGAAACACATTAACTCATTTGAGCTCAGTAATTAGTTCTGTAGGCTACTAGCTTACATTTGATTTACCAATTACAATAGTCCCTTTACAGTTTCTGCTTATCATAAAAATACACTTGTATGAAGGTTTAAAATTCTACAAAAACACATCTAATGTCCAGCAACAAATATTTTAGCAAAATGTATATTTTACTCTGTATATTTACATATAATTATTGCACTCCTCTTCTGTTTAGTGCACATGCCATCGCATGCACATGACTTTCTAACATTTAAAGATGAAAAAATACCTGTGACATGTCAATTTTGCACTGAGAAAAAAAAAGCAACATCTCAAATGCATTAAACAGCACAGATCTCGCTGTTTGATTGGCATTAAGGTCTGCTTAAGAATAAGCTGTATAAATATATACACTGCCACTTGAAAGTTTGTGAACCCCTTGCAGAATCTGAAAATGTGAGTAATTTTAACAAAATCATCCTGAGATCATACAAAGTGCATGTTTTTTTTTTTTTGTACTGTCCTGAGTAAGATATTTTACTTAAAAGATGTTTACATTAAGTCCACAAGACAAAATAATAGCTAATGTTGGAATAACATAGTTCCCAAGCATTTTCACACTAGAACGCTTGTTTTCATTTAATAATGTAAGCTAGGGCTATGCGATATTGAAGAAAAATCGATATGTGATACCTTGTTTAAAAATGCGATATTCGATATGCAATACGATATTGCTTAAAGTCTGTAAAATCTATTTCAATTATATTTTAAATATTTAAAATGAAAATTATATAACCAATTTGTTCTCACATTCTTTCTTGGTAAAGAAAGAATCACTATAACTTTGAAAGTGGCCAGCAGTGTTTTAGCATTAAATAAAAGTAATGTCACAAATCAGAAAATGTCTTTTAACATCAGTGTGAACATACAAAAAAAAAAAAAAAATTATACTAATTTTATATCATTGCTACTTTGCTTTCCATACACTTTAAGTACTTCTTCATAGACCAGCAAAAACTATAGTCTGAGAAACTTAAGACATGATTAAAAGCAAGTGAACAGTCAGTAAAAAAATGAAAGAATAAAAAAAAAATACACAATTACAAGCATAGATAAAATAAACAGTGGTATTTGGTACAGAAATGTAATAATTAAGTGTGAAATAACACTGCATTGTGTTCACTGTATGAATTAAATTTAAATTAATCTTTGTTATAGCTGTTTTGTTGTTTGATTAACATTAGTGACATATTCAGCAGCATGTATTTATAGGCTGCTGTCCCTTTAAAACCGACTGCACGGATCCAAAAAATGATACACATCCGATTTCTTTCTCAGCTGTTTACATTAATTTAAAACATAACTGACTGCGTACAGAATGATCATCGAGACGGTATCTACATAATTCTGTGTGTATGTGTCTGTTTAAACATAAGGAGGAGATATCTGAAAGCAATTAATTCGGTGTTCGGCTGTCTGAAACATGTCTCTCTGGCTGCATCCGAAAACTGAAAAATGCTGCCTTCGAGTCACGCATTCCAAGGTACGAAGGCATCAAGGCACGTCCGAATTCAATGTTAGCTTCAGTTCCTGTCTCCTGAGATGCCTTCATCTGGCCGATTTTTGAAGGCAGCATAGATGTATCCTTCGCTCCCTTTGATATCCTACAATCCTGTAAGCCAAAAAATAAAGATGATGTCTGAAAGTTGCGGTCGGTGGTCAGTTTGTGTGTAAATGTATGTTTTGATCAACGGTTTCCAATTTTTTGTAATTTCTAGCGAGAAGTTAATATTGCAGTAATGAAATATCCACTTAGTTATCACCAAAGCTCTCTATATTTTGCTGTAGTACTTTTGCTGCCTCAGAAGTCTGTCCAAAATCAGTTTCATGAGCGCTATGCACATGTGCGGCAGAACTGAAGAGACGCTCAGCGAGATGCGTCCTTGTGCTTGCGCTCAGGAATGATGTAGGCGTTCCAGGCAACCCAGAACCGGTTTTCCAACCTTATACCCGTGAAAGTACACTGGAACGGCAGTCAAACCAGTGACTTCCACCCGTGAACTCGATCTAGATCGATGTACTCCCAGTTCCGAGCTCTGACGTCACATAACCCGCAAACAACAATGTTAGCCCCTGCGGATAGTATTGCCTACGGATGCAGTGTTTATGCAAGTGGTAAATGTTGAAAAATAGATTTTAGGACAATATAATGTTGCAAAAAAATTAATAATCTAGCTACAATTCCTTACACTTAGGAAGTTTGGCGTGACTTGCCTGGAACGCTACAAAGTCGTGAGTCGTGGTTTGAAAGTCGTGACTTACGGCTCAAAACCTGCCTGAACGCAGCATGAGTCAGCAAGAGCGAGATGGCAAAGAGTTGTTTTCTGCAACTTATTGCACTTACCTCTTTTAACGCCATTGACCTTTTGCAACATTTTGATTTAAGTGGCCTATTATTAAAATGATTCAGATATGCATGCCCTTGCAATATCAATATTGCGATATTTACAGTTGCGATATTTCGATAATTTCAATATATTGTGTAGCCCTAATGTAAGCAATGCACATTAATGTTAATTAAAGACCAAGGCTATTAAATGGCTCCTATAAACTCCATGTTAAAATTAGACTAGAGCTTAACCATGAACACAAAAGCTACACCACACAAATCGGTTTTAATTGGTTTATTTCAGTTAGCAGACATGTAACTATAATTGTTGAATTTTTTCCATTGATCAATTTCTTACTTTCACATTTAAAATATTTCATGAGGTTTATACCCTACTGGTGGTCCGTCTGCACAAGATCAACATGCTTATTTGCTTTGTGGCCCCTTTAAATACAAGACTAAGCATTTGACCATAAGCACATCCACAAATCTTTTTATAGTCATGGCCAAAAGTTTTGGCAGTGACATAAATTTTGTTTTGCAAAGTTTGCTGCTTCTGTATTTGTAGATTATATTTTCAAGTTTCTGTGTTATATGATATGCTTATTATTGTTTTTCAGTATGTTTAAAAGGCTTTTATTGGCTAAAACAAATAAATATAATGAGTCGATATTTACAGTGTTTTCCCTTGTTCTTCACAACCTCTGCAATTCACTCTGGCATACTGGATATTAGCTTCTGGGCCAAATCCTGACTGATGGCATCCATTCTTGCCTTATTAGTTCTCGGAGTTGATCACAATTTGTGGGCTTCTGTTTGTCCACTCACCTTCTGAGGACTGACCACAGTTTCTCTATGGGATTGAGATCCGAGGATTTGCCTGGCCAACGGATCCAAAATTTCAATGTAATGATCTTCGAGCCACTTCTTTATCACTCTTGCTTTAGGACATGGTGCTCCATTATGCTGGATAATGTCCCAAATAGTTGCAAGGGAGCTTCATCAAAAAAACAAAACTTTGCATCAGTCTTCTGCTGTCCAATCCTTGTACTTCCTGCAGATATTCAGTATGTCCTTGACATTTTCTTGAGAGTAGTGTCTTCTTTGCTGCCCTTCTTGACACCAGGCCGTTGTCCAAAAGTCTTTGCCTCACTGTGCGTGCAGATGCTCTCACACGAACCTGCTGCCATTCCTGAGCAAGCTCTGCACTGGTGGTTACACGATTCTGTAGCTGACTTCTCAGGAGGAGATGGTCCTGGCACTTGCTGGACACTCTGGGACAACCTGAAGACTTCTTCACTGCAGTCGAACCTCTCTCCTTGAAGTTCTTGATGATCTGGTAAATGGTTCTTTCTGGTACAATATTCTTTGTAGCAATTTCCTTGCATGAGGCCATTTGGATGCAAAGCGATGATGGCTGCACGCCTTTTTTTGGAGGTAACCATTACTAACAAAACACAATGATTGGAAGCACTTCTTCCCTCCATCAGTCTGCTCTTACAATCTATTTAGTATGACAGTGATTTTTCCTGACTTGTACTCATTCACACTTTCACATGTGCTGTTGATATTATTAGTAAATTAATTTTAGCTGGTTATTTTATGTCAGGATCAAAAAGTGATTTTTATTTTTTATGTTTGTGAAAAGTTATTTTTTTTATCATTGAAGCTTTTAGCAATTATTTAAAATGCATCTGATCACTCTACACAATAATCTAGAAACAATGTGAATGAACACCACAACAGCTTAAGCAGCAGACTTTGCAAAACACAAAATTTGTCACTGAAAAACAACTTTTGGCCACGGCAATACAGCGTTGTTGGCAGGGCAGCCAGAGTGAATTTTGACACTCTCCCCCGGCGTATGAACGACGGTAATGGTATCTACACTGAACAAAATTATAAATGCAACACTTTTGTTTTGCCCCATTTTTATGAGTTGAACTCAAAGATCTTCTGTGTACACAAAAGGCCTATTTCTCTCAAATATTGTTCACAAATTTGTCTAAATCTGTGTTAGTGAGCACATTCAATTCAATTCAATTCAAGTTTATTTGTATAGCCTTTTATCGATACAAATCATTGCAAAGCAACTTTACAGAAAAATTAAGTTTCTACGATATTTAGTAGTAGCTTATCAGTGGTGACTGTCAGTTCATGTGCATATGGCAGAAATGTTCAGAAAAATCAATAAAAGACGTAAACAAACAGACGATTAACACTATTAACAGCAATTATGCAATCAAACTTATAGCAAAAATGTGGTAGTTCTGTATGTTGTCTCTGGGTTAGCATCATCTAAGGTCCTCTGAGGGTTGGCATCATCTCTTCTCAGGTGTTCTGGATCCAGACTGGAGCTTGTGTAAATCCTAGTTACCACGGGATGTAAATCCGTGGCAAAGCAGAGAAACAAATACAGACATAATTAGCGTAGCTGCTGTTCCAGCCAAGTAAAATTAATTAGTTTAACCCAAGTTAAAGAATAATAATGCACATTTGATCAGATATAACTGCAGTCCAAAATTATGAGATGCATTATTTGAATGCTTGGCCAAAGAGGTGTGTTTTAATCTAGATTTAAACAGAGAGAGTGTGTCTGAACCCCGAACATTATCAGGAAGGCTATTCCAGAGTTTGGGAGCCAAATGCAAAAAGCTCTACCTCCTTTAGTGGACTTTGCTATCCTAGGTACTATCAAAAGTCCAGCGCTTTTGTGACCTTAGGGGCGTGATGGGTTGTAGCGTGGTATAAGGCTAGTTAGGTCGCAGGAGCTAAACCATTAAGGGCCTTATAAGTAAGTAATAATATTTTGTAACTGATACTGGACTTAATAGGTAGCCAGTGCAGAGACTGTAGTATTGGGGTAATATGATCATATTTTCTTGACCTGGTAAGGACTCTACCGCTGCATTTTGGACTACCTGTAGCTTGTTTATTGAGGATGCAGGACAACCACCTAGCAGTGCATTACAATAGTCCAGTCTAGAGGTCATGAATGCATGAGCTAGCTTTTCTGCATCAGGAACAGTTAACATGTTTCTAGCTTGGCAATGTTTCTAAGATGGAAGAATGCTGTTTTGTAACATGGGAAATATGATTTTCAAAAGACAAGTTACTGTCTAATATAACACCCAGGTTTTTGACAGTAGAGGAAGTAACAGTACATCCGTCTAATTGCAAATTGTAATCTACAGATTCTGTGTAATGTTTTCTGGTCCAATAAGTAATATCTCTGTCTTATCTGAATTTAATAGGAGAAAATTATTGGTCATCCAATCTTTTACATTTTAACACACCCTGTTAGCTTAGATATTTTTGAAGTTTCACCTGGTCTTGTTGAGATATATAGTTGAGTATCATCAGCATAACAGTGGAAACTAATCCGATTTTCTAATGATATTACCAAGGGGCAACATGTATATTGAAAATAGCAGAGGACCTAGGACAGATCCTTGTGGCACTCCATATTTTACTGGTGATAAATGAGATGACTCCCATTTAAATAAACAAAGTGGTAGCGATCGGACAGGTAGGATCTAAACCATCTTAAAGCCTGCCCTTGGATACCTGTATAGTTTTGTAATCTATCTATGAGTATGTTGTGATCTATGGTGTCGACGCAGCACTAAGATCAAGTAAAACTAGCAATGAGATGCAGCCTTGATCTGGAAGCAAGAAGCAAGTCATTTGTAATTTTAACAAGTGCAGTTTCTGTGCTATGATGGGGCCTGAAACCCGACTGAAATTCTTCATAGAGATCATTTTTTGCAGGTAGGAGCACAATTGAGCAGACACAACTTTTTCTAAAATTTTAGACATAAATGGAAGATTTGAAATGGGTCTGTAATTTGCCAGTTCACTAGGATCTAGTTGTGGTTTCTTAATAAGAGGCTTAATAACCGCCAGCTTGAATGGTTTTGGGACGTGACCTAAAGATAATGACTGAGTTAATAATATTGAGAAGCGGTTTTTCTGCTACAGGTAACAACTCTTTCAGTAATTTAGTGGGTACAGGATCTAATAAACATGTTGTTGGTTTAGATGCAGTGATAAGTTTATTTAGCTCTTCCTGTCCTATAGTTGTAAAGCACTGCAATTTATCTTTGGGTGCGATGGATAAAACTAAAGTATTAGAGCGCTGTAGAATCTACATTTGTTATTGTATTTCTGATGTTATCTATTTTATCAGTGAAGAAATTCAAAAGTCATTACTATTTAACTGTGAGGGAATATTTAGATCGGTGCGTCTGGTTATTTGTTAATCTAGCCACTGTGCTAAATAAAACCGTGGATTGTTTTGGTTGTTTTCTATGAGTTTGTGGATATGCTCGGCCCTGGCAGTTTTAGAGCCTGTCTATAGCTGGACATACTGTTTTTCCACAATTCTAAAACTTCCAAGTTCGTTTTCTCCATTTGCTCAAGACTATGAGTTTCTTTCTTGAGAGCTGGGTATTACTGTTGTACCATGGCACAGATCGCTTTTCTCTAACCTTTTCAATTTGATGGGGCAACAGCTTCTAATGTATTAGAGAAGATAGTGCCCATGTTGCCAGTCATTTTGTCTAGTTCATGTGTATTTATGGGTACACAGAGCAGTTGAGATAAATCAGGCAGGTTATATACTGGGGGTCCAGGGGTCTGAAAACCAATCAGTATCTGGTGTGATCACCATTTGCCTCACGCAGTGCAACACATCTCTTCAATGGCTGTGCTGAAGTTGCTGGATATTAGCAGGAACTGGAACACGCTGTCGATCACCGATCCAGAACATCCCAAACATGCTCAATGGGTGACATATCTGGTGAGTATGCTGGCCATGCAAGAACTGGCATGTTTTCAGCTTCCAGTAATTGTGTACAGATCCTTGCAACATGGGGCTGTGCATTATCATGCTGCAACATGAGGTGATGGTCATAGATGAATGGCACAACAATTGGCCTCAGGATCTCGTCACGGTATCTCTGTGCATTCAAAATGCCATCTATAAAATGCACCTGTGTTCGTTGTCCATAACATCGCCTGCCCATACCATAACCCCACCGCCACCATGGGCCACTCGATCCACAATGTTGACATCAGCAAACCGCTCACCCACCGCCCATACACGCTGTCTGCCATCTACCCTGTACAGTGAAACCGGGATTCATGCATTGAAGAGAACACCTATCAAAGTGCCAGACACCACCGAATGTGAGCAGTTGCCCACTCAAGTCGGTTCTGACGATTAACTGCAGTCAGGTCGAGACCCGATGAGGACGCGATTAGCATGCAGATGAGCTTCCCTGAGGCGGTTTCTGGCAGTTTGTGCAGAAATTCTTTGGTTGTGCAAACCGATTGTTGCAGCAGCTGTCCGGTGGCTGGTCTCAGACGATCTTGGAGGTGAAGATACTGGATGTGGAGGTCCTGGTCTGGTGTGGTTACGCGTGGTCTGCGGTTGTGAGGCGGTTGGATGTACACCTTTGGAGACGGCTTATGGTAGAGAAATGAACATTCAATTCATGGGTAACAGCTCTGGTGAACATTCCTGCAGTCAGCATGCCAATTGCAGCTCCCACAAAACTTGCGACATCTGTGGCATTGTGCTGTGTGATAAAACTGCACATTTTAGAGTGGCCTTTATTGTGGCCAGCCTAAGGCACACCTGTGCAATAATCATGCTGTCTAATCGGCATCTTGATATGCCACACCTGTGAGGTGGATGGCAAAGGAGAAGTGCTCACTAACACAGATTTAGGCGGATTGTGAACAATATTTGAGAGAAATAGGCCTTTTGTGCACATTGAAAAAGTTTTAGATCTTTGAGTTCAGCTCATGAAAAATGGGGGCAAAAACAAAAGTGTTGCATTTATAATTTTAAGTGTATGTTTTTTAGTAGTTGTAAACCCTACCTGTGAACACTGTAATCTGTGAACTCTCACTATGACCCTACATAGGACAAGCAATTTGGAAATGGATGGATGTCAAATTAAGAAAAATGCTTAAATATTTGAGGGAAAAAAATGGTAAAGGCAAGTTTTGGCCAATCTCTTATAAACATGGATCAAACTAATCACTTTATAGCAGTTGTAGTCTTTCTAATATTACATCACAGTTTACTTTTATGTCTTCCCCTTCACATTTCTTTTATTTTTATGCTTTACTAATAATTAATGGTAACAAACAAACCAGTCAATGAAATAAGTCAATAAATAAATAAAGAATGGCCCTGTCCAAAATGGCACACTTGATATGCACTTATGGTCTTGTGGACTTACAATGATTGGAAGTGTGTGTTCATCAAGTCCCATAAGACTGTAGGGTGTCCCATTTGTCATTTTAGATTTCAGAAAGGTGCTCACGAACGCCCCTTGCAGTTGAAATGTGCCCTCAATGCACACTTTTCCTGAGTTGCACTGGTGTGAGCTTCACAGCAGACTTCTTTTCGACAGTCAACACAGCGTTATTTCATTAAAGTGAAAAGTGTGGACTTGTAGGAAGACCACATGTGAATAGGGTGCTATTTGGTTCAGGGCCAAGAACACAGCAACTTCAAGTAATTGCAGTTTCAGTCCATTGTATGGTACTATCAAGACCGTTTTCAGAGACTCCATGAGACTGCTTCAACTGCAAAGGCAGTGCAAGTATCATTACAGTTTGCAAACTAGGTTAGTTCAAGCTGTGGACCCCTTGATTAACAAGGTGAATAAGAAACTGATATCGTTTAAACAGTATGTTTTGTAGACTAGTTCTGTGTTTGTGATTTAGTACATAAAACTGTGTGTACAATAGATTTAAATTCTTTGGTTCTAATTCTGATCCAAATATTATAATTAACCACAAGTTATGATTAATTATTAATATTTGCCCTTTGAGCTAATTCACCACTAACCCTTTCTTACTTTCATTTTAGACCTAATGGAAGAAGTGAAGAACTGAGTGAGGCAGAGGAGAAACAACATCATGTCAAAATTGTGTGAAATCTTTGAGTTGCTCACAGACTAAAAGTAGTTTATTGAAAAGAAGAGCTAAAAGCCTTTCACCTGCTCTCAGTGTGGGAAGAGTTACACAGTAAAAGGAACCCTGGCAATACACATGAGAACCCACACTGGAGAAAATCTGCACACTTGTGATCAGTCGGAAAGAGTTTTCCGATAAAAGCTTACCTTAAGGATCACATGAGAATCCACACTGGAGAGAAACCAGTACTCATGTGACCAGTGCGGAAGAGTTTTACAATGAAAGGAACCCTTAAGGATCACATGAGAGTTCACACTGGAGAGAAACTGTACTCGTGTGATCAGTGCGGAAGAGTTTTGCATACAGACACAGTCTTAAAAGTCACACGAGCTCATAGTGGAGAGAAGCCGCATTACCGCTGTGATCAATGTGGGAATAGTTTCACAAGTAAAAGATCTCTTAAGGAACACATGTCAATCCACACTGGAGTGAGACCACACACATGTGATCAATGTGGGACAAGTTTCAGACAAAAAGCAGCCCTTAGGGGAACATGACCATCCACACTGGAGTGAAGCCGTTAGCATGTGATCAGTGTGGAAAGAGTTTCAGAAAGTCATGCACTTTTAAAGTACATCTCGTCGCTCATTCTGGAGAAAGACCATTTACCTGTGATCAGTGCGGTAAAACTTTTTTTAGGTCAGATGGCTGAAGGACCACCTGAAAGTTCATACAAAGGAGAAGCCTTACATGTGTACTTTGTGTGGAAGGAGTTTTAGTCAGTCGGTACTTTAAAATTACATCAGAAAAGACACAACAGTGTGAAGGAGCATATGTGCTTTGATTGTGGGAAGACTTTTGTTAGAGATGCTGAACTGAAACTGCACCAGAGCACTCACACTGGAGAAAAACCTTTCAAGTGTTCTCACTGTGACAAGAGATTCAGATGGTCAGATTATCTGAAAAACATGAGAGGATCCACACTGGAGAAAAACCTTTCAAGTGTTCTCACTGTGACAAGAGATTCAAATGGTCAGAATATCTGAAAAACACGAGAGGATCCACACTGGAGAGAAACCGTATCACTGCAGTCAGTGTGGGAAGAGTTTCACTCTGTCATCATCTTTACTCAGTCATACAAAAAACAAATGTGTGAAATCATGAACTCATATCTGAATTCTTCTTTGGATCCAGCACATTTAATTGCGATGCTGTGTCCTCACCAAACATGACCCAATAAAACAAGCAATAAAATCGATCTCTTCTATAAAAATCTGCTCTAACCAGCAACAAGCAGCAACAGAACAACAAAACATCATCTGGGGCTGTTTCATATAAGCGCTAGAAAAAGCGGGATTAAGTCCAAATCCTGACTTGAAACAACCTATCAAATCAATCCGGACTAAAGCGGTTTCATAAATGACCATTTAGGTTCACGCAATCTCACTAATTTGATCCACGTTCAGTGAGTCAAGATAACTAGATGCACACGCTTATTCTTAAGCAGCCCTCAATGTCAATCATGGATCAATCGATCCACCATTGCAAACAGCGAATATATTTGTGCTGTTTAATGCTTTTGACACGTTGTGTTTTCCACAGTGCATAATGGACATGTCACAGTTATATTCTTCATTTATAAATATTAGAAAGTCATGCAAATATATACATTTTGCTATTAGAGTGGCAGGCATCGCGAGTGAACTAGTGCTGCTGTCGCAGTAGCGTAAACAGAATGCAATAGAATAATAGTGCAATCATTTTGAGTAAAATATACATTTTGTTAAAATATTTGTTGTTGGACGCTTAATGTGACAAATGTAGAATGTTAGTCCCACATAAGTGTATTTTTATCATAGCAGTAACTGTAAATTAAATGTAAGCTGGCTAATACAGCCCTAATTATACTCAAATGTGTTAATGTATATTCCTCTTATCAGTTAAAATGTAGTCTGATTTCTATTATTCATTTTCATTTTAATTCATTGATTTTAACTTTTAATTTAGTGTTTTTAATGCTTTAAAGAGCAAATTTAGATTGTAATGTTTTACTGTTCTACTAATAACCATAAAGGTACAGCTGTCATAAAACCGAGAGAAAGGCTGCATGGCTAGAAACTGCTGATCAACTGAATGTGCAAGTAGCAACTATGTTAAAATGTTTCAATATATCTTATATAAAAAAAAGGTAATTAAATTTTGGGCACAATATGTTAAATAAAGTCAGTTGTAGCCTATATTTTTATTTATTTGATCTATTTCAGTTGTATTTTCTGTATACTTTTATTTTTGGAGTCAGTGTTAAATATTAAGTATTAAAATGATCCCGTTCTGTATCATCGCCACCAAAGTTTTCTTGGTCCTCAAGAAGTGTTCACGGCGTGGGAAGAAAAGGCACAACAGACACAAAATCTAGAGTATAACTTCACTTCAAATCTTTATTGTCGTACACTGGGTATATATAAGGATACAATAAGGGTGGTACAGCCCTTTCAACCAATAAGATACAGATTACATATGTGTTGAGTATGAGCCAAAAAGTTAGATGAGGCAAACATATGATCAGGAAATACTGGACATATAAGGAATAATACTGGCAGTGGGACTCTTCAACTTTCAGTAAAGGACAATCTAAACCCAGTAACCTGGGCCTACAGAGGGCCCCCACCATTCTTCACCGATTGAACTCTATGTATCATCTGCATGCATGTATACATTGAGGTAAAGACATATAGGAATAGAGAGAGAGAGAACACAGATGGGAGGAGGGAGAAAAGCAAGGGGAAAGAAAGGGAGGGCAAGAGTAAAATATGAGATGAGATCACACACTCAAACAATAAGAGGAAACATCTGGAAGGGAGTGTATTTTTCTAACAGTCAGTTTATTGTATGCGAGACAGTCAGTGGTAATATCATGAGTTTTTTCGGTCAGTGTTAGAGGAGCTCAGCTTAGCCTGACAGTTAGCCTGCTCCAGACCAGGTTAGTTTCCCAGCGTAAGTTGCCAAGCTATGGTAAATTTGCTTTCTCAAACCAAATTAAGTTACAATAAGTCAGACTAAGTGAAATAAGCCTGGCTTATTTGGTAAACTTGTTTTATGAAACAGCCCCTGAAGCTGTTGCAGTGAGATTCAGATGAACTCTAGGTTGGAGTTTCTCCAAAATCAACAATATCCAAGAAGTTTTATTCCTGTATGAGTTTACTTCATGATATAACTCAAATCATGATGCTTTATTATGATTTTTGCATTTTGTTCAAGTTATATATAATTTTCTTAAAAGATTGAAGCAGAGTGGATTCCAGTGTTCCATCAACTTCCTTCAGCCACCTTATATCCTTTTAGACCATATTTAATCACCATTTGTTAATTAGTATTATCTTTTAAGTAATTAAAATAAATGTAGCATGGTTTGTTGTTTTGATTGTTTTGTTCCTAGAGAAATTATGTAAAGTATGTATCACTCTTAGTTCATTCACTCTCCTTCATAAAGCAAAGTAAAGCATATTTTTTTACATGTAAATGTTTATTTTCTGTGTTCATATCAGCACGATTCAGCAGAAAATGAAAAAACATTTGGAATAAAGACATAGCAGTTTGACTTATTGTGCAATCTTTCCTGTTAATTTTGTTTAATATGATAGATTTTGTTTTGTTGTGATATTCTGAAAAAAGCTTTAAAACATCTTTTTTCTCACTGCTGAAAATTAGATCACTTACTGTGAAATTAACTGTAAAGTTTTATTTAAGGTAGCCTACATCACCAGCTAAGCTTTAAGGTGAATACTTCTACATCACTCTTGTAAATCTAGCTTGTTGCAACAAAAATCTTGACTTTATCTAGTGGTTATTTTGGGGAAAACAGTGGGGGCTATTTTACCCCACTCTTATTTGAAGCTTAACCGGATTTTTTTAAAGAGCAGGTCAGATGGAATTTTAAAGTGTCCCAATATTGTATTGGAGTCCCCTACATCAGGTTTAAATGCATCTAAGGTCAGAAAATATTAGAGTCATTTGCCAATGATTAGAAATGATTCGTTTCAAGCAAGTTCGAGCAAGCCCCTCCCTTCCTCAAGCCTACTCTGCTCTGATTGGTCAGCTGGCCAAACCTGTTGTGATTGGCACAGAGATCCTTGAGCCAGTTAGCCAGCTACCATTGACAAAGCACCTTTACATAAAACAACAATATAGTCAATCCGTTCTTATAATGACATAAAATACAAAAACACTTATGCAAGCTGAATCGTGTCCACAGCTAAAGTTTAGCTGCTAAACTGTGAACACTAGGTGGATACGTTGCGAGTGCTAACGTGACTAACTGATTAAACAATACTGTTTGTAAACCAAAATATGTCTACTGTAATGTTTGAAGAATGACAGACAAAAGACGCTTGGTCTTAACTTTTAATCAGAACGCAGAACAGTTGTATCACAGGAGCACCAGCCGAAATCACTCATCTCTCCCGCATTAACCCTGTAACTGCCAGTGCAGCACAATAAACAGCAGTTTCACAATTATTATAAAGTCTGTGTGCTACACTACATTCTTTATTATTAAACAAAGTAATTAGAACTACTTCAGTAAGACAGTAATATCGGCTTTTACCTGGAAACCTAAAGCTGCACTAGGTATACATCACATATTGGCACAAAAAAACTCAATTGAAAATGTACACCTAACGATCCATCGCATTCTACTTACAGGTCGTGGTTCAGAGAGCTTGTTAGTCCAAATTAAGAAGATTAGAAGCCAACGGAGATAAAAGCCCAGATTAGAGAAGCAGTTCTTGATAAAATGACAAGCACACAACAAAAGGCTCGAATTGTATTTCTGTGGTATCCTTGAACACCGCGCCTTCTCAACATGATGTAAACGCATTAATAGCAAAAGTGTTTGTGGGCAGATCAGACTCTGTTTGTATTTCGGGGCAGGGGATTATGCAAATGTATTACCCAGTGACGCATAATCGGTAACAGGCAAAAGAGTCGAAAATATAACTACTTCGTACGGCGATTCAGAACCGATCTCTCTTTGAGAGACAATATCTTTATTTATCATGCACTTTTTGATTAACAACTTTGCAGATTGTTTTCATTTAAGGATAGCTAGTATAAACTGCAAAAGAGAGATTTTTCAAAACCATATGACCTGCTCTTTAAAGTAAAACCATCTCCCTACTTTTCCTCTTTTCTTTAATTTATTGTGTAGAATGTGATGTGAAAAATATAATCCGAAGGTTTGTAAAACTGTAAGTTATGACTGCCTTCTGTTAGTGTTCAACAAGTGAATTTGTAACACTTTACAATAATATTCCATTAGTTAAAGGGTCATATCATGCAATTCTCTTTGACTGTTACAAGCTGCTCTTGGTGCATGAAGAAGATCTGTAAAGTTGCAAAGACTAAAGTCTCAAATCCAAAGAGATATTCTTTATAAAAGTTTTTATTTATCATTTATTTACTTATTATTATTATTTACCTTATTGGAATCAAAATTAGGAATTGACAAGAATTGGAATCATATAAATTTAAACAATGTCCAACCTTACCCATAACACCATGTTATTTTTACTCGACCTTTCTATTCTCACTATTTTAAACACTTTCTTTCTTTTAAACCCTCACTTACCCTTCTTTGCTTTTTGCCCTTTTAAAAACAACCACATAATCTTATACATGAATGTACTTTTTAAAATTTGTTATAAAACAGTTGCTCCTGGCAACAGGTAGTGTGTCAAACTTGACAATTTGTGAGACTAATATTTTTTGCTTCAAAATCACTATATAACTTCAGTGTGTTTGAAACAGTTAGCTTCTGTGCTTCCATGTTCCATCACAGTGAGACAGAAAATATTCTTTATACTGTATTGATCCGAATATCAGACAATGTTTTTTTTCTTGGAAATGCATCTGAAAAACCCGGTCGTCTTATATTTAGGATCTAGAAATGTCAATAATACACCCACGACAATAGGTGGCGCCAAAAACGCATAAAACGAGTATGCCAGAAATAAGTAATGTAATGTGTGTTGTAAAGATCGCGAGTGAAAACAAAAGAAAAAGAAAATGCTTACAGCGGCATGAGTCGTGACTGTCATTAGCCTGATGGGACCAAACTTTATCTGTAAGTAATTTTAAAACATTAGACAGTACCCAGATTTGAAGACTATAATAAGATTTCACTTCTACTGTTAATAAAATTTTGGTAGGCTACTATGAGATGGATGGACTAAATGTTATATAATTCAAATGGGCTACCTGTTATTTTTATGGTATATCAAAAGTGTATATTTTTAAATGTGATTATTGTTGGTACATTTGAGTATTTACTATACTTTCAAAACAAAATGAAAATAGGAAAAATATGCAATATGAAAATAATTTAAGAAAAAAATGTTTTACAGAGAGAGAAAACAACAACAACACAATTTGGTTTAAAAGCCTTTTCCAAAATGCACATCTGGAAAAAGGGGGTTGTCTTATAATCAGGGTCGCCTTGATCGGGTCAATACGGTAATAATTTTACTGTGATACAAGCTGTCAATTAGCGTTGTATTGCAGTTGTGTGTTTATTGTCTTCCATGTTTCATCAGTCAAAGCATCTCTATCTGCATGTTATTCAACTGTGGTGATATCTGATGCATTTGTCCATATAAGGGATTTCGGTGTCACTTGTAGAAACAGACAATAAAGTACATGAGTGTTACGCCTGTTTCACACATACTCCATCTGCAGTAGTGATGCAGTCCGTTTAGCATTCTATGCGATGCAGAAACAGCACGGACTCATTGTGCTTTCACACAGGACGCGCTTGCAGTCCGCTACTGATCCGTGGCTTTTACCACAAACACAACATTTGTCCATTATTTTGATTTAAAATCATGTAAAAAATAAATAAATAAATAAAAATAAAAAGCTTTTCAGCATTGTGATACTCTATCACAGTACAGTAACAATCTTTCATAGACATTAGTTTAAACTCAAATATAAACAAGGTATTATTTATACATTTGACTTCTAGGTTTGTATAATAAGTTGCTCAAGCAGGCAACACATTTAAACACAACATTTAGCCTACTTTTCTTGTTAGGCTATCACAAACATTTAAAATTAAAACTCACCACTGACAGAAACAGCCGACTCGTGCTTTTGCATTTAAATCTTTATTACAAGCAATCCCACGGGTCTTAAAGAACTTTGTTTTTCTGCTCCATAAAGTGCATATATTGTTGCCTTGTTTATTTAAAAGTGCCCTTTGTCTTGTTTTAAAATAGCCAAAAAGCTAGTGTTGACTGTGAAACACAGTAGCCTTTAATTGTATCAATTTATTGTGAAATTACTGCATTTCGTGTCAATCCATGTTAATTTTAGCGCAAACAATGCGCTGTCACTTTAATTCAGCGTGCAGCACAGCAAAAATAGACTCGGTACTGTTAATTAATATACAAATAAACTGATCCCGCCCTATCTCGTTGGACCAAAGTTTTCTCAGTCCTCCAGAAGTGGGAAGAAAAGGCACAACAGACACAAAATCTGAGTATACCTTCACTTCAAATCATTATTGTCTTACACAGGGTATATATAAGGATAAAATGAGGGTGGTACAGCCCTTTCAACCAATAGGATACAGATTACATATGTGTTGAGTATGAGCCAAAACAACAAGTTATATAAGTCATACATATGTTCAGGAACTACTGGCCATATAAGGAATAATACTGGCAGTGGGACTCTTCAACTTTCAGTAAAGGACAACCTAAACCCAGTAACCTGGGCCCACAAAGGTCCCCCACCATTCTTTCACCAATTGAACCCTATGCATCAACTGCATGGGTATACATTGAGGTAAAGAGATATAGGAATAGAAAAGAGAGAGAGAGCACACAGATGGGAGGAGGGGAGAAAACCAAGGGGAAAGAAAGGGAGGGTAGGAGCAAGGCAGCAGATGAGATCTCATATAATAGAAAACATCTGGAAGGGAGGAGGGATTATAGAGAGGCACAAAACATCTGGCAGGGTGCATAATATAATCTAACAGGTAGGTAAACGATCGCTGCACTGCTGCAGACGCACCGCTCCTGGAACGCACTGACGGACCGCAACCGCATGCAGTGTGAAAGCTCTAATCCATTAACATGGGTGCGTAAAAAATACACAACGCATACTGCACTGCAGACGAGTATGTGTGAAACAGGCATTAGGGTTAGGGTAACCCTGCTCCATAATGCTCACATCGCCTCATTTTGGGTAAAACTGAAAAATAATACTAAAGTATTTTGTAATGCAGTAACTTGAGTAGTTTTCCAGCAAACTACTTTTTACTCTTACTTGAGACATATTATTTTTTCAGTACTTTTACTTGTACTCAAGTAAATTATTCCTTAAGTAGCAATACTTTTACTTAGACACGCACTCTCTCTGGGTGAGAGTAGCTGTATCTGAGTAGCGTCGTCCGGTTTTGTGTGAGAGCAAAGCATTAGGCAGGAGAGGGGCTCTGATGTGGGGAGGAGCTGAGTAAATTTAGTCTCATGTCACACAACAGCAGATTCGACTAGGAGCAGGTACAATTCAGATTTCTTAAAATATAATTGTGACTAGTCGAAACTAAATTAGAGATATCTCTAATTACCTTTAGTATATGTGATGCATCTATTGAAGATATCTATGATGTAATTACAGAGATCTTAAATGGAGTTTTGACTAGTCATAAAGTATTTAAAGATATCTCTAATCAGATTTCTTACTAGTGCAATTATAATTGCAGATATCTCTAATTATCATTCTGATAAGTCAAATTATAATTGACTAGCCGAATTACAATTTTAACTATTTGAAATGTATTTTATGGATAGTCAAACCAAAGTTTTAAATGCTAAAACGGCTTGCCATACTAGTACAGCAATGAGTATTTAATGCCAAAATGGCTTGCCATACGCGTCTGGTTTTGTGCAAGAGCAAAGGGAATTCGCATGCATACCATTGCGCTCTCGAAATTTGTCATTAAAATAATGCCACACACGCACCGAAGCCTCGGCACAGAACGTACTATTCTGAGGTGAGCTGTTCGCATAGCTTAAAAAAAATTAACAAAATCATGACAAAAGGTTTTATAAGCGACATTTATAGCGGTAATTTATGTCTTGTTTTCATAGGATTCTGTGTTATTTGTGCGTCTTTTTTTCTTTAAGGAACTGAGCGATTGTTTTGTGGGTGTGTGTTTGTTGGCTTTGTTTCAATGTTTAAAAGTTATTCTTACATTGTATTCAAGTCAAGTCACTGTATTAATGTGAAATGAGTTACAAAGCTTAAAGGTTTGGATGCATTGTTAATGTTTTTCTTTTCAGATTGTGAGAAATAGTACTATTATGCAGTTTTATCATCATTTTCAGACTATATCATGTCTGACTCATATTATTTGATTATTGATTAAACGATAATTCCTATTTCACGTCAACAGCTCCACTTTTCACCCCAAAAAGATATCTTGTAATAATGCTCATTTAATTGGTGCAGGCAAATGATCAACACTTTTGAGGTCTTAAAGATACACATATTAAAGGGGTCCTATTATGCTTTTTCACTTTTTCAGCTTTAGTTAGTCTGTAATGTTGCTGTTTAAGCATGAAAAGATCTGCAAAGTTACAAAGTCCTCTTCAAAAGGAGATATTTTATTTAAAAGAAATTCAAAACTACAACAAACGACTCGCTTAGACTACAACGATATTTTCCGGATTTGTGATATCACAAATATCGACAAATGAGGTGAGACCTGGTTGAGCTGCACTAGAGAAGACAACGAGTGACACCCAAGGCAGACAAACTTAGAGTGGTTACAATCATCCGGGTTTAAATAGCTCAAATTGATTTGATTTTGACGCAATATTTACACTGAAGCTCGGGTGGCTATGGGTAAGGGGCATTATATGGCTTATTTTACTGACAAATGTTGAGAGTGCATTATTGTAGAGGCGCTGGAGTGCTGCCAATCACAACACACACCGCCCAGCTAACCAATCACAGCACCTTTATATTTCAGAAGGCGGCAGGCCTTCATTTGATACAGGAACTTTTGGAGCTGTTCCTGCCAGACTGGGGAGAGAGGTGTTGTAATAAAGTAAAATATGTGAAAAATAATGTGTTTTTCCAACAACCTAGTATGAGAGCCGCTTTAGTACACCTCTAAAACAAATTCAAGACTTTTAAAAGAGCATAATAGGACCCCTTTAACTTTTTATGTGAAAAGAAAAATGTTCCATATAAAACAGCAAATTAATAAATAATAACCAATAAACAAAAATACAGCTAAGTAAAACTAAATGAAGTCTACTTAATGAAATGGAAGTTTTACATTATGATAGTGTTACTCAAAATTTTTTTATTTATTTTTTTTGCATATCTTCAAACACAGATTCAACACAGGAATTCACCAGTACTGGATTATTTTCATTATTTTAAAAGTGTAGATTAGAGAACAGTGAGAACATGAATAATCCAGAACCATGCAGAACAAATCACAAAGATACTGGAAAAGCAAGGAGGTTGGTGTTTATTCTTGATTCTTTATTAATGTTGCTGAATCGCCTCATGATTGTTGATGTCAAACACATTGGCTTTTTTTTATCCGTGTAGGGCTGCTTGATTATGGGAAAAATCATAATCATGATTGGTGAATCGAAGTTCTGAGAATCCACGTATTCAATATATCTTACCCATAATAATAAGTTTCATTTATATACTCTTAATTATAATGATAATTTTCACTTATATATATATATATTCTAAAATGTCTCAGAAATTTGTACTAACTACAATTTAATAAGTATTTCTAACTTCACTTCTTCTTCTACTTGCTCTGGCTCTTTCTCTCTCTATCCTTCAAGCAGTGTTGAGTACTTGAGACTCAGACTCGGTCTTGAACTCGGTCTCGAGACCGTATTTTAATGGTCTTGATCTTGTCATGGACTTGTGTGCATTTTGACTCGGTATTGACTCGGACTCGAACATATTAGGAATCGGACTTATTCCCAAGTCCACTCGAGTCCCAATCAAAATATTTCATGATTATTACTTTATTTTAATATTTCTTTAAATTGATGTATGATTGACACATTCAGTGATTGGTGATTTTCTTGTGACATGAGACATTAGCGTAACATTAGTGCAGAGAGCAGCAGGACTCAGGTCAGGATGTCTCATAAACTTAACACATTAACTTTTAAAACGCTCTGTTACATCATCTGTTATTCAGTTTGCATATAAGAGCCACAAAGAGTTTGTGTGCAGTAAGACTCTAAAAAGAAACATTCTGTGATATGTGGCCTTTTACCCTTAACTGATAATATTTTTAAACCTATATCAAGTAAATAAAATACAGTGTACATGCCATGTTATATTTGATATACTGTTTGAATATAGTGCCTATTGTATTGTTTCCACCAAACATTTTACATACTCTTGAAGATTTCTTTAGGTCTTGTCTCAGACCCAATCTCTGGTCTCGGTCTTGACTCGGACTCAGCCCTTTCTGAACTCGATCTTGACTCGGACTTGAATGAGCTGGTCTTGACTACCTGCCTTCAAGCTTTCACGCTTCTTTTTCTTTGGCTTCACTTGAAAACTCAGAGACTCTGACTTAACTTTCTACAGGTTTTATTCAATTTAGATATTTTTGATTCAGACAGTATAATTGTTCATTTTTTGTTATAATCGTTACTAATAATAGATGGGTACAATCCGATCGAAATGGGTTGTTATTAAAAATATACTAAAAGTGGATTTGTATTTCCTATATTTGAAGCTGGTTATTATACTTAAGAATTTTGTTTCCAAGTTATGATTTGTAGTTTCGGTTTTCTATATTCTTCTGAATAAATTTGCATATTACTCCACCTTAACCGTCTGGCTTGGATTGATTCTGCATCAATGATTATTTTGGGTCAATATTGTAATCACGGTTATTTAACATGATTATGATGTGGCCATATGATTTATATGAGTGATTTATTTAAAGATAGTGATACATATCAAGTTTATATTTCCTGTAAATAATGTTGCTATGACATCTACGGGTGCATCTCAATAAATTAGAATGTCATGGAAAAGTTCATTTATTTCAGAAATTCAATTCAAATTATGAAACTCATGTATTAAATAAATTCAATG
Source organism: allo-octoploid hybrid of Carassius auratus x Cyprinus carpio (assembly GCA_024542945.1). Lineage (NCBI taxonomy): Eukaryota > Metazoa > Chordata > Actinopteri > Cypriniformes > allo-octoploid hybrid of Carassius auratus x Cyprinus carpio. Next base: position 8,890,612 of record CM045074.1, read on the forward strand.
CACACAGACTGAAGTAGTTTAAGTTTTGGTTCCTTTAATTGTGATGATTTTGGCTCACATTTAACAAAACCCACAAATTCAATATCTCAACAAATAAGAATACTTCATAAGACCAAAAAAAAAACATTTTTCTTGAATTGTTGGCCTTCTGGAAAGCATGTTCATTTACTGTACATGTACTCAATACTTGGTAGGGCTCCTTTGCTTTAATTACTGCCTCAATTCGGTGTGGCATGGAGGTGATCAGTTTGTGGCACTGCTGAGGTGGTATGGAAGCCCAGGTTTCTTTGACAGTGGCCTTCAGCTCATTTGCATTTTTTTGTCTCGTTTCTCCTTTTCCTCTTCACAATACCCCATAGATTCTCTATGGGGTTCAGGTCTGGTGAGTTTGCTGGCCAGTCAAGCACACCAACACCATGGTCATTTAAGCAACTTTTGGTGCTTTTGGCAGTGTGGGCAGGTGCCAAATCCTGCTGGAAAATGAAATCAGCATCTTCAAACGCTGATCAGCAGAAGGAAGCATGATGTGCTCCAAAATTTCTTGGTAAACGGGTGCAGTGACTTCACCATAGGACAGCTTCTCCACCCTTCCTCCAGACTCTAGGACCTTGGTTTCCAAATGAAATACAAAACTTGCTCTCATCTGAAAATAGGACATTGGACCACTGGGCTACAGTCCAGTTCTTCTTCTCCTAGCCCAGGTAAGCACCTCAGGAGTGGCTTAACAAGAGGAATCATGACAACTGTAACCAAATTCCTTGACATGTCTCTGTGTGGTGGCTCTTGATGCCTTGACCCCAGCCTCAGTCCATTCCTTGTGATGTTCACTCAAATTCTTGAATCGATTTTGCTGCGCTGCGGTTCTCTTGCTTGGTCATCTTTTTCTTCCACACTTTTCCTTTCACTCAACTTTCTGTTAACATGCTTGGATACAGCACTCTGTGAACAGCCAGCTTCTTTGGCAATGAATGTTTGTGGCTTACTGTCCTTGTGAAGGGTGTCAATGATTGTCTTCTGGGTGTCAGACTGTCAGATCAGCAGTCTTCCCCATGATTGTGTAGCCTAGTGAACCAAACTGAGAGACCATTTTGAAGGCTTAGGAAACCTTTGCAGGTGTTTTGAGTTGATTAGCTGATTGGCATGTCACCATATTCTAATTTGTTGAGATAGTGAATTGGTGGGTTTTTGTTAAATGTGAGCCAAAATCATCACAATTAAAAGAACCAAAGACTTAAACTACTTAAGTCTGTGTGCATTGAATTTATTTAATACAAGTTGCACAATTTGAGTTGAATTACTGAAATAAATGAACTTTTCAACAACATTTTAATTTATTGAGCTGTACCTGTACATTGTAGATACCAGCGGAAATTCAAACAAACAAAAGTCCTCAAAATTATTGAAAATAATTAACTGCCAGTAATTAAAAAAAAAGCAAAGGACAAATACAATAGAATAAAAGATACAAATCAAACAAACTGTGCTTTAATGTAAAGTTTCAAGCAGTTTACAGCCTACAACAGAAATGAATAATCAAATGTAAAATAAAACATCATAGTCTTCACTATAAGAATTAAAAATTTTTGTTTCTTATTAAAGCTACAAAAATCTTTCACTCAAGAGCAGTGTGTGATTTTGAATTTGTCTTATGTTGTTTGATTACATGAATAATAACTAAGCAGCATTTTGACACATTTTTGCATGTCTTTGACCGTTTAGGGCTGACTTGAGCTAAAAGATGACTTTACATGTGCTGTTCTGTTCCGTCTCTGAGCGCATATATGTTGCTGAGGACCAGCTGAAGTCCTCTTTCACGCTTTTAAAAACATGAATAAATATACTTCGATTAATTCAATTCAATTCAAGTTTATTTGTATAGCGCTTTTACTGGTACAAATCATTGCAAAAGCAACTTTACAGAAAATTAAGTTTCTACAATATTTAGTAGTAGCTTATCAGTGATGACTGTCAGTTTATGTGTATACGGCAGAAATGTTCTGAAAAATCAATAAAAGACGTAAACAAACAGAGCGATTAACACTCTTAACAGTAGTTATGCACTCAAACTTATAGCAAAATGTGGTAGTTCTGTATGTTGTCTCAGGGTTAGCATCATCTGAGGTCCTCTGAGGGTTGGCATCATCTCTTCTCAGGTGTTCTGGATCCAGACTGGAGCTTGTGTAAATCCTAGTTACCTAGGTTATAAAACCCGTGGCAAAACAGAGAAACAAATAGAGACATAATTAGCATAGCTGCTGTTCCAGCCAAGTAAAATTAATTAGTTTAACCAAGCTAAAGAGTAATAATGCCCATTTGATCAGATACAACTGCAGTCACAAATTATGAGATGCATTATTTGAATGCTTTGGCCAAAGAGGTGTGTTTTAAATCTAGATTTAAACAGAGAAAGTGTGTCTGAACCCGAACATTATCAGGAAGGCTATTCCAGAGTTTGGGAGCCAAATGCTAAAAAAGCTCTACCTCCTTTAGTGGACTTTGCTATCCTAGGTACTCATCAATAGTCCAGCGCTTTTGTGACCTTAGGGAGCGGATGGATTGTAGCGGGTAGAAGACTAGTTAGGTACGCAGGAGCTAAACCATTAAGGGCCTTATAAGTAATAATATTTTGTAACTGATATGAACTTAATAGGTAGCCAGTGCAGAGACTGTAAAATTGGGGTAATATGATCATATTTTCTTGACCTGGTAAGGACTGTAGCAGATTAATCAAGACGTCCCATTTTGTAAAAGTCACGCTACATGATTTTACTGATTTGACGGAAATTGGGCTTTATGGAGGAATGAAAGGGCAGCTGCAGAGGCGGAATGGGGCACAATAATTGTTTTATCTCGATTATTGTATTTTCATAATTGTTGGAGGCGAAATCAAAACCGTTTTGATTAATTGCACAGCCCTAATCCGTTGCAATTAATATTTTCTTGGCAGTGTGAGAAATGTGTTTTATTGGACTGTCCTTCTTTTAATGCAGGTAGAAAACATTTTCAAGCTTACTTCAGGAATTCATATTTCTGATATTATGTCACGGTTTACTTTTATGTCTTCCTCTTCACGCTTTTCTTATTTTTATGCTTTACTAATAATTAACTCTAACAAACAAACCAGTCAGACACACAATTATTTGTTATATTTAACAAATAATCTTTGAAATGCCTTTCCCAACAAACTATGTGTAAAATTGCAGTAACTCCCAGGCAGGAAAGATTTACCAACACCAAAGTAATGCAGAGCTTTGCTCTAAACTCACTTTTAATCAGGCCAAGAAAAGACACATAAAGATCATGACATAAAGGGCTTCTCTTCATTTCATTTATAGACAAACCTGTCTGTGAGTGAACATCGCTCTCCATTGCATGAATGTATATTTGGGGAGCTGACCTTACAGTATTCTGTAAGTTGTATTTCTACTACTGCTTTGTTTACAGTGGTAACCAAGGAAACACAGTTTTGCTGCTGTTCCATAAATGCCACCTGCTGTCAGAGAGTGAATTTGCTTCTCCTTCAGCCTGTCTGCTGTTTTTCCATCTTTTAAGTAGCATAATTTCACAAAGATAAAGACCATTCTGTTTTTTGCTTCAGATTTTGAAATTACATCAAATTTAAATAAGAAATTGCCATGTATGTAGAATTTTTCTTTGGATCATGATTAAAATGCAGTGGTTGCCTCTAATTTTAAATGGCTACAGAGAGTTCGCCTGTAATGGAGCAAAAAATTTTCATTTTCAACCTATCTTATCTCTTTCTTTAAATAAATATTCACTACATAATCCTTGCTTATGTTTCATTTTAGACCTGATGGAAGAGAGTGAAGAACTGAGTGAGGCAGAGGAGAAACAGCATCATGTCAAAACTAGTAAGACATTTTGAGTCACTCACAGACTAAAAGTAATTCATTGAAAAGAAGAGCCAAAAAGCCTTTCACCTGCTCTCAGTGTGGGAAGAGTTACACATTAAAAGGAACCCTGGCAATACACATGAAAATCCACACTGGAGAAAATCTGCACACGAGTGATCAATGCGGGAAGAGTTTTCCGATAAAAGCATACCTTAAGACTCACATGAGAATCCATACTGGAGAGAAACCGACTCATGTGATCAGTCGGGAAGAGTTTTCCGATAAAAGCAACCCTTAAGACTCACATGAGAGTTCACACTGAGAGAAGCCGACTCATGTGATCAGTGCGGAAGAGTTTTCCAATAAAAGCAAACCTTAAGACTCACATGAGAATCCATACTGGAGAGAAACCGTACTCATGTGATCAGTGGGAAGAGTTTTGCATACAGACACGGTCTTAAAAGTCACACGAGCTCATAGTGGAGAGAAGCCGATCACGGTGATCAATGTGGGAAGAGTTTTACAATGAAAAGCTCTTTAATGAACACATGAAAATCCACACTGAGAGAAGCACACACATGTGATCAGTGTGGGATGAGTTTCACAAAAAAGGATCTCTTAGGGAACACATGACCATCCACACTGGAGTGAAGCCGTTTGCATGTGATCAGTGTGGAAAGAGTTTCAGAAAGTCATGCACTTTTAAAGTACATCTGCCTGCTCATTCTGGAGAAAGACCATTTACCTGTGATCAGTGCGGTAAACATTTTTTAGGTCAGATGCGCTTGAAGGACCACCTGAAAGTTCATACAAAGGAGAAGCCTTACATGTGTACTTTGTGTGGAAGGAGTTTTAGTCAGTCGGTACTTTAAAATTACATCAGAAAAGACACAACAGTGTGAAGGATCACATGTGCTTTGATTGTGGGAAGACTTTTATTAGAGATGCTGAACTGAAACTGCACTCAGAGAATGCACAGTGAGGAAAAACCTTTAAGTGTTCTCACTGTGACAAGAGATTCAGTCGTCAGATTATCTGAAATCACATGAGAGGATCCACTCTGGAGAAAACCTTACAAGTGTTCACACTGTGACAAGAGATTCAGATGGTCAGATTATGTAGAAAACATGAGAGGATCCACACTGGAGAGAAACCGTATCACTGCATTCCATGTGGGAAGAGTTTCACTCATTCATCATCTTTACTCAGTCATACAAAAAAAAAAAAAAAAATGTCTGAAATCATGAAATCATATCTGAATTCTTCTTTGGATCCAGCACATTTAATCGCAACACTGTGTCTTTACCAAACATGACCCAATAAACAAGCAATAAAATCTCTTCTATATAAACAAACATCAACTGAAGCTGTTAGTTATCGACTGAAGCGGAGTGGATTGTAATGCTCCATCACCTTCCCCTACCCAACTTATGTCATTTTAATTAATGTTTAATCACCATTTGTTAAGTATTATCTTTTATGCAGTGATTAACATAAATGAAGAATAGTGTTAGCATAGTTTGTTGTTTTTGATTCTCTTGTTCCAATGAGAAATTATGTACAGTATGTATCACTCTTAGTTCATTTACTCTCTTTCATGAAGGAAAGTAATTTTTGTACATGTAAATGTTTCTTTGTTCATATCAGCACGATTAGAAAAAGAACAGCTGGAATAAAGACATAGCAGTTCAAATCCTTTCCTCTGTTAATTTAATTAAATATGATATTTTTATAAATGTTTTGTTGTTGTGAACAATATTTCATATTTGTATTAAAATTTACTGTTGATTTTGCCTCCCAGTAATGAAGTTGTCACAAAGCATTCAAGGATGTTCAAAAGCATTTCCAAGGATGCTGATTTCTAGATGCCTCTGAGATGGCAACATGGTTTGTGTAACATTAGCAACACACTGTTAGCTGTTTGCTAAAGTAGTCACATTGTAGAGAGCGATACATAAATGCATTACCATTCTGATACATTAATTTGTAGACAAGATCGTGCCTCCATGCCAGATAATTAAGACCTAGCCCCGGACACTAGATCCTGTCAGAAAATATCTGTTTTGACTGGTAACAGAACAACTACTCAAGCAAAATTGCCTAATACCCAAAACCCATTAGCAGCAAGTCTTGTCTGATACCTAAAATATCCAAAACTAGCTTTAACAGTCTTCTATCAGCAGAGAAGTTGAATGAGAAATCCAGTGAAGAGCAGATGCAGGAGACGCAAGTGATGATGGTAAAAAAGGGCACAGTTTATTGAATAATCTTAGATGCTATGTTTCAGTGCTCAGACTTGCCTGACTAGCACAAATCCAACAAGTATTGTTATAACAAACTGATTCAAAACAACATAAACCTGGTCTTTCCATAAACATTCCCTCAGACTGTATCTTTTTTTTCATGAAGACAAACAGCCTTTAAAACACACAGTCTTATGTCTAAACAACAATGGAAAAATAATGTAAGAAACAATAATATGTGACCCTGCACCACAAAACCAGTCATAAGTCACACGGGAATATTTGTAGCAATTGCCAACAATACAGTGCACGGGCCAAAATTATCATTTTTTTCTTTTATGTAATAAACCATTAGGATATTAAGTAAATATCATGTTCCATGAAGTTATTTTGTAAATTTCCTACTGTAAACATATCAAAACTTAATTTGATTATATAATATGCTAAGAACTTTAAAGGCGATTTTCTCAATATTTTGATTTTTTTTTTTTTTTGGACTCTCAGATTCCAGATTTTCAAATAGTTGTATCTTGGCCAAATATTGTCCTATAGTTTAATAAAAGAATTTCATTTTACATTGAACATAACCAGTCGAACACTATGAATTTCCTTCCCATTACTGGACACTTCTTAACTTTTAAAATTTACTGTAACTGATAACAAATACACCTACAGACAGGCAAAAATAGTATTGTCTTGTGCATTTTTTATTTATTTTTTGCTCAAAATACAATATACCACTATATTTGAAAAATAATATTCTCCAAAGATGCTTTACAGAACAACTTCCGGTCTCAGTTTGATATAGTTTTAAACAATCATGCATCATCGGGCACCCCATACTGGACTGCAGGTCAATATTTTCTTAAATAAAGTGATCAATTATGTTTTTTTTTTGTTTGTTTGTTTGTTTGTTTTTTGTGCTCCACTTCATAAAATTTAGGTAATGGAGTCACATGGATTACTTTAATGATGTCTTTCCTATGTGTATTGACCTTGAATGTGTAAATTGCATTGCTCATACTGAAGGGTCAGAAAGTTCTCGGATTTCATTACAAATATCTTAATCTGTGTTCTGAAGATTAATTAAAGTCTTACAAGTTAGAAACAACATGAAGGTAACTATAACAACATAATGTTATTTTTTGGGTGAACTATTCCTTTAAGTATAATTTACAATTTATACAGCAGACAATTTATATAGAGTTCTCCCTAGTGGTTGACAAGGCAGAACTTGTTGGACTAAACTAATTGATCGCTGATTTACACAAAACTACTTAACATATTTACACTTAATGAACCTTTTAAATGGATTCAAATATAAAGTGCTCAGGACAGTTGTATCAGAGGTAAAATTACTAATTAAATACATCATGCCACTTAGGACAAGCAGAAACAGACAGTGATGAGAGATACTTCAGAAAATCACATTAGATCATCTGAACTTCATACTGATTGTTCACACAGCTGCTCTCATTATAACATTCCGCTTGTGGATGCAACAAAACCGCACTTGTATCACACACAATCACCTGTGCATTTACCTAGTAGAATAATTCACAGGCTTTCATGCCAGACCCCATGATTTAGGGTAATGACCTCTAAAACACTTCAACATTTCCCACCAAGGCATTTCACCTGCACTTCTTAAAAAATGGACATCACAATTCAGTAAATAATGTTTTAAATTAATGTTTTACATTTTTATGAAATCCATATGTACCATCCATATGTGAAAAGATTGTTCAGCCAGTTCTAATAAATAAAAATAAAACATTTGATCAAGCAGAAGTTTATTTACGCTTTACATTATACATATACAGTATACAGTAGTGTAAAGATAGTGAAGAACAGAAGTTTGTGTTTATTCCTGATTCCTCAAGATTGATAAATATTAAGTATTTTTTCTTCTTCAACAAATTGTAATGAAATAAGACTTGAGGAAAATCAGGAGTAATCAACTAAATATTGTCTGATCTAAGTATTTTCAAGTTTTGATTTTGTGCAAAAGTGTTACATATATTTGATTTATACAAATTAATCAAAATTCATTGTAATATTGTATTTCAGTTGTCTGGTGGTGCATTAGTGCTCACTTTGTCCTTTCCTATATATTTTTATGGCAAAATTAACTCCCCATGACCCTATATAGGACAAGTGGTATAGGCATATATATATATATATATATATATATATATATATATATATATATATATATATAGATATGAAATATAATTATATGAAATATATATATATATTTTATTTATTTTAGAATTCATGGGACAGGACGGGAGAGTGAAAAACTGAGTGAAGGAGAGGAGAAATGGCATCATGTTCATGTCACTGGAGAAAAATCTTTGTGGAGAGCCATTCATTCTTGTCCTAAGTGTGGAAAGAGATTTTGCAAACAAAACAGGTCTTAAACATCACAGTTCATAGTGGATAGAGCCCTTCATGTATGATCAGTGTGGGAATAGTTTCACACAAAAGGACACCTTAATGAATCCACACTGGAGAAAACCATACACGTGTGATCAGTGTGGGAAATCTTCTACACTAGAAGAATGCCTTAAGAGACACGAGAAAATTCACACTGGAGCAAAATCACACACATGTGATCTGTGTGGGAAGAGTTTTACACTACAGTAAAGAATACCTTAAGGTACACATGAAAGGTCACACTGGAGAAAAACCACACACGTGATCAGTGTAGGAAGAATTTCCACATAAAGAATACCTTAATAAACTCAAGAAAATCCTCACGGAAAGAAACAGCATACATGTTGTAGTGATATTTGCTGTTGCCAACCTAGCAAGGCAAAATAGTGTAGTGATGGTACTCAGCTCACCAGTGACATTATGATATTTGGATCACGTGTCACTTAAGGTGTGGTTATGAGTACATCACATAAGAAAGTTTGGTGGAAACTCTAACTTGTAGAGCCTCTTCAGTATAATTAACACAAGGAAGACACAAGAGAAACAAAATAGATTTTATTAGCAAGAGATGAACAAGAGTAATCACCAACTCTGAAATGAATACCATCAATAAAATGGGAATAAAGTGCATAAGATGCATAAAATGCAAGTGATTATGTTGAGTGTTGTGATGTCAGAGCTACAGTACGTTATCTGGAAAGATAAACTGTTGCTTCTCTGAAAGAAATAAGGTGAAGAACCCTATTATGCATCAAACAAATATATGAAAGATTTGCTATAAACTGCAATCAGCTATATAATATCTCATTTAAATTAGAAAATCATATGCTGGTAATATCTAAAAATGCCAAGGTCTATGGAAAAGGTTTGGATAAGTGATATTTACGTTCTCTGTGGTCGAGTGAGCAGTCTGGTAGCGGTGACTTCATCCAGTGGTTGTGCTGGTTGCAATGCACTGGGTAAAGGAGCAGGAATCTGTTTCGCCTTGATAACAAAGCACTGGAGGATTCTGATCCCTGGAGCACCGAAGGGTCCTGAAATTTGGAACACACATATGTGGCCCTGCAGTAGATCCAGAAGATCCTTAGCCTGGAACACACAAGCATAGGTACCTTGGAGTGAAGGTTTGTTTGTTGTCTCTGGAGGAAGACTCTAAATGAAGTCTAGAGGTCTGAGGACTAGGTATCTAGGTAGGGGAAGTCGTGGCCTAGTAGTTTGAGAGTTTACTCCTTATCCTAGGGTTGTGGGTTCGAGTCTCAGGCAGCAATACACGACTTAGGTGCTCTTGAGCAAGGCACCAACCCCCAACTGCTCCCCAGGCACCACAGCATAAAAGGCTGCCCACTGCTCTGGGTGTGTGTTCACAGTTTCACACTTTATCTTTTCCGATGAGAAGGATATTGCAATCTGGCCTTCTCCATGTCCAGGCAGTGACTGGCTGTTTCCATCACATATGTTTTCTCTGCTCTTCCTACTAAGAGTCAAATGTTTCAGTGTTTCAATGTCTCGATATCTCTCTCAATTCCAAGCACTTCTTTGCTTGCAAAAAAAAAGCGTAGAATATTTTAATCGCTTTTAAGATCATAAAAGATTTCTTATTCAATGTTTTCTACTTATTTTAACAACTGTGATTGTGAAAGTGAATAGTGAAAGTCGTGACATTTGTCAAGTATACCCATACTGAATTGGTGCTCTGCATTTAACCCATCCAAGTGCACACACACAGCAGTGAGAAGTGAACACACCGTGAACACCGAGCACTATATATCCAGCTCGGGAGCAACTGGGGTTCAGTGCCTTGCTCAAGTGCACTTCAGTCATGGTATTGAGGGTGGGAGAGTTGGGGAGGGATTGGCATGTTGATAAGAGTTTTGCTGGCAAACCCTGAATTTACTCAGCTGTTGCAGATGGTACAGTCTTTGCCTGGCTTTCCTTGCAATCAATCCTGCACCGCCCTTTAAGGGCCCACTTAGGGCTAACAAAGGGCCTCCAGCAGGCTGCCAGCCAGGGCCTTTGCAATTTTGCTCATTGGCAAACGTTGTCCCCTTAGTCCTGGCCCTGCACTGCCAGCCCCTCACTTAGCACACACTATTAATCTACAACAGGGATGCCCAACCTGGTCCTGATCAAACACAACTGAACCAACTAATTAGGGATCTGAAGGAGCACTTGATAATTACAGACAGGTTTGTTTAATCAGGGTTGGAACTGAACGCTGTAGGAATGTAGATCTCCAGGAACAGGATGCACCCTTTGGCCTGTATTCACAAAACATCTTAAGTCTAAAAGTATCTCATAACTTGCCGTTTAGGAGAAAATCTTAAAAATAATGGGCATGTTAGTTCTCAATTTAGGACTCCTAAATTTTTGTTCTAAGAATATTTCACAAAACGTTTTAGTGCTAAAATTAGCTCCTAAATCTGTGAAATGTTAGGAGTATATTAACATACTGTAAACGTTAGAGTATACCCCATACTAAAATGGCTGTTGCCAGCAATCTACCTCAGAATAGCAACATTTTAGAAACATTTGACGATAGTGAGCTTTTAAAAGGTATCAACTTTGGTTTGAGGTTATCCCAACTCCAAAGTTTTAATTATATCCTTAATATAGCATAGCTGTTCTGCATCCAGTTTGGTTTTCTTTTATGTTTTATGTCTTACTATCAGCCATGATTATTTTACTTGGCTAATTAAAAGGCTGTTTAAATGCATATTACCAAAATTGTATTAGTTCCTTAGTCATAAAAAAAAAATAAAAAATAAAAATAATTCCACATGAGGTTGTGAAATCACACAGTCTGTGACAGGCAAATCATTAATGACTGGTCTATGTGGTTATATAGTACATCGGACAGGACATCCATATGCTCACCTAACATTCATTGACCTCAAATATGGCTTATCATCTGAAATGTGTATGTATTAGCAACTTTACATGGCAGCTCAATCTAATGTTAGCCTAGAAAAAGTGTGCAGTTTACATGTTTGTGCAGAGTGTGAATCTGAACAGTAGCATGCTTGGGCTACTGCAGGACAGATGGAGGTGCCAGTGTGATCATTTGCTCTTAAAATACTTCATAATTTTTAGTTATACAGATATGAGGAATGCATCTTTGTATCTGTAAAAACTCTACATTTATTCGTGTGCACTCAGAATAGCAACGTAAACATTGCACTTTTGTAAAGTAATGAAAGCAAACAGGATGCTTTCTGCCATCTTGAACTCTATGAACTTGAGGTGTCACTTCAAAACTGCTATTTAGGAGAAATCTTAGTGGTACGATAAAATGTTTTGTGAATGACAGTGCTGGGCCTGTATTCTTAGATTCTAAGAATCCTCTTAGAGAGTATGTAGGAGTCATAGCTCAAGAGCAATTCAGGACCAATCTGAGAGCAACTCTGAGCGAGGAAAAGGCAAAAACTTTCATCTTAGTGAGGACACAGGGCTGACCACGCTACTACTGTATGACAAAGTATTTTTGAAGGCTGTGATTGGCTGGTTGTCTAAGAAAAAAAAGTACTTTAGGCTTTATTATAAGTCTTCACTTTGAAATTACAGGCTAATTTTTCATGTTTTAGCTACTCTCTCACACACATTTTATATAGCCTATATTTACTTTTTTATTTACCATGCTGTTAATGTTCACTTGTTTCTAATCCAAGAGGAATACAGATTAGTACAATGCTGACCTGGATAATAAAAGAATCAAAATGACGCAACATTGCACACAGATGCTGAAGTTCAGAAGTTCAACTGAGATTCAATTAAAAATAATGGATTTGTACATAAATGCACTGCATGCCATATTTAATAGTTTCATAGATCATGCTCGAAAGGCACACTAAAGGCAGGAAATGCAACGCCTGCATCATTTCCTGCCACAGTACCTCTTGCTGTCTGGCCTGTGTCACAATGAGTTTCAAACCCAGCACATGAATCATCCATGGTGTAACACATTGAGCATTGGGGAGGAACAATAATAAAGGAAACATGCAAACACAATAGGGGCCACAGTCCCTTTGGGGCTTGGCCCCTAATAATTACAGGTGCTTGGTTTATTACATTGTTAATAAACTTACTGCATGCTATTTAAGAAGATTTAAATGCTGTGATTTAACAAAATGGAACACAAAAACAAAACAATCTTGCACAATCATGTTTTATGGCTGTGCATTCATTTTGGAGAGTGAAACCTTATTGTTTCACATTATTGCCCTTCCTGCCATCATTTTTCATAGACAGTCTATGCATTTATATATCTACTGCTTGTAAAATTCAGTCAGATGTTTGTAACTTGAAGTGGGCCTGTAGTGACTATTAAGTTCACTTTGAATATTTTTATCACAAACATGGATATGTTTTTGCGTGGATTTATCATCAAAGGAACAATGCTTCACTGCTAACCTGCTTCAGGACTAGTTATGTTCCTGATTAAAGATCACAAATGGATACCAGATCAATCGCTGGATCAGTCAGATGTGAGCCAAATAACATCTATAAAGCAACAGATTTATCTACCCTGTATTTCCCATTTCAATGAAAAAAGGTGATTGTGAGAACTTAATTGAAAATACTCTTATCAAGTACTGTCCTCAGTAATCACACTTTTCTTTATTGTTGTTCAAATAAACTTTTTTCATCTTTTTAATGTAAATGTACCATAATGATTATGATGCATGATTGATTAAAGAATGCAGAAAGCTCATCACACAAGACAGCATAAATCACATATAAATTACATGCTCTCAGGGCTGAGGGAAATCAGGTGTGTTGGATTGTCATATAATGTCTTATACAACCTATGAGTTTTGGATCTACCTAGATACACATTACAGTTGTGTAAAAAGCCAGTGATAAGAAAAAAGTGTCACGCCATCAAATGATTGGACAAGCAACTGTAGAAATATGTTTTATATGTATGTGCATGAGAGGAAACCTCTACCATCCGTTTTGCCCTCTGTTTTTGTGGCTTCTTTTATTCTTTTACTCGCTTCTTATTTTAATAAAAAAAAAGTCAATAGATCAAAGATAAAACCCATTTTTGAGTGTGTGGGACTGACATCTGACTACACCAGGACTGAGTCTTTTGGACTGCAACAGCATAAGAAGAGTTGTTCTAAGAAGCATAAGAAGACTGCATAAGTGTGCATAAGAAGACTGAGGTTCGAAGCTCTTCCTTTTGTTCTTTCTTACTAGGAGGTTAAAAATTATTTAATTTTTGTAAATATCTGCATAGTAATTGAATATGACAGTAACATTTTAGAAATTAAGTTGTTGTTTTTTTTTACTTTGTTGATAACTTTTCAAGTGTGTGGGTGTTCCAGAAAGCAAGGTTAACTTGTACTTTTACCCTGTACTTTATCAAAGTATTTTTATTTTGTAAAACTTAATTTCAAATGCATTCTGCAGCATTCCAAAACATTGTCAGCACACTTAATATGGGACACCAAGTGTGATCTTCCTAAGCTAACAATGTTTTTAGCAAAGCTCTCCTATTGTTCAACAGACTTCCATTCTGGTAATGTTAAAACTGTCTAGTGGACAACCCTGAGACTAGAAAATGAATGATAGTTATGTTATGTTATGTTATGTAATTGCAGTACAAACTACAAACATAGAGGTAAACTAGTAGTGTACTCAAAGTTTAAACTTAAAAGTATACTTTTATATAATAGAAAGTGGGCCAATTTAGTCCCAAGGAGTATTGAAACAGTACACTTACAAGTATACTAATTGAACTTTACTTAAGTATACTTAGTAAAATAAACTTGAAGTATACTACTTTTTCGTAGGGTAGTATCTTGGTTTGGGCTTGTTTTGCATCTGGGCCAGGACGACTTACCATCATTGATGGAACAATGGATTCTGAATTATATCAGCAAATTTTAAAGGAAAATGTTAGGACATTTATCCCGAGAACTGAATCTCAAGAAAAATGGGTCATGCAGCAAGACAACGACCCCAAGCACACAAGTCATTTTACCAAAGGATGGTTAAAGAAGGACAAAGTAAATTTTTTTGGAATGGGCAAGTCAGTGACTAGACCTTGATTCAATTGAAATTTTGTGGAAGGACCTGAAGCAAGCAGTTCATAGGAGGAAACCCACTGACATCACAGAGTTGAAGTTGTTCTGTATTGAGGAATGAGCAAAACTAATACAAGATTTTGTGCAGGACTGATCAGCAGTTACAAGAAACATTACCTAAAGTTATTGCTGCAAAAGGGTGTCAGACCAGATACTGAAAACTAAGATTCACATACTTTTGCACTGCACAGATATGTAACAGTGAATCATCTCTCTCTCTCTCTCTCTCTCTCTCTCTCTCTATATATATATATATATATATATATATTAGGTTCCCACAAGGATTTTCATAGCTCAATCTATTTTGAATATTGCATAGATGACTGATAGTCAAATCATATGTTTAGGGAGGGGCAAATACTACCAAGAGTCAAGTCAATTGACATCATAATTTAATTAATAGTTCCATTATAATGTTATCTGACTAGTCATAGTATCATATTCTGCTTGTGGTTTGTCCTGCTCGCAGGCTAGATAATCACGTAGTAGCCATACTCAATGAAGACGCTTTACTGCAGACTCAACCAATTGCATCTATATATGAAACTGGCTGAAATGTTTTGAAATTACCTACCTGAACAGAAAATATTTTTCACTCTGTCCTAGTTCAATTTGAGTCTGCTTAAAGATTTAAATTGCTCCTGCAGATGCTCCTCGTCAGTCACGGATTATGGAAAGTGACTTAAATCTATAGGTGGTTGGATTTATTCTCTATATACATATGATACTCGTATATGTATGTGTGTATATGTGCATAACTGATGATGGCATTGGGATTATTGAATATTGCACACCAGAGGTGTGAACACCTTGCGCTTGCCTTATGCTCTAATAATTCAATGGTCCAGTGCTCAATATTCTTTCATACCATGGTTGCCACACCTCAGACATGCATCAGATGAGATATTTCAAGGCATTTGTCCAGTTTTGAAACTTAAAGCTATTGTAGAGGGATTTCTTCGCGATCTCATCCAACTTCCTTTGTAATTCAAAACATAATTTAGGCCTAATTATGGGAGAATTGATGCTGTGATAGCAGAAATGCAGTATTAACTTATTAAGAGAGAGAGAAGAGAGAGCTTGGATACCTCTTGGTGGCAGTGTCCCTACTAATAGTAAGCATGTTTCCATCAGATTCAAAACTTTGTTGATATTTTGAAGAAAGTATTGCCAAATGATGCGTTTTCATTAACCAATGTTATATCTGAGCGTAACCTAATGCCTCTCACGATAAGTCATGGAACGGATGACTGACATTTGGTGGGATTTTGCAAAACTTGTTTCCAAAAGGCTATTTTCAATTCACAATTTTAATTTGCACAATTTGAAGGGTAATGGATATGTAGTACTGAAACTTTAAGTTCATTTTCTTCATGTACAGTGCCCTTACGCGCTGTGAGAGATGTCATGTAGCTTTTGCTAAACTATTTTACTGATAAAATCGTTAGAGTAGCCTAATGTCATTAGAGCATGTATTATGTTTCCGTTATGCGAGTCTGTAAGGAGAGAGACTGGAATAAAGTTGGCTTGACATTGGAAGTTCGATATTCTCAAATTTAGAGACAGTCTCTAAAGTTACATGCAATATTGGTATAAACTTTATATCATCAATACCATCTGAGCAGAATGATTTACAGTCATAAAACCTGTACATTTAGGTGTCAACTACAATGTACACCATGTACATTTTTATATTTATTAATATAAACTGTAATTCATTCGTTACAAAATGAAATTTTTTCAGTACCGAATGAGCTCAAACGCAAATTTAAAGCTCAATATAATTTGAGGAGAATGCGATACAGTCATGAAAACAACTGTAAACTGTTCATCTAGGTGTCAAATATAAACACCTTTTACATTTTTGGTATTTGTTAACTGTAACTCAAATGTAAAATTGCTATGTTTCACTACCGAATGGGCTCAAACACAAAGTATATAATAATTTAAAGCTCAATAGCACTTGAGCAGAAGCGGCTTACAGTCATAAAACAAGCTATGAAGTGTTCATCTATGTGTCAGTTATACTGCACTCCTTTTACATGTTTGATATTTATTAAAATAAACTGAGAATCGTATGTAAAATGTGCTACTGAGCTTTAAATTTGCATTTGAGCCCATTCTGTTGTGAAAAGTTGCATATTTTACATGTGATTTTCAGTTTATAAATATCAAAATGTAAAAGGTGTGCATTTATAGTTGACACCTAAATGAACAGTTTGCAATTGTTTTTATGACTGTAAGTCATTCTCCTCAAATACTATTGATGTTAGAAAAGTGTATAACAATATCGATGTAACTTTAGAGACGGTCCATAAATTAGCGAATATCGCATGTCCATCATCACCCTAACTTTATGCCAGCGGCAGAAGTAGAGTACATGATTTACGCATACATGATTTATGTACATAACAAATCGTAATGGTGTGGCAAAACTTCATGGTTGAAGATGATCAGGTAACCGTTCATATGAATCACATGCAATTACTTTACCCACCCTGTTAAAATCCTCTTTGTAATCGTTTATCGTCCCCAGGTCAACTGGGAAAATTCTTGGAGGAGTTGGATGTGTTACTATCAAGCTTTCCTGAGGGATGGTAATCCTCTGGTACTGCTCAGTGACTTCACTAGTGACTTCACAAACTCACTAGTTCAAACTTATGCCCTCAGAAGCTTGCATTCTGCAAGTGTACGATGCCTTGTGGTGCCATCCCAAATAAGTTCAAAATCACTCTCACAGACCTTTTCCTGGACTGTGCCCAGCTGGTGGAATGACCTCCGATCTCAATTCGAACAGCGAGTCTTTACTCATTTTCAAAAAACATTTAAGGCTCACCTTTTTCACCAGCACTTACCAACTAATACTAGCACTTACCTTACCTTTTCTTTTCTTTTCTTTTCAAAACAGCTACAGTAATTCTGTGCTAGATTAACAGATACTTGTCTTGGCAATTGTATACTGTTGTTCTCTGCTGGTCTCCTTGGTTCTGTTGTTCTCATTTGTAAGTCTCTTTGGATAAAAGTGTCTGCTAAATGATTAATTGTAAATGTAAAACATGGAAATGTTCTGTCGTTTTTATCTTGTTGCTTAAAGGCACCATGTAATCAAAATTTTAAATTATAATTTTTTAATGGAATACCGAGTGTTTATTATAAATCATTTATACATGCACTTCACTATTTTGTAAAATTCTTGTGCCTTCAGTAATCTTTAATCAATAAACTTAGGCATGTTTTGTGCCATTGTTTGTCCTCGTCGTCATCTTCCTCAATAGATAAAACATTTCTTCATGCTAGGGTGTGCCGGATGCTGCAAACTGGCATTCAGATCTGCCTCCATTTTGTTAGCAATGCCGAACTTCCAAAGATACAATCAATTCCGAAGGGACGAAATCAAGTCCAGCCCTCTCATTTCAAATGCCGTTTCACTCGGATAGCGTCCGTTTCATGCTGATCTTAATTTAATATATTTATGTGTCTAAGTAGTGTCGTAGTGGGTTTTGGATATTTTGCTGCTTTGAAATAACCACAAAGCTATAATAATGCTAGAGATGTATATTTATATTTAGATCAGTGAAAATAACTGAAATTATTGCAAGTGATATGGGCATGTAATGCGGTCAAGAGCTGCCTGGAACTACATTTGCCATGCGTTCCCTGAATATATGCCTTAGAGCGTTCATCGGCCAATCAGATTCAAGCATTCAACTGGGGCTGTTGTATGCTTGAAACTGATTGCTGACTAACGTCTAAGGTGAACTGTTAAGTAATTCCATTGGTAGTTGAGAGGATCAATTTTCTCACATTTCCTGAAACCTATATTTCTTAAAACTATATATATATCTATATATATATCTATATATATATATATATATATATATATATATATATATATATATATAAAAAAAAAAACCTCAAACATTAAAGAAAAATCAAACTCTCTCTTCAAAACTAAATTAGAAATTTAAGATAATTCAGACTTTAGTTTCAAATGGCTCACAATTCAATTCATGTTCATTTTGTGTAAAGTTTTCACAATACATATAATTTCAAACCAACTTTACAGAAAATGCCTGTTTCAGTTATACGTTGTCATTGGGCCCTAATGAACAGGGAATGTATTATAAATAAAGAAATCTCTTTTAAATCACTCTGAGTTCCAGGGAATAGCATGCTTAATTTGTGAGTATTTTTTTTTTTTTAAATCAACTTGTGTGAAACAGAAATATTATAGTTTTGAGATTTGTTGTTGTTGTTGTCTGACAAATTACGTTGTGCTTTATAGAATATTATACTGGATGTTAATGTCTAAGCAATTAAGAATCACTGTCAATAATGTCCTGAATATTATTTCTGACATTGCAGAAATACAGCTCAGCAAAGGACAAGTACAATGGGAGGTAAGAAATAAAAGTGTTAATAAAATAAAGGCTACAATTAAATCTGTTTCATAATTTGCAAATATGCATGTTTTAAAATAAATAAATCTGTACAATACTCTTCAATAACCAGAGATTCTTTTTAAATAGAGTCTAAACCTGCTAGAAAATTTGCACTTCTTGGAAAAACAGGAGATGGCAAAAGCAGCTGGAAATACAATTTTAGGTGAACAAAGATTCAAACTGAATCTTCACCTCAATCTATAACAGCTGAATGTACAACAGGAGCTGGGGTGGTTTGTGGAAGAAGAGTCACAGTTATTGACACACCTGGAATCTTTGACACTACGTCTGAAGGATGAGTACATCAAAACTGAGATCATTCGATCCGTATTGAATGTGCTCCAGCTGTTGATCCTTAGTCATCGTTCTAAAAGTTGAAAGGTACACAAGTCAAGAAATAGCGATTCTGGATAAAATTGTTGAGTATTGTGGAGAGGATACTTTTAAACATGCAGTGATTTTATTTACTCATGGTGAAGAACTAGAGGGTCAAACAATCAAAGAATTTGTTCAGAAAAATCCAAAGCTACAGGAGCTTGCTGATAAATGTGGAGGTCGCTGTCACGTCATTGACAATAAACACTGGAATGACTGTCATTTAGGGTACAGGAGCAACAAGTTTCAGGTGAAAATCTGCTGGACACCATCGACAAGATGGTGGAAAAGAATAGCCCCTACACCAATGATCTGATGTTAAATGTAGAGGAAGAAATTCAAGAGGAGATGAATAGTATGCTCATAGTTAATTTGTCTACAGAAGAAAAGCGAAGTAGCAAAGAAGATTGTCCTAAAAAATTCTTTAGGTCTGTAGGAGTGGCTACAGGGACACTGATTGGTGCATTTCTGGGCATCGGTGTTGCAGTGCTCTCTGTTGTGTTTTTCTCAAGGCAGCCAAATTGAAAGATGTAGCCAAAGCAATAGGCATAGCTGTAACTGCTGCAGGCACAGTGGCAGATAAAGTACAGTGGCAGCAGCAGCGGAGGAGCAGCAGCAGAGGGAACAGCATCCAGTATCTGCAGTAACAGTAGCAGTGGAGGCAGGAGTAGATACTGCAGTAGAGCCACAGCAGCACAGGAGTTGTAGCGGTGGAGGCAGGAGTTGCTGCAGGAACCACTGGAGCAGCAGCAACAGCAGCAGCAGCAGCAGGAACAGTAGCAGTGGAAACAGGAGTCTGCGCAGGTGCAGGTATTGAGAGCACGCTGGTTTAGGAATCGCTGCAGGTGTTGTATTGGAGCTGCAGCTCTTGCAGGAGCGATCGGAGGAGGAGTCACAGGATACAAAGCAACAAAGAAGCTGATTCTGTGTTTGGCCTTTAAGACTGCAGTTAAAAGTTAATTATGAGAATGCAAAAGAGGTTGTTAAAAAGGCAGAAGAACTTCCTTCTAACATTTATAAGAAGCTTCAATAGAATTTTTTATTATAAATGAAATACAATTATTTGCTGTTGTAATTCTAACATTTTCATTTACATTTTATAGAACATACTACATCAGTAAATCAAGACAATCTGTTCTCTAAGCAACATGAAAAACTAAACTCTTTTTCAAATTATTTGTACACAGAACTGGATAATCAGTTTTGTTCATATGGGTTTAGCTGGTTGATTGGGATGATTGTATATTTCTTAATGTGATAGTACTTAATGTAGTATTTAATGTTTGCATTTGGTTATTATTCTTGACTGATGCTCAGTGGTTCCAGTCGGGAGTTCCTACCAATTGTTGTAGGTGGGGCCTTAAATAGTAAGACACCTTAGGAAGAAGTATTGCTTCCCCTTTAAAATTTTAAGCTTAGATCATAGACTTATGCTGAATTCCATGAAACTCGGATTTAGGATATTTCTCACTTCAACCTGGAAATAATTTATGGACACTCTTTTAATGTTAACAGATACCTGTAGTATTTTAATGCTACTTAATCATTAGTAACATTCTACATTAGTAACATGACAGTCGCATTGGCACATATTTGATCTATAGCCATAGATAGTCATAGTAGCCATAGATGCATACAGATGAAGTAGAGGTAGTCGAGGATCTCAAATTCTAGCTTTTCTTCTTCTGTTAACTTAAACATTTTCGTTAACTGCAAAATTGTTGGATATGGCACAGACCTATCTAGAAATTTTCTACCAGCCACCACTGGTGTCAGGTGATGCTTCAACAATTATGACAAAGGTCTGTTGCTTGCTTTTGAGTGGACTTTAATAAGTTTGCATTACTCATATACATTAGCTGTTTAATTGGTTTCCTCAAAATTATTTGTTACCTTAACTTTTTGGGTTTTGCAATATGCTTAATTTTATTCATTGTGTTATTGAATGTGGTTATTTAGATCTTGAATTTTTACCTTTATTTACACAATTCATAAAGTATATGGAAACATAAGTTTATATAAGTTTATAGTGAGGAAGACATGGTCATGTAGTTAATTAGGGACAACTCATGCTATTGCACTGACTGTGACTCTGTATGTTGCTAGGCTAGGTCATGACAGTCTCTCCTGCAGTGGTTCCTAACCCTGGTCCTGGAGTCCAACCCAACACTGCACATTATTAGATGTCTCTCTAAGGCTGGCGCTACACTAGACAATTTTAAGCCCGATTTGCACCCCTAAAGAAAGATCGGGGCCGATTCAAGGAATGTCGCGAAACAATTTTTTGTCAAAAAAAAAAAAAATGCTCTATTGTGTGGTGTCATTACAATTATTTATCTGCTCCAGATCGAGGACGAGCATCCCGAACTCAGATAGTACATATCAAACATGTTTTATATGTCAACTCTTCATCAGGCTGCCTCAGATGTGATACCGGGATGGCAATGAGAGCGAGCAAGCATCACCTACAAGTTGTTGCGTTTCTATAGCTGAAACTTGGCAGCCACAAACATGCCATGAAAGCAGAGTACATCACCCATATTCTTTTTTACTTTGTTTTCACTGAAAAGAACGTGCCAGGATAGCCAGCTGACAACGTTAATTGTCCTCTATTTGTTTTTCTTCTCAAGTCACGTTTGATCTCGCTGAGTGAAAATCGCTCTAGTGTGCGGCCAGCATCATCTGACACACCTGTTTAAGGTCATGTTCACGTAAAGGCTCTCTGCCTATCATTCTGCCTAACTGTGTCCCCACTCTTTTCTCTCTTTTCTTCTATTTTCTTTCTTCTCTCCCTCCCATTCTGCTGCATGTTTACTGTGTCCGTTAATTGCAAATACTCAATTCATAAATTCATAGTTCAAGCTAGACATTTGCATAATTGGTGTGGAAAGCAATACAAATCACACCACAAAAGGCTTATCTTACTTAGTATTTTGCCTTATTTCTAGTCAAAATATATAAAAGGCTTAAATCAAGATGCATTTACTAGATAAGCAAAAATACATAGGGAAAGACATAAGAGACATAAGACATTTTTTCTGGGGAAAAATCTAAATGAATTGGATTTTGCTTAAAACAAGTAAAATCCTCTTAAATCAAGATAATTTTTCTTACCCTCACTGGCAGGTTTTTTTTTTTTGGCCATGCAACTGGGAAGTCATTTGAAATGTAGCTATAGTGTCAAGGCTGGTCTCGCTTTACTGGAGGATTCAGGGAACCATGCGCTGTGCAAAATGGCTAATTGTGTTCGCTAATTGTACAAGTGTTTATTTTAGTAAATAGCAATTTTTTTTCATCCATATATTTTTATTAAAGTCTACACATACCCCAACTCTAAACCTACCCCTTACAGTAATAAAGATACATTAAATGTTGTTCAGCATGAGATAAAGGATGCAATATTGATGCACGCATGCACAGTAAAACCATTGTAGGAAAATCTGATGGCTAGCATAAAATGTCAGGACACTGGTGTCCACGAGAACGCATAAGTCTGTTGTTTAGCTTTTGGATTTGAGAAACAGCCATAATGTCTATGATGATATCAGCCTAATATTTCACCTACCAGACCGGAAATGATAACAAAACAAACAAAGCGTTAAGATTTATGCCCTGGAAGTCCTGGTTTAGTTTGCCAACCACAGCTCCTTTTGCTCCTCAGACAGTTTTTGCACTCTTTTCGCTTTGTTTTTGTTATTTAACTTTTGGCAGTCTATAGTACTCCAGATGTTTTTCCTGATGTCCGACCGATTAGTATAGCCCAAAGATGACAATAAGTGACTATTTTCAGCAGCAATAATCAGCAACATATGCAAGTTTCGTTGATTCACAATTTTAAATAATAATGCTCTATTTATTTACCTATGCAAAATGAGTTTTCTTTTAGTTTTGGTCTGACCAAATAATCATAAAACTGGAAAGTTTTAACAACCCTATTTCTGACCTGAAACTGAGGGATTTGACATAGTTTTGACATTTAAAATAAATGACCAGAACAATCAGGGACAATAAAGAAGATGATTGTATTGCATTTAGTACTTACATATAAAGCCTTACAATGAAAACACTCAAGTATAATTACAGTATTTCACAATAACATGGTTTAATATTCAGTTGCATATAATTAATATTCAAAAGCAGCAGAAATAATAAAAAAAGCATAAAAATGACATCTTAGCACCTGACTTACATAGTAAAAAAAATAAAAAAAAAATTGCAGGTTTACTACAGACGCATTATATTACACAAGCAGACAGGCAGGAAATGGTCCCTGTTGCTGGACTCTAGTAAGTGTAGTGATGTTGACAGTTTTACTCTGGTAAAGGTTTCCTTTACAACCGCTGTAGTGAAGAGGTGCCAAACACTTGACACGTGTTCACTGCAGGAGTTCTTCCCAGGAAATGGTTTGGAAAAGACCTCCGCCCAGCCAGAGGTCATAGTTCATTTGGAAGTCTTCCGAAGGTCAATCCGCTGTCCCAGCACGCTTTGCAGGCAGTTGTCCACCGGGAGGAATTCAGGATTGCTCTGGTTCTTATCGAAGGCCGGCTGTTAAACTGTTCGATGCTGGCACGAGGGCATTCTTCCGCCTGGAAATCCATCGGCTAGGCCCAGGTCTGCTGTCAAAGATGGCACTTGTTTAATTTTGACACTCAGGTGCCACAAAAGTTTTGGGTGTAATAAATGATGCATTGAATCATTTACTGAAGACCCCAGAACATTCAAGTCCTGATTCTTCACCTACTCACCGTTCCTAAGCTCCAGTCGCCATTGAGGCGATGGCACTTTCTGGTATATCGCTGACATGGTTTTCATGTTGCTCTTCCTCCACTGTCGCCCAGATACTTTGTCTGGACTTTGAGCAGTTTGAGAACATAGAGCTGCATCATGGCCTGCTTGACCTTCAGCCCTCTTCAGGATTGGAGCAGATTTGAACACCACCAACATCTAGAAAATGGCAAAATTTGAATGCCCTCTCCAGGTACAATACAGTGCCTTGCAAAGTATTCATACCCCTTCCCTTTTTTCATGTTTTGTTATGTTGCTGCCTTATGTCAAACTGCTTTTAAATTACTTTTTTCCACATCAATCTACACTCCATACACCATAATGGCAAAAGCTAAAAACAGGGTTTTAACATCTTTGCAAATTTATTACCCTTATCTGAGACAGTTGAAATCTAGGTCAGGAGAATTCATATTGCTTGTAGATAACCAGTGGCAAATTCAATTGAATGGGTATGATTTGGAAAGGCACACACCTCAATAAAAGGTCTAATAGATAAAATGCATATCAGAGCAAAAACCAAGCCCTGAGGTTTATTTAAAAAAAAAAAAAAAAAAAACCTGAACCAGGATTTCATCAACCCACACATCTGGGAAGAGTTCAGAAAAAATTCTGCTGAATTGAAAGTTCACAGAAGCATGTAATCTCAGTTACCCTTAATGGAAGAAGTTTGAAAGAACCAGGACTCTTGTGGGTAAGAATGGCAGATAATTGTCAAAGGCTGATGAGCAAAGCTTGACTCATCATACCCAAAAGACCAAAAGCGTGCTTCAGCTAAGTACTGAGTTAATGATATGAATACTTATGCAGTGTACTTATTTCTGTTTTGTTTACGTTTTTTTGTTTGTTTTTTTAATACATTCTGAAGATGTGACATTTCTGTTTTGCTTTGTCATTATGTTGAATGGAGTGTAGATTGATGTGGAAAAAAGTAATTTAAAGCAGTTTAACATAAGGCAAGCAACATAACAAAATGTGAGAAAATGAAGGTGTATGAATACTTTGCACAGCACTGTAGATGAGCACAGAAAGCTCTAAAATAAAAAACGCTTTGATTTGTTTGTGTGGTGTCTCACCATGGTCCTGGAGTGCTTCCATTTGGTGAGTTTATTAAGGATCGCAACAGATTAATACAGGAGAACAAGTTCCTCCAGCAGAACTGATTATTATCACCAGCTTCCTGTAATCAAAAGCATCAAACAGCTCTAAGACTCACTCAGATGAGGATTAGACACATTTGGTGTATATTTTTCTCACCAGACTCTCAGCAGTGAGCTCTGGAAGCTCATGGCACGCAGTGTGGGAAATCCAGAGCTGAGATGCTGCCGAAGAGATATGACAGATGTCATTACCCATACGCAAGAACAAGTGCAATCTTCATGTTCCGTGTCATTTTGACCCATTAAAACCTTTTGTGATTCTGAAATGACTAGAGTTTAACTTTAATGTTCACCTGTTTTTAGCAGTGATGTAGGACATGATGTTCTGGTTGAAGAACTTGAGGATCAGCGGGATACAGTTGGCAAACACCAGATGCTGCCATGTGCTCAAACTGCAGCAGAAAACTTTTACTGGACTTTTACTTTTACTGGACTTTTAAATGCATTTTAAAGGACTTTAAATGCCTCAAATCACATTTTGTATAATATTACGATAATATAACTGGTTTGTGTGAGAGTTTGATGCAGGATCGGTTAGGGTACAACAAACATCTGGACAAGTTCCTCACAAACAGCTTAGAAGATGTGCGTTTATATACCTGATAGAGCGTGATTGAGTTTGAAGTGTTTCAGCAGCAGCAGCAGTATGGCTGAAATGGCTTTGACGATGATTTCTTTATGGCGATTCACATCTACACCCAACTTCATACTCTGAAGAACCGTAGTGCTAGAGAGAGATAACAGACAGACTGTCAAACTATGCATGCTTAATGTGCAAAATTGAAGCAAATTTAAATAAAGAAAAGTCCACTGTCTACTGTCAATAGCTTAAAGGGGTCATCGGATGCCCATTTTCCACAAGTTGATATGATTCTTTAGGGTCTTAACGAAGAGTCTGTAACATAGTTTGGTTAAAATTTCTCAATGGTAGTGTAAAACAACACCCTTTTAACCCTGTCAAAACAGCTCTTTTTGTAGCATTTTCCTTTAAATGTTAATGAGCTCTGCTGACCCCCATCTCTTCCGAGCTGCCTCTGAGGGACTGTTTACTTTAGCCGCATCTTTAGCCGATTTGCAAAGATTCATTAAAAACCTTATACTCACTTCTTCTGTAGGTGAAGCTGGATCACGAATGATTCAGCAAAACATAGACACATTTATGTAGATCGGAGCATTCCCTTCAAAACAAACGCAATCCACTGTGTCTTCAGCGGCTCAGATGTCGGGAGTAAATGACAACTGCTGTGTTCATTATTACATCCAAAACAGAACACCTCAACGCTAGAAGTCATTCTTGACTACATCTGCTCGCGGTGAAACAATGGAGGACTAATGACAGTTCACTCAGGAGCGGTCTAAGGTAAGACACCAGTCCAGTCTGTGCTGAAACACTACTGTCAATCAAACTATCATGGGAGGGGCCTGTCTGTGTGACGCACAAAGACAGACATCTGAGATCTGCTCGATTTGGAGAAAGGGTAATGATTTAACGAGATTATTGAAAAAAAAACACTGGGTGGATTTTTATCATTTGGGTGGTTGTGTAAACACTGCACTCACATTTCAGTTCAAACAACTTGTAAAAGTGCATGTAGCATCCGATGACCCCTTTAAAGTAGTATATAGAATTGCTCACACAGAAGTCACTTTCAAACCAAACAGTTTTCTCTTGTTTATAGTGGCAAATTCACCAGACCAACTAAAAAATGAGGACAATATGTTTGGGGAACTTTTCTGATTGCATGGATTCCTATTGTAATGACTGGATTTCAACTGTGAAATTTAGCAAATCTCAGGAATAAATTACATTTTAAAATATATTCAAATAGAAAACAACTTTTTAAATAGTAAAAATGTTTCAAAATGTTACTGTTTTTGTTGTACTTTGGATCTAAAATCTTACAGTTCAGAAACTTTGACTGCTATTGTATTAAAAGTAATAATATTCAATTTAAACAGTTTAGTGACTTTTAGTTTCCACTCTGACATAAAACCTTGCATGAATCTATTAAAATGACTGATTTTTGCCCATGAATCTTTGTTGAGCAATGCTAAATGTAACTACACCTTTAGTAAAGATACATATAAAAAAGGTATAAAAAAATTACACAGATAGTTAACTAGTTACCTAAACATAATAAAACTAACATAAATGAAACAAAAACTATATAGACATAAAAAACTAATAAAATGACAAAAAACATAAAAATATTACAAAAAATTTTGTCAAATTTGACCAATCGCAATCATGTATTCTAGAGAGAATGTAATGAATATTTATAACCCAAGAGATATTTTTACAGCATCTGATGACAGGAGCTCAATGTTGCCATGGTAACCCTGTTGAATGGTGAAGGGAGTTTGTGTTTGGACATGATTTACCAATACAGCTTCAAACACAGACTCGTGTTGTTAAGAGAAACACTTTGATTCAGCGAGTCAGTTGACTCATTCAGATCATTAGCTTGCAAGTTTCATTCAAAAATCAATCAAGAATCCGCTGACAGAAAGCACAACAACATCTGCAGCTGTGCTGTTTGACAGTGTCTTACGATTTCCTCGGGCAACGCTCTGCCAGGATGTTGATGGAGTCGGTCTTGGCTTTGGATGTGGAGCAGCAGCCAAGAGAATCTTCAGCAGAGCAATCTGAACACACACACACACACACACACACACACACACACCACACACACACACACACACACACACACACACACACACACAAAGCCTGTCAGTATGAGAACGGCTCAAATGTAATGGGACTAGTGTGCAAGTGACAGTTTCTCACCATATACTGTGGTAAACTGGGTAAAATACCCTGGTATAAGAGCTCTGTGGCACACAACTCCAGCTCTTCCTCACCCTAAACACACAAACAGAGAGTGTGTGTGTTAAGCTCACCATCAGACATTATATTGCAGCTCTATCAGTGTACAGTGACTCACGCTGGACAGCGGGTCTTCAGGTACTCCTCTTCTTTAGTGCTCTGGACCTCAGCGATAGACACATACTTGTGCTGAAATGAACACACAAACTAAATGTTAACACAGAAGCGCTAATGCATTTTATTAGAGCAATAAAAAAAACACCAAAGCTATAGTGGTTTTACTATGGTTAAGATTAGTGTTGTCAAAGTACCGATGGATGTTTTAAATTTCAGTACTTTTGACAACTCTTCTTAAGATCATTAAACCATTTCAACAAGGTGTCAAAAGTTACTGTTTTAATAAACTGTAACAACAGCAATATGAGACAAGTTTAAAAGACATCTGTATGGGGCATTCTGCAGAACTGGTCAAAACTGCCGTCCCACAACCAGAAAACATTAAAAAAATCAGTTAAGTACTCAAATCTTAGATGTTTACGAAGATCCTTCTATTATCTATTGAAACCCACAAATATATTTAAAATGTTAGTAAGCTTAATATATTAAATCTTCATTTAATGGCTACTTTTAATTGGGAGGTGGCTGTCTCGAACCCTAATACCTAAATTTCAACTTTATAAAATTATATTAATACATATTTTTTTTCCAATGTTGTTTTAAAGGTATCTTTTGATTCTTTTAAAAGGGGAAGTTCAACAAAATATTTATTTTATATTTTCTTTGAAAATTATTTTCAAGTCACTACGAAACAGTGTATGTTTTATGTGTGTCTCTCTCATATCTACATGTTGAGCAGATAGACTCAATAGTTTTGAGGTAAATGTATTCAAAAGTATGAAAACACAATTTTTCTATAATCAAACACTTTTTTTTTGGGAGTTATTCTATAAAATTAAGTTTTATGAGTACAACTGTTTAGAACTGTGCTATCTAACCGTGTGCTGATTAGCATCTTTGAGCTAGCTTCAAAAGTTTCTAAAATTGTCACTACTGAAACGGTCACAGCTGAAACATTTGCTGAAGTTTGGTAGTGACATCTTTATATATATATATATATTTTTTTTGGGTGTTATCCCATAAAATTGTCACTACCAAAACAGTCATGACTGAAAACATGACATTGTTTGTAGTGATAAAAGGAAACACATAATCCTTTATTTGGGGAAATAAACAAAATTTTAGTACGATAATTAAAATTTTCTGTATTTTAGTATGTTTTAGTAGTGCTTTAGAGCTGATTGAAAATTCTGTTATATGATGTGGTTGCTACCAAAACATTACAGTAACTACGGAAATGTGCTGTCATGCGGAGACATGGGATGTTTTGTGAAAATAA
Source organism: allo-octoploid hybrid of Carassius auratus x Cyprinus carpio (assembly GCA_024542945.1). Lineage (NCBI taxonomy): Eukaryota > Metazoa > Chordata > Actinopteri > Cypriniformes > allo-octoploid hybrid of Carassius auratus x Cyprinus carpio. The sequence continues at coordinate 8,920,219 of CM045074.1, forward strand.
AGTATACTGAATTAATAGCTAAGATGTTATGATAGTGTCCGGTTCAATGTATATTTAAACTATAATGAATCCTTAAGTTTGAAATCAGTATGATCAACTTTTGCCTTTTACAAATAAAAACTGGATTCAAAATACAACAAATCTCATAAAGCACACTTGAAATATTGTTAAAATTGTAATTGTTATTGATTTACCTCTGAAAACTTTTTTAATAAAATGGAAAAAAAATAGATTTACAAGGAAGATGTAAGCAAAATCTTTATAGGTCAATATAACCCTTCTTATTAAATTATATATTACTGTGTCTTGGTAGTGACAAATTTGGGAGAGGACAAATCTTCCAAAGCTTTCTAAAAATACAATATGAGAATTAATGGCACAATTACTATAAATGTGTATTATAATACAATACACACTTTGCATACATGCAAAATTTGTGAAAAAAAAAAAAAACCAAGATGTTTCCAAATCCTGACTTGAACCAATTCTGTAAAATGTCCCATATATGGATCATATTGTAAATATGCATAATATGCATGAGCAGGGTGGGGTTATGTTAATGAGCCATGGCTTACGGTGCTAATTACCTGTTTGAGAGTTTTGATGCTTTCATGTATGGGTCTGGGCAAACCAACCACCGTATCCGTGTCACTGCAACACAAATGCAAACATGCATCACTGGCTCACAGGAAATAAACAATCAAGCTTCAGAAAACACACTCACTTTCCAAGCTGTAACCGATGAATTTACTCCTGCTGGACTCCAGGAAGTTTTCAATGTCCTTTTCCTTTTAAGCAAAACAGAATTTGTATTTGAGAAAGCCATCAAATCAACCCCCATATCAAATGGATGAAATCAAGCTCCTACCTGACTTCGGAGCCACGGCAGACCCTTGGGAAAACAGACCCTCTCAGAGGGGATGCGGGATGGGAGGCGCATGACCTCATCCGCTCCAGCTGGAAAGGCTCCGCCTCAGAGAGTTGTCATTATCGTCATTCTCCTCTTGTCCCCGGGCATCATCAGCTTTATACTGGGTCCTTCTCATTAAACGCATCCAGATTGTCCTGCTTTATAAGCCTGAAGAAAAGACAAATTTAAGGATTGTTTTATTTTTCCTAAAATCCCACTTATGATGTGTGTCAAATTTCTGTTACTTTGTGTTCTCTCCGGACGCTCTCTGTTGTTGCTCGATGAGGTGGAGGCAGATGCTGGCAGGGGCGCAGCTCTCATGCTCCTTACCACACGGATGCTGTCCTCCGCAGCGGGGAACCCAGTGCAACCCGTTACTGACTTTACTGCACTGCAGCTGCTGAACCCTCCCAGAGTGAACTGGGAAGCATCAGGAAACACACAGACAAAACCGCTAACACAACAGTCACTTGGTGTGATTTAGTCCAAAGCTGTACTTTAACCCACCAGGATGGTCTTCCACAGCAGTAGCAGGACTTTCTTCATGGGGAAATGGGAGCGTGGCAGCTGCAGAACTTGTGACCATCCCAAACAGCATGACGGAGACAGGCTCATGGTTATAGAGAGGAGAACCTGCCAGGAAACATTTGAAACAATTCTACTCTTCCATACTCCATACATGTATCTTCAGATAAACCAAAACATTTTAGATCAGCTGGAACACATGCAGACCGAGTTCAGACTTGAAGGTTTCTCTGATGGTTCTCCACTCTGGACTGTCTGTGGGTTCTTCAGCTGGATGGCCTCCACCATCAGATACATGATGTTCAGCAGCACCCTGTAAACACGCACAAAGAGGTTATGGAGGACTGGGAGTGCCACTTAAAAATAAAATTAATAAACCAATGATCAGTAATCCACATGCAAATAAATTACAAATGACAAATAAGTCACATTTTAATTTGTTTAGAAATGTAGTTAAATGAAACAGTAGGAAATAAATAAATACATCATATTTATATGTCTATTTATGAGAACAAAAAACTTGAATGTATCAGAGATTTAATTAATCACTTTACAAATGCACAAATAAATAGCCATATTTACAAGTTTTATTTATGTTTAAAATGTAATTAAATTTAACAAAATAAATGAATACATGACAAATAACTGACAAATAAATAGAGACTTAAAACATTTCTTTTAAGTTTTGTTTAAAAGGCAGTTAAATGTAAAATACATATTATTACAATACAATTGTAACAATAAATCAATTAACAAAGTTGACAAATAAACAGAGGTTTTAACTCATGTTTAAAAATGTGGATAAATGTAACAAAAAATAAGTTAATCGCTGTTTAAGTAAACAAATAATGTAGTTAAATACATAAGTAAAACACTTACTAAAAATAACTTATTAAATCATAACACAACTTATTAAAAAAAGTAATAAATAGACATTTGAAACATTTTATTTAATTCTTGTTTAAAATGTACTTAAATGTAACAAAATAATAAAGAAATCACTTTCAAATTGACAAAAATGTAGGTAAATGTAACAATAAAATACATTTGTTTTAAAATCGCTAAATAAATTTTGACTATTTTTTAAAAGGAGTTAAATTTAGCAATAAAATAATGGATTATTAATTTACTTTTCAAATTGACAAATAGAAGTTTAATATAACAAGTTAAATATAACAAAATACAATAATACCTAATTTTATAAAGTTGCATTAGCAATTGCTTTTCTATTTGTATTCATCAGCTAAATTAAAAGCGACATTTCATAATTCACATGTGGGACAATGAATGCTCCCTGCCCTATTAGTCAACAACTAGTTAGCATACATGTAAAGTGTGGTGTTGTACCTGAGGTCAGTGCTGTCCGCCAGAGAAATGGCAGGTTTCCTGACCGCACTGCTGCATGCAGCACTGTTACTGAGAGACATTTAACACGAGTTGAGTTATTTAAGCTTACAGATGTGAAATATGAATGTCTGTGCATGCAGTTCATCTCACTCGATCTCCATGTTGAGCAGCTCCACCAGTGCAGTGAACGCTCCCACATCCAGCAGCAGGAAGGCGTTATACCTCATCCAGTGCTGCACCTCCAGCTCTGAAGAGCACTTCGCAGACGTTCCTGACAACACACCAACCAGAGCTTATTAACACTGAAATGCATGCATAAATAAAGATTACAGATTGCGATTTACCTTGAGCCATGTACAGGATGGCTCTGGCGACTTTTAAGCGGCGCTCGCGACGATCCGCTCCAGTCCGTCCAGCAGGCGCATGGCATGAGCTCTGTGCTGAACCGAATCCAGTTCGGTCCATTTCTGATCAGGCACTGCAGAAACACATAAACATGATCTTTTGTAACACATAGATCCTCTTAGATGCACACAAAAAATGTTAATGATGAAACCTGCAAATGTGTGTAACTATGAAACAGTCAAGTGTACAATAAAGAGCTTAACACTTACTATGAGTGTGGAAATCTTCTTGAAGCACTTTCTGTTGAGCAGGAACTCTGGTCCCTCTGTGTAACTGTACAACTCTACAAACAGCGTTTCATATGAAAACATCATGTTATTGTTGTCTGCAATTTGTTTATGATTTGCAATATTATTACATAAGAAAACAGCAGTAACAGAACCAAATCGCTCTCACCTGACAGTTCAACTGTCCATTTATCGGACATCTGAATACTCAAACTCCAGATCAGGAGTTTCTGAAAACCCTGAGACACAAACACAACATAATAGTCTGTTTATCATCCATTTTTTTATGTTAGATACAGTCTTTCTGAGTCACTGTAATTGGCCATCATCAGCTGACAACTGATTACAGCTCAACCTTTCAAGAGAGACAAAATAGCTGTTTGGAATAAACTCATCCTTGTGGTGCTTGTACTTATTGTAGCTTGTAGGAAATTCAGGCTATTTTAAAACCGTGAGCCATATTTACTAAAGTTTGTGGCAGCACAAATCCTCTTTTGGCGTTAAAATGGTACTTTCAGGAATTGCTAAAGAAATGAAGAATTAGTGCTGAATTTTGCCTGATCTTATTGAATATGTATTTGTAGGCATTTCCCTTTCAAAGCAAAATTTATGGGAGGAGAGTATTAAAATAAATCGCAAAACAATTTACTAACGTTTGAGCTCGTCAAATTACTAGTATTTGCATCATTTTTAATGGTTAGAAAAAAGAGTGACCTAAAGGTGCTGTATGTAGGATTGACACCGAGTGGTTGAACTAGGTATTGCAGTCCAAATTCAAAATATTGGATTTTCAACCGACATTTTCAAGGAGAATAACTGACTATAGCATTGTTTTTCAGATAAACAAATATGTTAACTTAACATGTTTCTTAAATATCTGCAAACATATTATGATATTTTTATGCTTTAGTAGAGTCAAGTCTTACATCCAGCACCTTTAAAGCAGGGTAGCCTAATTTAGCTGCTCTCTTGGTAGGTTGTTCTTCTCATTATGGAAATGATGTGGCTAGTCTGTGTTCTTTATTGTGCACTTTGTCAGTAAATCACCCACAGAATTCTCCCTTTCCATCGACTTTCATGGAATCACCCTTCAATGCTAATTTGCCTTAACTGTTTAGTAAATCTGGCCCCATATGAGCAATTAACATATTAAGGAAATAAAAGTACTTAACTTTTATATGTTATTTTTTTAACACCTTAAGTAATTTTAACTTTGCAATAATGTCAAATTAAACTTTTAATTTTAAGTACTTTTTTTAAATTATTGCATTAATAACCTATGACTGGTTATACTTTACAGATGTGTTATTTATAATACTTAAATACATGATATACAGGTTTAGATTGAAATGAGCTTTAAGTATATTTTTAGTTTACTAAAAATCTTGACAGCACATTTGGCAGCACACTTTAACCATATTTCAAAGAAAATTGAATTATGTAAATACTTATGAAGCTATATTAAAGTTGGTCATAAAGGCACTGTTCATAAACCATGAGTGCATTTATTTTCAATTTAATCTATAATACATTTTCATGTTAATAGCAAATGTCATGCAATTAAAAGACTGAAAGCACGGCATTTAATCTGCACTTGAATATATTCTATTAAAGTATGTTAGATCCACAATAAGTAGTCTTTTACTACAGAGAGATGCTAGTGTTTAAATATGTTAATATTATGACAAATAGGATTATGTTTATCGTACAGTCATTCAGAGTTATCTAGGGTTAAATAACCAATCAGAATGAAAAAGCCGAGAGAAGAGATGAATCACAACCATTGATGGACGATGTTAATTACATGAATCAATCATTCTCTGTGTTATTCATTAATGTATTTGTTCACTAATGATAAGATAATAAGAGAGATTTAAAAAATATTTAAAAGCAAGTTAACTGTTGTTTGATGAATTTTGAGTTTAGTTACTAAACACTGGTCATGAACAATTAAAATAAAACATTACAATAACGATGCTCTTTTCTATATTGTGAGCTACAGTTTATTTAATCAGCGCTGTATAAATAATTTATTAATTTTAATCTTTGAATGTTGCTGATGTTTATGCTAACACTTCTGTCAAAACAGACTGCAAAATTGCATATATATACACAATCAAAAGGGTCTAAACAGCTTCGTCTGGCTCTTACCTCGAGTCCTTCCTCTGGTTTCTGCTGAACTCGCCTCGCATTTTATTCGGCAACATTTGGTTCTGTTTCTGTTTGTTGTTAGCTGATAAACCGACACCGTCCATCTTCACTCCACTTCCGGTTCCCGCTCCATACTCTCGCGATACTTACAGACATCTCGCGATGCTACAGCCTGAGGCTTCAGCGGCTCCTGACGTGATGTTCAAGTGGTTATTTCATGACCTTGATTTAATATAATTATTGCTATTTTTTATTAACACAATTACTTTTCATTATATATGAGTGTACAGGATGTTCCTTCAAGGTAAATAAACAAATAAATAAATAAATAAATAAAAGGGCAACTAAATAATGCGACCCTGGATTGGACCACAAAACCTGTAATAAGGGTACATTTAGTGAAATTCAGATTTATACATCATCTGAAAGCTGAATAAATAAGCTTTCAATTGATTTATGGTGTGTTAGGACAATAGGATAATATTTGGATGAGTTACAACTGTTTGAAAATCTGGAATCTGCGGTGCAAAAAAAAAAAAAAAAAAAAATCTAATTATTGAGAAAATCGCCTTTAAAGTTGCCCAAATGAATTCTTAGCAATGCATATCACTAAACAAAAAAATCAGTTTTGTTATATCTACGGTAGGAAATATACAAAATATCTTCATGGAACATGATCTTTACTTTATATGCTGATGAATTTTGGCACAAAAGAAAAATTAATAAGTTTGACCCATACAGTGTGTGGTTGGCTATTGCTACAAATATACCCGTGCTGTTTATGACTACTTTTGTGGTTCAGGGTCACATATAATGAATATAACATAGGCCTAAATATACAAAAATGAAGTGCTTGTTGTACAAATTTAAGTGTATTATATTATATACACTGGTATTATATTGCATGTTAGCCTAATGAAAATTCAGATGATGAATTGTCTATACTGACTTATATCCACACATTTGCTGGCAGATCCACATTTGAGACTTTATCACCCTTGTGAGTATACTGAAAGGAATCTGAAAACCACAGACATCTAAAAGAATGGGAAAAAAAATAGCCTGAGGGAAGAAAACACACACACACACAAACACAGCCAACTCTCTTAACATATATATATATTGATTTTAATATTAATATCTATGAATGATGATAATCACTGGGCTATAGTTTCTATGTACTGGGGCACTGAAAAGGGTAAATAAGGACTTACTCAGACTTGAACTTGGTAAATTTGGTAACCATTTTATGGATCTTCAGGGATTCACAGAAAAAAAAAAAAGTGAAAATCTTGATATTTCTTGTAAAAGAAACTCGCTGTTTTGGCCTGGTTGTCATTTATCTCTTGAAGCCAGAAAAGCAGAGGATCTAGACTCAAAACACCCTGTTTGATGTCAAAACAGCCTTCTTCGTGTCATGCCCTGAGAACATGTAGCAGAAAGGTAGGCTACTCTTGTTAGTAAAGAAGGGGCAAGGCTACGGTCGAATGACAAAGAAACATTCAAGTGTAAAGAACTACTTTAGGTGAAATAACTTACTTGTATACCCACCAGGGGTCACTAGAGGATCAAATCATTGTTGCCAACGCTCTGCTGGAGGCTTGCGGTAATGCCAAGACTACGAGGAATGACAACTCGTCCCGTTTTTTAAGTCAGTGAGGTCAGAGTAAATACATTTTCGCATTTTGTTATACATACTGAATCATTGCTATCTCTTTAGCGTAAACTCATTAGGATTCACTCCGGATCCACAGGCAAACTGGCTTCAGCTGATATTGAAACTTGTGAGTCATGCTACTTCTAGAAAGATATATTTTTAGTTGGGATGACATGAACTGCATATTCAAAGTCAATGTTTTATATCAAAGATGTGCTGGAAAAGTAAAGAGCAACATTCCAGTTTTCTGCTGAGAGGAGCTACATATCTTCTGACCAGCTAATGACCGTACAAAAGCGAGTGAAGTGTTAGCATTTTAGTTTTATTAATTTAATGAACAAAACCTTTCTTAACAATGGCTCATAATTGGACCTTTGAATGAATGATTGAAAAGGGCAACTAATAAGCCATCTGTGTTAGCAGTGCCAGTCAGCTAGCCACATTATTTACAATCCCAGGTTAGTTAACAGCAGTTCCTTACTGAAGTAGCTAAAGTTGATTACCTTTATATCTAGTCACACAAGACATGAAAAGATCCCAGGATGCTAGTAGGTCAACATTTGTTTTGCACATGGCAGGAGGACCATGCCAACACTCACCTGTCCAGGTACAGGAAGGTGCAGCATGAGCTGGAGGAAGCTGCTGATATCACAGAGTCCCAGGTCAACAAGCTTAGAGCCAAGAGCTGTGATGCTGTGGAGGTGAGCACCACCTGCTGTCTCTAACCTGAAACAAATATGATGCGAATAAATATCTAAAATATAATATATATTATATTTTTAGATATTTATTCATCGATATTGTTCAGGTGTCTCACCTCCATATACATATAGTAAATATTTATTAAATAACAATATAAATATTTAAAAATATATATCTGCAGTGGTATGAAAATGTTTGCCCTTTCCTTTATTTTTTTTATTTTTTTTTTTTTGCACATTTGTCACACTTGAATGATTCCTAACCCTAACCCAAATTTTTATTACACAAAGATAACCCGAGTAAATACAAAATGCAGTTTTGAAAAAAAGATTTAATTTATTAAGGGAAAAAAGCTGTCCAAACCTGCCTGTCCCTACATTGAAAAAGTAATTGCAAGTAATTATTAAAACTAATAACTGGTTGTGCCACTATTTGAGCAACAACTGCAATCAGGTGTTTCAAAACTGGCAATGAGTCTTTCATATCGCTGGGAGGAATTTTGGCCACTCTTCTTTGCAGAATTGTTTTAATTCAGCCACATTTGGCGGGTTTTCAAGCATGAATGGACTGATTAAGGTCATACCACAGCATCTCAATCAGATTTAAGTCCGGACTTTGATTTGGCCTCTAAAACCTTAATTTAGTTTTTCTTGAGCCATTCAGAGGTGGACTTGCTGGTGTGTTTGGGATCATTGTCCTGCTGCATAACCAAGTGGCTTGAGCTTGAGGTCACAAACTGACGCCAGTCATTCTCCTTCAGGATTTTCTGATAGAGTGCAAAATTCATGGTTCCATCAATTATGGCAAGTCGTCCAGCTCCTGAAGATACAAAGCAGCCCCAGACCATCACACTACCACCACCATGTTTGACTGCTGGTATGATAAAACCTAGAAAGGGGCAAAACCTTTTCACTGCACTGCACTGTAAAAAAATATATATATATATATATATATATATATATATACACACTTTTATAAACAAATAAAAGTATGGCAAATTATTAATAACTCATTTTTATTTTTCATAAACAAAAAAATAAAATATGATTACTTGCAGCTGTTTTACTGCTGTAATAAAACCTCTGTTCTTTTCATTATCAAATACATATTTTGAAATAAAAAATAAAAATCCATACCAAGTTGATGTGAAAAATATGAATGTCTTTATCTCACCAATTCTCCTATAAACATCTCCCAGAAGTGAATGACACAATATGAAACAAAGTTAGCCTTTCTTGAAAGATTTGTGCCATCTGTACAAAATGTGAAAAAAGTGATATGGAAGACCAGAAAGGGAGGAAAAACCCTTTCACATAGTTAAACATCTGCAGAAAAAAAGAATTAAAACATTCCTGTTCACATCATTAAATTCATTGTAACACAGATACATTTTTACATAAAGACAATAGTATAAATACCCTTATAGGCATGAAATAATAGAACGCTCATAGTTCACATAGCCTACAAACATTAAGACGATATTCAAAGACAAGCCTGAATGAAAGTCAACCAAAGAAAGCAGCTCAATACTGATTTCAAGGTCTCTTTACACTTATTCAGTAGCTCACTTGCATTTCAGCATAGTTGACATAATTCAAAGTATTGCTCAAGCCATTATGATATATAATACGTCCAAGCAAGACCCTTTCAGTTCAGTTCTGAAGAATCAGAATAAGTTTGAATTACCATATTTACATCAGAAAGATGTTAAAACCATTTGAGTGACTTTCTGAAGACAGAATTAGTAGAATATGTATAATAAACCCATACTGAATGTCAAAAACACAACACAAGAAACACCCCAATATCAACAGAAAAATACCCCAAAACTCATGAAAAGGGAATTTGTAGGAATATTGTTTTTTTTTTTTTTTGCATTGTGACATTTTAAGGGTTTATTATTATTTTTTACTTTTGAATAATTATAAATTAAGGCAGTATAACAAATGCTACCATACTGTAAAAATATTTTTATTCCCACATTACAATGAGAAAAGGTGTTTTTGTTTTTCTTCACATTATGGTAATGAGATTTTGAGGGAAAATGTGCTTTTGAAATCTTAATGATCCTAAAATGTGCCTCAAGCCTCTGCAACTGATCCAGAATGCAGCAGCAGGGTTGTCTTCAATGAGCCAAAAACAGCTCATGTTACTCCCTCTCCTCATCAGGTTACACTGGCTACCAGTAGCCGCGATCAAATTCAAGGTACTGATGCTTGCCTTCAAGACGACCACTGGCACAGCTCCAACATAGCTCACTAGTTCAAACTTATGTGGCCTCCAGGAGCTTGCGTTCTGCAAGTGAACACGCCTTGTGGTGCCATCCCAAAGAGGTTCAAAATCTCACTGACCTTTTCCTGGACTGCTCCAGCTGGTGGAATGACCTCCGATATAAAAATATACAAAATATCTTCATGGAACTTGATCTTTACTTTATATGCTAATGAATTTTGGCACAAAAGAAAAATGAATATTTTGACCCTGTATGGTTGTTGGCTATTGCTACAAATATAACCATGCTGCTTATGACTACTTTTGTGGTTCAGGGTCACATATAATGAATATAACATAGGCCTAAATGTACAAAAATGAAGCACTTGTTGTACAAATTTAAGTGTGTATTATATTATATACACTGGTAATTGCATGTTAGCCTAATTAAAAATTAAGATGATTAATTGTCTATACTGACTTATATCCACACATTTGCTGGCAGATCCACATTTTATCACCCTTATGAGTATGTGACAGGAATCTGAAACCACAGACATCTAAAAGAATGAAAAAAATAAATAAAATAAATAGCCTGAGGGAAGAAAACACACACACACACACACACACACACAAACACAGCCAACTCTCTAAACATATATATTGATTTTTAATATTAATATCTATGAATAATGATAATCACTGGGCTATAGTTTCTATGTACTGGGGCACTGAAAAAGGGTAAATAAGGACTTACTCAGACTTGAACTTGGTAAATTTGGTAACCATTTTATGGATCTTCAGGGATTCACAGAAAAAAAAAGTGAAAATCTTGATATTTCTTGTAAAAGAAACTGCTGTTTTAGCCTGGTTGTCATTTATCTCTTGAAACCAGAAAAGCAGAGGATCTAGGCCCTGTTTGATGTCAAAACAGCCTTCTTCGTGTCATGCCCTGAGAACATGTAGCAGAAAGGTAGGCTACTCTTGTTAGTAAAGAAGGGCAAGGCTACGGTCGAATGACAAAGAAACATTCAAGTGTAAAGAACTACTTTAGGGTGAAATTACTTGTAATGCCACCAGGGGTCGCTAGAGGATCAAATAATTGTTGCCAATGCTCTGCTGGAGGTTTATGGTAATGCCAAGACTACGAGGAATGACAACTCATCTCGTTTTTGAAGTCTCATGCGAAAACTGGCAATGAGTCTTTCACATCGCTGTGGAGGAATTTTGGCCCACTCTTCTTTGCAGAATTGTTTTAATTCAGCCACATTTGGCGGGGTTTCGAGCATGAATGGACTGATTAAGGTCATACCAGGCACGTGCACAGGTAGGGCTCAACCTGTGCAGAGCACATGCCCTTTTGCCCGTACACTCACGAGTGCCCTTTTTTGGTGGTTTTTTTGTTTTAATCAATGCTATTGGTCACCCTTTACGCTGTCTGTCTGTTTTACAAATATTTAGCAAATGAAAGTTCTTAAAACGAGCTTGTGTAAATCTTATTCGATCCTCAAGCTGTCAGTAAGCTGATAACTCCCCTCTATATTCATTGAATCAACTGATGTTCCACAGCAGCCGCACAGTAGACAGCAGCTGAGCTGAACAAAGTTTTCTGAAGGGTAAATACATATCTTGTTGTTTGAATAAGTAATACTAAACACTATGTCTATAAAGGCTCATATTTTATTTATTTGATGTCTGACTGACTCACTGACTGAGACATGTGGGACGTCGCCTGAGAGAGAGGGCTAGCATTTGCCATCTAGTCATAGCCAATACATAGCCAACACTTAAATAGCCTGTGCATACAGTAGCATTTCATCTTTTATAAAATGCGATTTTCGATTTTTGATTTTGCGATTTTACCACAGGAAAAACTGAGCTCCGTCTATATAGCTACAAAACTAGTTTGTAACCTGTAGATGAAAATGTAATGCGAGCGCCGCTGCCGTTTTAATGACGGACAAAAACCAAAATTCACATTTGACACATTCGCTGGTCAAAAACATATATTGATAAGTAATACAACAACATATAATTTGTTTTACCATCGGAAAATCATAACAGGTGCGCCCCGCGCTGTTTCGTACTGGAACTTTCACAAAGCGACGAGTGATCCTCGTCACCTAGATAACATGTATAAGAAATTTCTTCTTTGATTTATGATTGCTGATACACTTAATTTATTAACATTTAGGCTAATCATGTTATGGTATACTATCCGCTCGTCCTCAATGTATAAAATGTAGTAAAACATGGTTTTACTACAGTAATGTAGTAGTAACTAAAAAAAATTACAGAAGATCAATGTGAAATCTTTATATTTTATCATGCAGAATGTAATTCATGATTCATTCCAAGGCTTCATTTATTTGATCCAAAATACAGCAAAAACAGTAATATTGTGTAATATTTTTACAATTTTAAATAACTGTTTTCTATTTGAATATATTTTAAAATGTAATTTATTTTTGTGATCAAAGCTGAATTTTCAGCATCATTACTCCAGTTCAGTACTCTTCAGTGTCACGTGATCCTTCAGAAATGGTTTTCACTGCAACTGTACTTTTCACACTATTTTTATTTATTTTTTTCATTGCTGGCTTATTTTAGGAAAAGTGTAGTGAATAAGAAACCTTCAAGAGACCAACATCCCTGGTCCACCACAGTATCAAATTTTTGCCAGGTAGGCTGGATACATGTTGGATATGTTATAGTAACGGTATGGCTATAGTTTCTTATAATCTGGAATTGAGTTGGACATAATTACTTAAATTGTATTTCAAAAAAGTTTGTCAAAAATACTTGACTCATTGCTCACCTTCCCTCTTCTCAATGTCATTCATAATCATGTTAACCAAATAATACAAATTAGCTTATAAAACCAAACAGAATAGCTAAAAAGAGAATACATATGGGAGAGGGACATCCCAGTGGATCACAGTGAAGTCATAAACATCTTCAAGCACATGGCTCACAGAAGGTTGCTGTTGTAATTAGGTTTAGAGAAGCCCTTAAAACCCTGTTAATCCATATTATCTAATTATCTAATATTATTATTATGGTTGTTATTTATTGTGAATAAATCTAAAGCTTTTGAGACTATTATTTTGTGTTATTGAATTTGTCATGAAGATGTGACCATTTCTTCCTTTTATGCAGGCTTACTAAATAATCTTGATATAAAAAAAAAGGAGGGGTGCCCTTTTTCAGTTTCAGCACATGCCCCTCAAAAGGTCTGTGCACGCCCTGGGTCATACCACAGCATATCAATCAGATTTAAGTCCAGACTTTGATTTGGTCACTCCAAAACCTTAATTTAGTTTTCTTGAGCCATTCAGAGGTGGACTTGCTGCTGTGTTTGGGATCATTGTCCTGCTGCATAACTCAAGTGCTTGAGCTTGAAGTCACAAACTGACGGCCAGTCATTCTCCTTCAGGATTTTCTGATAGAGAGCAGAATTCATGCTTCCATCAATTATGGGAAGTCGGCAGGTCCTGCAGCCCCAGATCATCACAATACCACCACCATGTTTGACTGTTGGTATGATAAAACCTGGAAAGGGGCAAAACCTTTTCACTGCACTGCACTGTAATAAAAAAAAAAAAAAAATATATATATATATATATATATATATATACTTTTATGAACAAAAGTATGGCAAATTATTAATAACTCATTTTATTTTTTCATAAAAACAATAAAATATGATTACTTGCAGCTGTTTTACTGCTGTAATAAAACCTGCTGTTCTCTTCTTATCAAATACATATTTTTTTAAATAAAAACTAAAAATCCATACCAAGTTGATGTGAAAAATAAGAATGTCTTTATCTCACCAATTCTCCTATAAACATCTCCCAGAAGTGAATGACACAATATGAAACAAAGTTAGCCTTTCTTGAAAGATTTGTGCCATCTGTACAAAATGTGAAAAAAAGTGACATGGAAGACTGCAGAAAGGGAGGAAAAACCCTTTCACATAGTTAAACATCTGCAGAAAAAAAAAGAATTAAAACATTCCTGTTCACATCATTAAATTCGTTGTAACACAGATACATTTTTACATAAAGACAATAGTATAAATACCCTTATAGGCATGAAATAATAGAACGCTCATAGTTCACATAGCCTACAAACATTAAGGCGATATTCAAAGACAAGCCTGAATGAAAGTCAACTAAAGAAAGCAGCTCAATACTGATTTCAAGGTCTCTTTACACTTATTCAGTAGCGCTCACTTGCATTTCAGCATAGTTGACATAATTCAAAGTATTGCTCAAGCCATTACGATATATAATACATCAAGCAAGACCCTTTCAGTTCAGTTTTGAAGAATCTTGACCCATTCATTTGGAAGTTCAATTGTTTTGGAAGTGTGGCACGCTTAAAAGATGAAATACCACCATGTAATTAATATATTTTTTTGTGTAAATGGACCTTTAAAATGTAATACATAATCACTGAAAAGGAACAAAACATCTGCGATAAAATCCAAAACATTTAAAAGAAGCATGAAAGCGCTCAAAATTCAAACTTGATACATCGCATAAGCAATACACCGCTGTATTTTAAATTAAATCAAAAGTTTGAAAAGATAAGTTTGAATTACCATATTTACATCAGAAAGATGTTAAAACCATTTGAGTGACGTTCTAAAGACAGAATTAGTAGAATATGTATAATACTGAATGTCAAAAAACACATCACAAGAAACACCCAATATCAACAGAAAAATACCCCAAAACTCATGAAAAGGGAATTTGTAGGAATATGTTTTTTTTTTTTTGCATTGTGACAATATTTTAATTTATTTTTTTTTTTTACTATTTGAATAATTATAAATTAAGGCAGTATAACAAATGCTACCATTCTGTAAAAATATTTTTATTCCCACGCTAAAATGAGAAAAGGTGTTTTTGTTTTTCTTCACATTATGGTAATGAGATTTTGAGTGAAAATGTGCTTTTGAAATCTTAATGATCCTAAAATGTGCCTCAAGCCTCTACAACTGATCCAGAAAGCAGCAGCGAGGGTTGTCTTCAATGAGCCAAAAAGCTCACGCTACTCCTCTCCTCATCAGGTTACACTGGCTACCAGTAGCCTCGCATCAAATTCAAGGTACTGATGCTTGCCTACAAGACGACCACTGGTGCAGCACCAATATACCTAAACTCACTAGTTTAAACTTATGTGCCCTCCAGAAGTTTATGCTTCTGCAAGTGAACAGTGCCTTGTGGTGCCATCCCAAAGAGGTTCAAAATCACTCTCACAGACCGCTTTCCTGGACTGCCCAGCTGGTGGAATGACCTTCCATCCAATCTCAATTCGAACATCCGAGTCTTTACTCATCTTCAAAAAAACATCTAAAGACTCATCTTTTTGCCAGCCCTTGACCAACTAATACTAGTACTTACCTTTTTTCTTTTCTCTTCTATTCTTGAGGGGAAAACACACACACACACACACACACACACACACACACACACACACACACACACACACACACACACACACAGAGCTATGTGTTCTGTACTAGACTAACTGAGACTTGTCATGGCACTTGTATACTGTTGTTGGTCTGATTGCTTCTATTGCTCTCATTTGTAAGTCGCTTGGATAAAAGCGCTGCTAAATGATTAAATGTAAATATTTAAATATGTTAGGCAGTAACTCAGTTTAATATTTTACTAATTTACTGAGGTGGCATCATTGTTAACTTACAAAAATGATGATAATTTGGTGCATGGCCGTAGCAGGCTTTGAAAATTAGTGAGGTCCAGGGGTTTCTATAATAACCCCTAATTATAGAACTGTGCTATAATAACCCTATAAATACAACTAATTATATTGTTACACTAACACTTGAAAAGAGACAGAAATGTAGATGTTTTTGAGGGATGCTCATTTTAAATCATACCCTATTTATTGCATCAAAGTTTGTTAATACTATATTTATGGGGTGGATAATTTTATCAGTTGTTTATTATTCATGCAAACATACATATTGCCCACCAAACGTGTTATTTTCGGATAGTCAAGACGACAAAAGACAAGACCCTGACAATCAGTTCCAGTGACGCAGAAGGTAAAAGCGTGGTCATACATATTTTGACGCGATTGACCCGGGTTCGAATCTGCCTTTTGGCTAACTTTTTTTCCCTTTTCAAATTTCAGATCACATCAGAAAAGCATTTATTTTCAATGAAAATGAAGTAAATAATCAAAAGTTAAGGTAGGTGTAGGGAGGGCTTTATTGTCCCAATAAGGTGGCATCCATTAAATTAGACTCAATAATTGCATACTGTTTTATAATGTACTAATACTGAAGTGCAGATAATTGACACTATTTGCAGTAAGTAGTATAAATAGCAGAAAATCCTGCTATTTTAACATAGTATAAATAGAATCTATAGATATTTGCACTTAGTGTAAATAGCATATCACTAAAAATGCTGCTATTAAATAGCGCTGCCTTTTCTGATTACTGCCAGACTAATGCCGCGATGCAATGTTGCCAGATGTTGCTATTAAAATAAACAAAAAACTGTAAATAAATAAAATAAACTGAATTTATTTAAAATATTTTGGAAATTAGATAAGATAAACTTACCACTGACCCTAAAACCGTAACTTCCTACTTTATTAACTTTCTAAAGTGTTAAATTTAGTGGAAAAACAAGTCATAAAACGCTTATAATATTCATTACCACAGACGCTAAACATTATGAATTATACATGCAGACATTCATATGAGCAGTCCAGCAGAAAATTAGCCAATCAGAGAACAAATTTTTATTTTCTAAACATGAAAATTTGGTGATAATTTAAAAATGTTTGTGAATCACAGTTGTGTATTCATTCTGATGTCAAATTAACGATCGCCTGAGCTTAAAACGCTGCTTGAGCGAGTGTCAAGATATACTAAAAATAATAAATACATAAAATTAGGAACATGTGTTAAGCGTGTGTTTATTTTGTTCTCAGTATTTTAATAGCATTTAATGATTATGAACATAAAAGCATGAAAAAAAAATGATCGATGAAACCACAAAGCTGAGCGAGGTATGTATAATTGCAATATAAAGTCATTTTGAGTATAATATGACTATTATTGCTATTAATATTATTTTCTATAATAAGGTACATGTAATATAAAAGTAGATATGACAATGTTTTGCATCAGCTCAATCTCACGCCAGGTGATCGTCACCGTCGAATCCGTTCACTTATTTGTTCACTCCTTCCTGATTTAGTGAACTCAACTACCACACACTATACAGGGATTAGTGAACGAGTGAACGATTTCAGACACAGCTTAGTTCTGCTGAAGATTTGAACAAGAACCTGTTTCTTGTACTTCAGTGTGATGTGTGTTATCTCTAGCGTGAACTTCGAGGAACTGCAGATGTGTGACTTTTCAGTTTCAAGACTACAACTTTAATCAGGAAATATTGTCATCTTCTGCTGTATCTCCAATTATACTGATAGCTGGCTACTGAACTAATGAACTCTTCAAACTAAAAATAATCAAGTTTTTTATTTGTATAGTTACAATATGCCAACACATTACAGTACAATACAAGAAAAAGAAATAGTTCCTGAAAGCACATAATATGCTTCATAAAATCTAACTAGTAAAGATTAGTGTGCGTGGTGTGAGAACAGATTCATCCACAACTCTTACATCAGTAAAAGCTTGTCTTATGTACAGAGACATGTTTCTCATGAGACAGAGAGAGAAATTTAAATAAACAGTCTGTATATAAAATGTAAGAGAAAAAAAGTAAAACATACATAAAAGTAAAATAAATGATGTAAAGAAATACAACAGGAAACAGGACCACTGATCTCTAAAATGATTTTATAGATCACTGATTTGAATCTGTGTACATGTAGCCCATAATAATTACATTTTAATTTTATACTTTCAGTTTATGTCGTTTGATATAGAAGTGCTAAATTACATTCACAGTTATGATCAGAAATATTTTAATAACTTCATTATGGACAAGTTTAATCTTGACATTATGATGATGAAGGTCTTACACTATCAGCCTCTTTCTCTCTCTGTTTCTCCTTTAAAAAATTGCAACAATAAACATTCAACATTACTTTGTGTACTTGTATGTAATTTGAAGGTCTAATCCTCTTCTACCTGTATGCATTAGTAATCATTTTTAAATTATAATCTACTTTTCTTCTGCTGTTGATTTCACAGGTTCCTCTTGAGCTTTAGACCAAGGTAACCATCCACTAATGTAGTTCACACCAGCACATATTCATTCTCCAGACTGTAAGGAGAGGAACCAGAAGAGAACAACAGTGTTGAGTGAAAATTAGTTACTATATTTTAATTAGTACAAAAAGACTGTAACAAAATATTTTTTATTTTTAAATATAATACATTTAAAAATGTATATGATGTTTGTTTGTTTGTTTGTTTGTGTGTCTGCGACAAAATGATGTTTACTCACAGTTTACAGTTTGAGTCTCAGAGCCGTCCACTGAGCTGCTGCTCTGAGTCTCCAATCATATTGTATCTCAGATCAAGCTCTTTTAAAAACTGCAGTGCTTTAGTGTCAGACAAAGACTGAGTTAAAGAAGAAACGCCTGTAATGCCACAATCATTTAGACTAGAAAGAGAAAGACAGACAGAGGAAGAAGATTATTTTCCCTTTAACCCAGAGTGTGATATTAACCCAGAGGACACAGACACGCTTTGTAATTTCTTAGCATCATTTTGTACTAGACAAAATCACAGTCACTTCAACAGGAGACCATGTGATGAGGAGTTTCACATAATGGATTTCCACTGGCAGAGAAATTCCCAGTGTTTCCTTTCATTATTTAAACCATTGTGGTCCGCCATAGTCTAATTTGTCCCACCAGAGTTTAATAATGAACCAAAATCTTTTAAAGCTGTCATTAACATAAACTGCTTCAGCAATGAATGCATCACTCTCAGACAGTCAGTGAACAGCTGTGAGTGAAGGAGACAGACTGAATGAATCTGCAGTTCACTCTCTGACAGTAGATGGAGCTCAAGGAACAGAGATTTCCCGAAAACCCCAGAAACACAGCAGACTGCACTACTTTCTGTTCCTGATGCACTTTTTCATGACTGTTAGTGATGTTACTGTTACTGAGGTTCTTTGTGCCACAGTGCATATTTAAAGGTAATCGGTAATGAAATTATTTTCCACAAATATAATGTGAACTCAGACTCTTTGTGAGATATTGAGTAAAAGTGTTTTAGTTAAATTGCAATGTTGAAATGATTTTAAGCATTTTTAAGCACATTCCTCACCTCAATCTCTCCAGTTTACAGTCTGAATCCTTCAGTACATCACATAAGTGATTTACTCCTGTGTTTTCTATTTGATTCTCACTCAGATCCAGTTCTCTCAGGTGTGAAAGGTTTGATTTCAGAGCTGAAGTCAGGATGAGACACTGTTTCTCTGTAATACTGCATCCACGCAGACTGAAGACAGAAAGAGAAAAGACAATGAATCAGATCCATGTTAAGTTTATGTGAGTTAAATGCATCATAACTAAATGTCATCTATCACACTAATACACCAGCAGAAGCATGAAAAATATATTATAGAACTATAAACCAATTCCTAGCCAGGATTTGAGGATACTAGATTCAACCCAAGTTTATACAATCATCACTCAGTCAAAATATGTTATAAATGTAGATCTGATTTTGTGAATTATAAATGTAGAACTGATTGAAAACATTTAATGGACTATTTTCACATTCTTAACGTGAGAAAAATCACAATCTCAATTTAAAATCATTTTAGTGTAGGTTACTGTTCTTTCATTTTTAAATGGAATATAAGTATATTAGGTGAAGAAAGCAAGTCAAGTTAATTTACTGCATGCAGGTGTAGTCTGTTACTGTTGATATTATAAATCACAGTAGTGGACGCCTACTTGGGTTTCTGAAATCGTGTTTTGACAAAGTTAAAATGAGGATAGAAAATTATAAATTTTACAAACATTTACAAACTTTTTTTGGGGGCCTTGTGACTTCAGCATCAGTGTTATAGAAGCCACTTAATTCTGTCAGAATATAAGGCTCGCAAAAAAACATTATTATTTTTTTTTTAAATGACGTTGATTCGATATCAATTGTCTAAAGCTGTGAAGCGATCTTTTCTGATATTTATTTCAGCAAACATTTAAAAGATGATTTGATAAATGTGAATCTTTTCATTAGTCTCCTCCACTAGATGTCACGCTCTTATTTACCTTATGCAATGTCACAACAGAAAGCCTGTCACTCAGAATGTAACGTTAGCTGCGGACGTTCTGAGGACATTCGTCCGAGCCAGTTTGAGAACGTCCCTGTTTGGTCCTTCATCTGCCATTTCCATTACAACACTTGAGAAATCCAGTGCCTACATGCGTGCCTTTATCACCAGACCTGACCAGTGTTGGGGAGTAACTAAATTACGTAATTTAATTACAAAATAAATGTAACTGTAGGGGGCTGCAACTGTAGTTGTAACACACGCTGGCTTGAATATTTCCACACATGCTAGCATAACAAAATTTACTGTATTTATTAGTTACTATCAACATTATCTAGAAATAATGTGCCAAAATTCAAAAATCTTTTGAAGATATCGCTAAACATTTGTTTTACCATAGTGAAATTAAAATTCTGGCTTAGGCTAAGTAAACTGTTCATCTCAGTTTTTATTATTCATTTAAAATAAGACAAATCTGCTATTATTTTAATCTCCAATCTGTTATTATACGTTTTTAATGCTTTGATAACTAGCAGAAGACACTAACCAGTTTTAAATTCCAGTTGCACAGATGGGGCACATTACACTGCGTTACAATGTGCTATTCTATGACATTAGCGAGTAATTTACACTGTTTACAGAAACAATGAGAAACAGGTGAATAAAGACTGACAGTCAATGTTTAATGTTTAGAAATGATTATTTCAAGACATGTAAAGCATGTTTGCTCGTTATGTGCATGGCTGCAATGTGTTCATTGTCAAACTCTAAAATCAGATTATTTTTAATTCTTAAAAAAGCCATTATTTTATTTAAAAAATATATATATATTAACAAAATATTTTAGTTTGTCTTGTATTTTTTTTTCATTCGATCAGATAACATTTTAAGCTGTCATATGGTCATGTAATAACGGTGCCCCTCAGCTGTTACATTGTATTGCATTGCATTGGGGCATGTTGTCACATTACACTTCCATTTTTGAGGGTAAATAAAGAAAAAAAGTATACACTGTAATTATGAAACAAAGTGACATATTTGTACAAAACAGGTGTAAAATTACTGTGGATAAAAAAATTATATTCTGAACCCCATCTGGATGTACACAAACTGAGAAAGTCAAAAGTGTTACTTTGTGCCCTGCTCTCCCCAAATCTGTTACAGTTAGCCTACTGAGAAAAAAAAAGTTAAATTACAGTTTAAATTACAGTTACTTATGAAAATGTTAATGATTAAAATGGGAGTTACATCTGAATATTTTACACATATACATATTAAAATATGAGACACCAATGTTTCAGGAGTTGAAGACACAGACTATGACACATGCTTATTCCATAACTGTTTTATTTCCTATTTTGGTTTATGTATATGAGTTTTTTTTCCCAAGCGTTTCCTGTCATAGCAATGCAAAGATTTGATTTCAAAAACAGTATCATAGCTATTAAACTATATCTTATGATTTTAAATCTGTATTTAACCTAAAAAAGATCTCAAAGTAAACAGAGGTGCTAAAGTCTGATTTTGAGGAAATTAATTTAATTTAAGTGGATAAAGTATGCAAGCCTTGTGCATCATAGGGAATAATATTTAGATATTTTTACTGTTGGTTTGATACCTCTATCTCAAACAGTGTCAGAGTTTAATTTAAGTGGGTACAGTATATAAAACATATGATAAATATTGATTCAGTACTGAATATAAAACATTAAAGGCATAATCTGAAAAACCAAGCCTTGTGCATCATAGGGAATAATATTCTGAATATTTTACAGTTGGTTTAATACCTTTAGATCAAATAGTGTTGTCGTTTAATGGATTTATATTATTGCATACATTATTGCATTTTTGCACTTTATATTATTGCATATTGTTGTTAGTTTGGGCTCAAAACATAACAGCTGCAAAGAGTTTAATTGGCAAAAAAACGAATGTCCAATGAATTTCAAACATCAAACTAATTTTACCGCCATCCATTCGCAGAGGACATTTAGGGGTCCTGGGACCTTTTGTGTTAGCTGGGATGGTGCAACTCACTGTTTTGTTTACATAGGCTGGACGACACTCGCATTGTTTTTAACCTCTGTCGTCTCACTATGTTGATATGAATACAGGAATTTCATCCCCAGCTGCTCTGAGAGTCACTTCATTAGCATTTTATTGTTTAATTTGACAAAACTAATGTCATATCACATACACAGTAGCTGCAAGTTCCTTAAGGCAAACCGTCAAAATAAAACTTTATTTGAACATGAAGAAACTGTCAAAAATATATTACTATTTAGCAGTCTTAAGACTCAATGTAACAACAACGCTACTACTACTAATAAATATTAATAATTCTTTATTTTTAAATGAATAATTAAATTTGTTTTCTTTTCATTTTAACAGTAAACCTCTGTTGTGCAGCACTTTGTTTGCAAAAAAAAAGGATAAATTAAATTGTTTTATGCCTTCATCTGATTACCAGAAAAATTAAAAACATAATGTTATATGGTCCCTATTATTGTTTAAAAGGACCCTATACAAAAAAAAAAAAAAAGTTTTAAAATACAGTCCTGTGGCTCTTATTTTTTTTTTTATAAAGTCACCATTTGTAAACTGATTTTTACTGTTCATTTTTTTTTTAGAAATTTCAAAAGCATTTGTATAAAAACTATATTCACTGATCATACTAAAAAATTGAGAATTGAATCTAGAGCTTGGAATCGAATCGAATCGAATCGGGACATCTGAATCAATACCCAGCCCTATCAGAATAATCTATTGTCATGCAAGTTTTGTCCAGCTCACTTCTGTCTCATTTTGCAGCAAATTTTTTGTCAGATTTCAGCACATAAATCTTTCAGCTGACAGAAATAATAAACCATCAGTCCATTAGCTCATAGTACTTTTGAATCTTTCTTTAGAAGGAAATGCAGAAAATTCAGTGCTATACATTTAGTAACTTGTGTCCTGTTGTCTTAATAAATAGTACATTTATATCACAGTGTAATTGCTGCACAGAGTAATGATGATACTAACTGTAGTTTCTCCAGCCTGCATTGTGAACTGCTCAACAGAACACCAAGGTTTTCAACTCCAGAGTCTCCTAGTTTATTCCCACTGAGGTCCAGTTCTCTCAGGTGTGATGGGTTTGATTTCAGAGCTGAAGTCAGGAAGACACACTCTTCCTCTGTAATACTGCATAAACACAGACTGAAGACAGAAACAGAAAAGACAAAGGTTCAGATCCTTAATGGTGTCTTATAAAAGAGCAACAGAAGGCATATAGTCAGGGGTGCACATAAGTGGTCCGTAGGTCCGCATGCGCAACCAAAATAAAAATGAGCGATATAAATAAGTTCTGACAACGCATTTACGCACCGACATGGTTGACAGCAGTTAATACACAATTACCATTTTAGATCGACAAACTGTACTATATAAGATTTCTTTTCAACCTGAACGCATAAATCTAGGCTATCCCATGCCGTTTTCAAAGCACAATCAAAACTGTGACATTCATTCACTGACGCTCTTTAATCAGCAGCTGCGCTAAATCCGAAGCGCGTATACTTACTTGCCGGCAACCCGCCAAAATAAAAGCCTGCTGATTTTAAGTTTGAGAATGATGAAAAATTATTTATTTTAGACGCTTTTATCCAAAGCGACTTACAGTTGGGGAATACATAAAGCGATTCTTCTTAAAGAGGCAAACAAAGAAAGTAGTAGTAAATATTAGCATTTTATTTTTAAGTTTACTATAAAATAATTGTATTTGTATTATATACTAGGCCTACCTTTTATTTTTAATAATATTATCACACATTATTATTTAGTTAATTATTTTATTTAAAAAACTAAATAAATAAAGTGCAATAATATTATAACTATTATTAATTCATTTTTTATAGTTATATTTAATGGGTCCGCTTATATGCAGTGTGAGGACCAAACCAAATCTCCAGGTTCTCTTATGAGTACCAGGCTGAAAAAATTATCGCACCTGCATATAGTCCTCCATATAGTCTTGAGTTGCCATAATTTAACTGTTTTTAATTGTTTTTAAGTTTCAAATGCCAGAAGCTGTTGTTTTCTTCTCACTCATTTTTAAAAAAACTAGAGACATACACTTCTTTGTCTCTCATCTATTGTTGCAGCAATTGTAAATCTCCTAATATTTCTGCAGAACATGTACACAACCAGAACAGTTTATTAAATACTTTAAATTAAACCGATTATTTCCTAGTTACAGCGTGTCTACACCAGACATGACAAAGCGACCGTTGAAAATCATTTTAAATTTGTGTCATGATCGTCATGAATAGAACACAGCAGCAGTTTACTGTCAGGCATTTTGTGTCGTAGCATCCAGTGTAGACAGCATAATAGATTATATTGTATTTTGTCCGTCCGTGTAGACACGGTGTTAGACAACTATTATTACGTTTGACCAGTAGAGAAAAGAGTTGCAGTACAGATGCAGTGCTACAGTTTAAATACTGTAAACTGGACCTGTTTAACTAAACAGTGATTTTAATCTCTCTGTAGTTGTTGTACAGTATAATGATACTACGCTAGTATTTCCAGTTTGCATTGTGGGTTCTTCAGTAGATCACTGAGGTTTTAAATCCAGAGTCTCCTAGTTCATTCCAGCTCAGGTCCAGTTCTCTCAGGTGTGATGGGTTTGATTTCAGAGCTGAAGTCAGAGCAGAACAACCTTCATCTGTTATATAACAGTATCTTAACCTATATTGAGAGAAAGAGAAAAGCAGAAAATAAAACATTCTGTAAAGACATAGAAAGAGAGATCATCTTGACTTCACCAGATCACAAAATACTCAGACTCTTTACAATATACAGATTATAAAGTGTCTTTGTTTAAAAACTGTTGAAGTGACTTTAATCATTTTGATTCTTGTATGTGAATGTTACTGACCTCAATCTCCAGTTTACAGCGACATCCTTCAGTGTTTCAGATACATGCTTCATTCCTTTGTCTTCTATTTTATTCTCACTCAGGTCCAGTTCTCTCAGGTGTGAAAGGTTTGAACACAGAGCTGAAGTCAGGATGAGACACTGTTTCTCTGTAATACTGCATCTATGCAGACTGAAGACAGAAAGAGAAAAGACAATGAATCAGATCTATGAAGATCAGTTAAGGTTTTGGAGGATTTGGATCGTTTGCCTGACTGTAATTTGTCATCTGAAAGTCACACATGAAATTCTCTTGAACAGTATTTACGTTATAAAGCATTACTTCTATTCCAGATGCAGTCGCTTCGTCAATTTTAAGACTGGTTCTTCTATTTCAATGTCACCTTTGCTCACGGGGCAAAT
Source organism: allo-octoploid hybrid of Carassius auratus x Cyprinus carpio (assembly GCA_024542945.1). Classification (NCBI taxonomy): domain Eukaryota; kingdom Metazoa; phylum Chordata; class Actinopteri; order Cypriniformes; species allo-octoploid hybrid of Carassius auratus x Cyprinus carpio. The sequence continues at coordinate 8,945,938 of CM045074.1, forward strand.
GTGTTTAGATCTGCTGTTCTCAACTACATACAGCAAGGTTACCTTATTTAACTACATTAGTTAACAAGAACTAATTATGAACAATACTTCTACAGCATTTAAAAAAAAAGCTGTATCTCTAACATGTTCATTCTTAACATGAACAAGCAACTAACATGAAAGATTATTCTGATCACCTTTTATTTATTAAAGTAGTGCTGTATGTGTGCTTGCTGCAATTAAAAAATAAATAAAAAAATAAAACTGTGCCTGAATTTAAGCAGGACTGGAGGATTAAGGTGAACTTCAGCTGATAAAGACTGGTGGTCGATCTGTTGATACATCATTAATTTGCTTTGTTCTGAAACAGGCACTAAATTGTTTAAATGTTGCATTTGTGTTTTGAGGAGTTTGTGGAGTTCTGTAAGAAAAACATTGCTCTCCTCTACAGTAACTGAAATAATTAATAATGAACCATGATCAGACTGACTTGGCCTTCTGCTTAAAGCTAATTGTCATTTTAAAAATAGTTTTTAATGGCCTGTTTATTTTAATACTTCACATTGTGAAACAAATAAGAAAATAGTTTTATCAAGTACATATTAAATTGTGAAATCCTCACATCAGTGTGTTGAGTGTACAGTGTTTATCCTGCAGTAGAGCAGAGATCTGATTCACTCGTGTCTTCTAGTTCATGTTCACTCAGATTCAGTTCTCTCTGGAGTAACGGGTTTTACCCACAATTCCTTTCACATACTGACAGGCTTCATCTGCAGCAGGACTTAAAACCTGGAAAAGGTAAAGCAGGATTCATTTTAATTCTGAAATAAATATACACTGCCTTAAAAAACATTGTTGAAACAGAAATCATTATTGTTCCTAATGAAAAGCTCTATTTACTGTTTTACTTTGAACATAAAGTATTATTGTTTGACATCCAAATGTCAAAAACAGTGATGTCAAAAAACAGAAACAGTGCAAATGTCATGAGGAGCAGAAGGGCAAAAGATCTTTCTAGACACAGCATGTTTGTGAAGAACTGGAGACTCATAGATCTGCTGAAGAGTGATACAGTGTTAAGAATCTGGGCTTGATGGAAATTAAACTACAGTGTGTTCAGAAAAAGTTAGTAACAAACTACAGGGTATCAGCACATTTAGTGGCTCAAAATGTCTATTTAAACAGAACTGTAGCTACAACACAACAATTTGTCACCAACAACACAGTACCTCAGATGCACCAAATCAAAGCTTATTGTATTATTGTATTAATAGTATTATGTATGAATATTTAGCCTGCATGTAATTTATTTTGTATTATCTCATCACATCTCACCTCAGTGTCTTCAGTGAATAGTTTGGATCCTGTAGTAAATCACTGAGCTCCTTCACTCCTGATGGTCCAGGATCATTTCCTGTGAGATCCAGCTCTATCAGGTGTGAAGGGTTTGATCTCAGAGCTGAAGCCAGAGCTTTATAACCTTCTTCAGTGACACTGCAGTTTGAAAGACTATTTGGAAAAAAAAAGTTTTATAATAATCAAAAAGTATTATGTGATTTATAGAAATAAAAACAAATTTCTTACTGTTAAAATATAAACTTTATTATGAAAAAAGTTACATGCAATCAATGATAATTCAACTCACCTGAGTTTCTGCAGTGTGCATTTTGTATTTTCCAATCCAGTCTGGAGTTTCTTTATTCCTGAATCCTGCAGATTATTGTTGCTCATGTCAAGTTCTTTCAGACTGGAGTTTGATCTCAGGACTGTAGCGAGAGCTGAACAGCTTTCCTCTGTTAGACCACACTTCAGACTAAAATGAAGAACAGGAGAGGAATTTACAAAGTACTTTATTATGGTCTTTGGTCACTGTGCAGTTTATCTCATCTCTACAAGATACTTTAAATGAGAACCAATAAATAAACTCAATACTCACATCAGTGTGTTGAGTTTACAGTGTTTATCCTGCAGTAGAGCAGAGATCTGATTCACTCGTGTGTCTCCTAGTTCACATTCACTCAGATTCAGTTCTTTCAGGAGTAATGGGTTTTACCACAATTCCTGTCACATACTGACAGGCTTCATCAGCAGCACGATTTTTTAAAACCTGAAAACAGGAGAAGTACACTGAAATTTCACAACTGTACATTGCAGAGCTGCCTTCTACAACGAGATGAAGATCAGGAGACAATGAAGATCATCTTGATACACTTTGTACGCTTTTCACACCATGAATGCAACATAAAAGACAGTTTTGTGGAAAACTGCCTCTTTTTATATAAAAGCTTGTAATTAAATTTACAAATATAATCCAACATAACCATTAAACTCAAATCATTGCAAAATAAATAATGAATTTATTAAATTATTTAAATATTTTCACAAATCATAGTTCTTATTTATTAAAAAGGAATTGAATTCAAAGGTAAGATGTGGTAAATTAATGTAGATGTAGGTACATGTAAATGTTGCACACAGAGATAAAAGATGGTTTGACAGTTTAATTGCATTTCAGCTAAAATCTTAAATTTATTGCACTTAAGGATACTCACCTCAGTGTCTTCAGTTGACAGTTTGGATCCTGTAGTAAATCATTGAGTGCTTCACTCCTGATTGTCCAGGATCATTTCCTGTGAGATCCAGCTCTATCAGGTGTGAAGGGTTTGATCTCAGAGCTGAAGCCAGAGCTTTATAACCTTCTTCAGTAATACTGCAGTTAGAGAGTCTATAGAAAATAAAAACATGAATTAAACGCAAATACATCCAGTGCACAATCACAATTAATGTATGAGTTGATTAGAATAAATGAATGCATGGTTCTGATCAGCTACAGATGTTGATTATTTTGAATAACTGCACAGCTAAAGTAGCTCCAGACAGGTCTTGACCACATTAAAGTTTCATATCACTTCATCAGATTACTTTCCTTAAAGCCTACAACAGCAAAAGAACCAAAACCCTGAAGATAATGACCAAGAAACCAACAGGATAAAAAAAAAAATAATAATAATAAAAAAATGAAATGGCACTTCTTATTCAGGCTAAGAACCATTTATTCATTTGTTTATTGCTTTATATGCATTAAAAAAATCAATTGGTTATTTTAGAAGCATGAAAACAACAACAACAACAAGAAAAACAGTTTTTCAAACTGGGAATACATTTTATACAGAAAGGGAGCAAAGAACATCCCCATCACTGAAGCCTTCAATGACTAGCATGAGTTCTGTCCTCTAACAAAAACTCTTATTAAAATCAAAGTGATGCAAAATGATGAGTGAGTGCATGCCATAAACTGAACAAAGTCTGACATTTTCACTAATCTAAACACCTTTGAGTTTGGCACTACATGTATATGCTCATCAGAAATGTTTGCTTATTTTAGTGCCATTTTTTGCCCCAAGTCTCCATTAATTTCCAACCCTACTTGGGTTATGTACAGTATAAGGAAGATACTTAAGTAAGTAGGAGACTGATTTTGACATTATGTGCTTTGTTTTATATTTCATCCTTAACCTAGGAAAATATAATTGTGAACAAATGTAATAGCTATTTTATTTATTTATTACTGTGATAAGAGACAACACTGTTATTAAAATGCACAAATGTGTTCTCAATGCAAAGTTAGTGAATGAAAGCCACTGTCTACAACAAAAACAACATAGTATTATGCAATTATTTCCACTATTGGAGGTGAACTGATTAAAACCTAGATATACATACTGTACATACATACATATATGCTGAATTATGGTGAAATGTACTCACTTGAGTATCTTCAGCTCACACACAGGATGCTTCAGTCCCTCACAGATCTCTTTGACTCCTGAGTCCAGCAGGCGCTGTGGTTCAGGTTCATCTCTTTCAGGATGGTTTTGGTGGAGAGAACAGTAGCTAGAACTGAACAGCTTTTCTCTGTAAGCTCACAATTATTCAGCCTGAACAGAAAAACAGCATTATTTATTAGTCAGCACATATTCTACAAACAATAAATCAACAATTCATCATATTTTGCTCACACATACAGTATGACTGATAGTCTAATAATGCTGAAACACAATATATACGTATAAACTCATGTTGACTCACTTCATTTTCTCTACTTTGTTATGAGAGTCCATCAAAAGAGCAGAGAGTTTCTCTCCATCTAGATCTCCTAATTTATCTTCACTCAGATCCAGTTCTGTCAGTAATAATGGACTTTTATCCAGAACTTTAGTGAGGTACTCACATGCATCCTGTGCAGCAGGACTTTTCAAAACCTACAGGAAGTAATTACAGATAAGATAATAGTCCAGTTGTATGCCTTTAGGAGCTCTCATTCTGAATGAATCTCTAAACAGAGTAGAATAATTAACTACAAACATTGGTCTCAATGAATTAAACTATTGCCATTTTCATGTATGAGCAAACACCAGTAACAGAAATTACAGAAATGTATTTCCACTTATTACTTCTTTACACATAAACAGAACACATAAAACAGCATATCTTTAATTACAGCAGATTATCAAAATATATCATGGCCAAATATAATACTATAAAAGGATAATGTAACATAATTTGTCTAAACACCGTGACACCAGCTGACAAATACACTTAATCATCATCAGATATTCTTGTGAACACAAATATAGCAAAACTACTTATCTGTGAAAATATTACTGTAAAATCCATTATCATTGCTATAATAATAACTGAATTTTCCCAGTGATCAGCCAATAATATCTGATCACCTAAATATTGTGCACCTCTACTCCAATGTAGTATTAATGTAAAATGTGTGAGAATGTGGTTGAAGTATTACAAAACTATGACAAAACTGTTACAAAAAATTAAAAAACATCAGTGTTTTTTGAAATATCTGAAAGCTTTATTACCGGATGGTCTTTAATGAACACTGTCCATCCTGTAGTAAATCATTGAGCTCCTTCACTCCTGATTGTCCAGAATCATTTCCTGTGAGATCCAGTTCTATCAGGTGTGAAGGGTTTGATCTCAGAGCTGAAGCCAGAGCTTCATAACCTTCTTCAGTGATACTGCAGTCTGAGAGTCTGTATATTAAAGAATTTGTTAAGTACTGCATGATCTACACTAAATAAGCAAAAGCATATAAAGTGACATCATTTAAATCATAAGAAAAAACTTTAAGAAAAATGAAACTAATTATTATTCAGCATCACATTAGTTCAGGCAGGCCATGTTAGTCAAGCTTGCATAAGCGACAGTCAGCTGTTCCTGACATGTACCAATCCAGTGTTGACACCTATCACATGCGGTCTATTTAAATTCCCATTCTTCAGCGCTCTTTTCCATCTGCTTGCAAATCTAACTGTTGCAGCATGTTTCAGAACATCTGAAATCCACATCTAAAATAAGTGAATGCTCTTTTAATCCATTTTTAATCGCGGCCACTGACGGCGAAGTGTGGATATATTATTGTTGGGATTTATATTATATTGTATTGTGGGGTTTGGTTGATGTGGGAGGGTGGAGTAAACTGTGTTAAGGCTTGTGTAGAAAACTCACAGCAGTACACGTGTGATGTTTCACGTTTGCAGTGCCCTTTTACAGCCCTTTATATTTGACGCATGTGTGTTAGAGTGAAGTGATGCACTAATGAGTATAGTTTTATGAATTGTGAGTGGGTTTATAGCATGTGTTTGATGCATTTTTATATATTTGATACCAGTCAAACTTAAATTAGACATGTGTTAATAAAAGGATTCCTATTTCCTTAGTTTGGTTGTTGTTGCTCAGACTCCTATCCCGGACCTAACCGGCTAACAAAGGTGGTGGCAGCAAGTTAATTAAAAGTGAACTTAGTTGGTCCTGTATTACAAGAAAAGATATAGAACCCAACAAATATTACAGTACCACACATACTGTAGAACCAATATAGCTCTCAGCAGTTGATAATTATATCATCATATTGCCCTAATTTCTTAATGTTAAAGCATTAAGGGAAATAACCGTAGCCTAAGACCCTCTGTAATTCAGCTCTGAAATTAGTTATATTCTGATATAAAAAGTTTTACTATACTTAAATGGAAAATACATAATTTCTCACAAAGTGTTGCTTAACAATGAATCAAATGAGCGTTGCTTTATAAACACAGAGTGCTCGACGAGCTATCACACAACATTTCCAAGCGGGTTTTATTATGAATCTGTAATAATTAATACAAATGACAAAGGTAAATTTTGGGTTGTTGTTATTTTCATTGAGCTATTCACTATCATCGTTGTTTCTAAGCTGAAAAGCAGTAAATTGTGCTTCATTTATTGCATCAGCTTTCTGCTCGGTCATGAGAGAGCAAATATGACATTTCATAACACAGCAAGTGTTCTCCATTCTAATTGTGTTAATTGTATAACTGAAATTTTAACTTCTACGTCCTGTTACCCAGTCTCTACTGTAGTGTCTGTGTCTACAAATCACAGAATGTCAGCGTTGCGACATCATGTTCCCATTCTCAAGACTACGACTATTTGATGTGATTACATAGATACAAAGTAATCGGTTTAATCACGTTTAATGGCGGATCTTAATTTTGTTCGTTTTATAGAAGGCTATCCCACTCCTCTCAAACCAATTACCATTTTGGTTTGGGCAATTTTATTACAACTGAGGTGTTTATATGGAGCATTTTCATTCAGATTGGACTGTTATTCTAAGTTTTCCGAAGGGTGTATGCTTCCCTGCTGGACTACCACCCACAATTATTCAATTTACAGCATTAATGCATATTACATGCTCCTCGTAGCTGCAAGGGTCGTGTCTTCCCCTTTACAATCACACATTTGCTTTAAGCATTTTGAGAAACATGCTTGTTGCACTCCTTGCTTCTTAACTTGGGGTGATGCTTCCCCTTAATGTGATTTTACAGCATGTTAGACACTTAAAATTGGATAATATACAAACTGCCATCGATTAGACTGCTGCTGCTAGGTGTATTCATCCCCTGTACATTCAAATATTTGCATAAGCAGCTTAAGCAACATGCTTGTTGTATGCTCCCTTTCTGTGATGCTTCCCCATAAATATAGTATTAAGCCAATATTTCCCATGCTGGCCATTCAAATTGCATCAGTTGTGTTGGGGAGTTTTGGCATATGGTTGTTTTGGGGTTGTCTTCTGCTTCTCCGCTCTGTCCAAGCATGGCTGCATGGACAGACATGTGGAGTGTTGCCCTAGAACATAATCATACCGCCAACACTAAGTGTATGCAATATAATTGTCATAAATATACTTGACTAGTCATGCTTGCATCAGCCGACAGTCAGCTGTTCTTGACGTGTACCAATCCAGTGTTGACACCTATCACATGCGGTCTATTTAAATTCCCATTCTTCAGCTCTCTCCATCGCGATCGCTGCTTGAATTAACTCCCTCTTCCAACCACAACTCCACCAACTGAACCTGTAATCCCATCTAACTTTTGTTTCTTCTTTACAGTCACTTCATTGGAAGCATTCTTTATCAGGTTTAGTTTACAACTCATGTAATTGTGAATTGTATTATGTATGCATATAATGGTTCTGTTCTGTCCCCAGGCAGGTTTGTCTTGTTGTTTCCCACTCTGTCCAAGCATGGCTGCATGGACAGGTGTGTGGAGTGTTGCCTAGAACATAACCATACCGCCAACACTAACTGTATGCAATATAATTGTCATAAATATACTTGACGAAGTGGTCCTGATTGAACTTTATTTTAAAGTAATTATAAAAATGCATTGCCTTGGAAATTGTGAAAATGTGTTCAATGCATTTTAATTTGTAAAAATCTCACTACACAGATAAGCAACAAATTAGATTTAAATTAGATTAGAAATTAATATTTCATAGAATAAAGATAGCAATGTACAAAAATCATTTCAGCCTCCATGGACATTTATAAATGTATGTTATCATGTAGACATATAAATAAATGAAGATAATCACTTTAGTTTCTCTAATCTGCATTGTTTGTTTTCCAGCAGATGACAGATCTTCCCAATTCCTGAGTTTCCGAGTTTATTTCCACTCAGATCCAGCTCTATCAGGTTTGAAGGGTTTGAATTAAACGCTGAAGTCAGAGCAGCACAACCTTCTGCAGTAATACTGTTATCATTCAGCCTGCAGAGAAAGAAAAAGAGAGGAAATATTCTTCAGTTTATCTCAAAACCTTTTTAATGAACAGCAATGACATTCTTCATTGCTTTTGCTTGTATTGTTGTTATTTGTAAGCTGTCCTTGTATCTGCTAAGTTACTAAATGCTAAATTTTCATCTTAACCAGTTATTGAATGTAAAACATAAAATAAAATGTTATATATTAAAGATACTTCAGCTTCACTTTATATTAGGTGTCTTTGACTACTATGTACATCAAAAAAGATTCATTGTTAGGTACAATGTACTTATTGTGCTCAAGGTAATATAAATTACATCTGTTCATCATATGAAGCAATCAAGTCTCTTCAGAAAATTTGTACTAAACCAATCAGTTCATATGGATTAGTTTTATGATCTTTTATTAACTTTTGAAGCATCAAAATGGTAGTTGTCCAGACTGTCAATGGAGGGAAAGAAATTGCTCAGATTTCATTAATTAACTCAAACTCAGCACACCGAAAAAAAAAAAAAAAACGATAGGTGCGTAGGGAAAAATAGTCCAACAACACTGTTGGATCAAAATATAAAAAGATACAATCTTGCATCTTTTTATAATTCAGATGTACAAAAAAAAAAATCTTAATTTGTGTTCTGAATAAGAAGTCTCAGGAGTTTGGAATGACACGAGGGTGAGTAAATGATTACAGAATCCCTTTAAATGTGACACATACATAAAAAATACATTCATGCATTTTGCAAAATTTTGATGCTGCTTAAATTGTCTCCATTTTTAATCATGCTGTATTATCTGCTCCACAAAATCTCATATATCTACTGTTCTTTACTGAAGCTCTTCTGCACCTATACCTTTCTGGCAGTCATTTGACTTGTGCCTGGTGCTGAGGCAAAGTTGAAGTGCACGCATAAAACATCTGTGATGTGGCTGTAAAGAGACTGTTCTAAATCTAAATAAGTCAAAAACAGCAGTTGTGAGCAGGTGGCCAAGAGAACTTTATCAATTTAAATGTTAGTACATAGTGGCTGATGACACTTAATATAAAGAGGGCCTAATACTTCCAAAACAAAGTATAAATTTGAAATGTATGTGAGATACTCACTGAAGTTTGTTGAATTGACAGTGTTTGTCCTCCAGTACAGCAGCAGATAATTCACAAATTTGATATAATTTGATGTAATTCTAGTCACATATTGACAGGCTTCATCTGCAGCAGAACTCAAAAATCTGCAGAAGAGAAGATGAAGTAGGAATCAATTCAACAGAACTTTGTGTAATTAATAGTCAGCTTTTAAAACAGCACAATTAGTTTTGGAACAAAGTTAGTGAAATAAAATTTCTATGAATAATTCACCTCCATATCAGGTGAATTTTGTATCATGTGTATCATTATTTTGTATCATTTCATCATAACTCACCTCAGTTTTAGTTTACAGTTTTTAACCTGTAGTACATCATTGAGCTGCTTCACTCCTGATTGTCCAGGATCATTTCCTGTGAGATCCAGCTCTATCAGGTGTGAAGGGTTTGATCTCAGAGCTGAAGCCAGAGCTTTATAACCTCTCAGTGATACTGCAGTCTGAAAGTCTACAGAAAAGGGATTTGAAAATCAGATTGAAATTTATTATACAGTTAATATCACTGCAAAATATCAGTAATATCACTTTCTCTTCCTGATTAGTGAAGAAAAACAATCAAAATGATTGATTGAACTCACATGAGTTTCTCCAGTTTGCAGTTTGTATTTTCTAATCCGAGTTTCTTCACTCCTGGATCCTGCAGATGATTGTTGCTCATGTCAAGTTCTTTCAGACTGGGGTTTGATCTCAGGACTGTAGCAGAGCTGAACAGCTTTCCTCTGTTAGACCACACTTACGCAGACTAAAATGATGAACAGGAGAGAATGAATTTACCAGCACAAAGTTCTTGATTCCAACATTTAGAGATTACTGAGAATTATGCTTTTATTACCTGATGCTTTTAACATACTTATATACAATAAATGAACACAATACTCACATAAGTTTATTGAGTTTACAGTGTTTATCCTGCAGTAGAGCAGAGATCTGATTCACTCGTGTGCTTCTAGATCACGTTCACTCAGATTCAGTTCTCTCAGGAGTAACGGGTTTTAATGTGAAGAACTTCAGTCAGATATTTCCAGGCTTCTTCTGCATCAGGACTTTGTAACAACCTGGACATAACAGAAGCACATTGATATTACCTGTCATACAGTGATTTATGTTCACAATATTGTCAAGGACTCATTTCGAGAATCATTTCAAAGCTTATATATATGTCTTTTTGAGAATTAAGTTTTCTTGAGCTGAAAATATTTTTAGGACTGTTGAATGTTATTATTTTAATATCACTCACCTCAGTGTCTTCAGTGAATAGTTTGGATCCTGTAGTAAATCACTGAGCTGCTTCACTCCTGATTGTCCAGGATCATTTCCTGTGAGATCCAGCTCTATCAGGTGTGAAGGGTTTGATCTCAGAGCTGAAGCCAGAGCTTTATAACCTTCTTCAGTGATACTGCAATCTGAAAGTCTAGAGGAAGACCAAAAAAAAAAAAAAAAAAAATATATATATATATATATATATATATATATATATATATATATATGGCTCAAAATATTGGTACTTGGTAAATATGATCAAAGGAGGCTGTGAAAATTAATCTGCATCGTTAATCCTTTTGATCTTTTATTTTAAAATTCTCAAAAATCTAACCTTTCATTGAATGATAAGAATTTAAAATGGGAAATATCAGTTTGAAATAAATGTTTTCTCAAATACACATTGGACACAATTATTTGCACCCTAGAAATTATTATAAGTAAAATATCTCTGAAGTATATTCCTATTCATATTCACAATTTTGAGCACTCCAGGGTGATTATGAACATGAATTTATCCAGCCATGGCTTCCTGTTTCACAGAAATATAAATTCCCTTAATCATCCATCACAATGAGAAAAACCAAAGAATATATTTCTGATGTGCAGCAAAGATAGATCGAGCTTCACAAATTAGTGAAGTGGCTTTAAGAAAGAGCTAGAGCAGTGAAAATTCCCATTTTTATTCATGGGAATATACTTCAGAGATATTTTACTTATAATAATTTCTAGGGTGCAAATAATTGTGTCCAATGTGTATTTAAGAAAACATTTATTTCAAACTGATATTTCCATTTTAAATTCTTATCATTCAATGAAAGGTTAGACTTTGTGATTTTTTTTTAATAAAAGATCAAAAGGATTAACAATGCACATAATTTTCACAACCTCCTTGAACATATTTACCAAGGGTACCAATATTTTGGCCATTACTGTATATATAATATATTAATTTAGAAGACTAATGTTTTTTTTTACTATTGTAAAATATATTAATTATTCATTTTTAAATTCACCAAATTCAAACCTGAGTATCTGCAGTGTGCACTGAGAGTTTCCAAGTAGAGTTGAGATTTCAGTCACTCCAGAGTTTTCTAGTTTATTTCCACTCAGATCCAGCTCTATCAGGTTTGAAGTGTTTGAATTAAATGCTGCAGTCAGAGCAGCACAACCTTCTGCTGTAATACAGATGGAATTAAACCTGTAGGACAGAGAGAAAAAAGCCATACATACTATTATGCAACTAGTAGCTCTTATTACTTTACTCCACCAAAAGAGATTTACATGACAATATTTTTTCAGTAATTGTCCTTTTTTAACACATTGACTAAAATACTTCTTCAGTTTTTCAGTCTACACTGTTCATTCTTAAACAGAGTCAGAAGAACTTCATTAATGAATTATTGAGTGTAGTCTGACTCAGATTCAGCTCTGTCAGATTTGAAGGGTTTGAAATTAAAGCTGCAGTAAATAAATGGCAATCTTCTTCTGTGATATTGCTGTTATTCAGACTGTGTTAAGAGAAAAAAAACAGTTTCAGTTACAGTTTCAACTAAATATTTGTTAAATACTTAAGAGTTAGTTGTTAGAAGTGGTAAACTACATATAAAACATCCAGCAGAAAGTTCATAAGTATTGAAACTGTCAGAATAATGATAAAACTTACATCAGTTTGTTGAGTTTACAGTGTTTATCCTGCAGTACCGTAGAAGTTTCTTCAATCCTGAGAGTCCTAGTTCATGTTTACTCAGATTCAGTTCTCTCAGCAGTAACAGGTTTTACCCAGAACTCTATTCACATACTGACAGGCTTCATCTGCATCAGGACCCAAAACCTGCAGAAGAGAAGATGAAGCAGTATTCAAATCAGTTCTCCATTAAACTTGCAGTAATGAAAAATAGCAGCCAAATCTGATCGATAAATTTGTGAAATGGTTGTATTTACTTTTATGAAAGTGAAAAAAGTGAAAGTGAGAATGACCTGACATAGTATGGTGACACATACAATACTATAGCATAGACAGCCAAGTATGGTGACACATACTCAGAATTCATGCTCTGCATTTAACCCATCCAAAGTGCACACACACACCGTGAACACACACCGAGCAGTGGGCAGCCATTTTATGCTGGCGCTCGGGAGCAGTTAGGGGTTCAGTGCCTTGCTCAAGGGCACCTCAGTGCATGGTATTGAAGGTGGAGAGGCTGACATTCACTCCCCCACCTACAATTCCTGCCGACCGAGACTCGAACTCGCAACCGTTGGATTCAAGTCCAACACTCTAACCGTTAGGCCACGACTTCTCCTTTTATGCAACAAATTGCATTAGTGAACTTTTTTTCTTTAAATAATTCATGAGCACATCATTTACATTTGTATTATTTCATCACATCTCACCTCAGTGTCTTCAGCTGACAGTTTGGATCCTGTAGTAAATCATTGAGTTCCTTGACTCCTGATGGTCCAGGATCATTTCCTGTGAGATCCAGCTCTATCAGGTGTGAAGGGTTTGATCTCAGAGCTGAAGCCAGAGCTTTATAACCTTCTTCAGTGATACTGCAGCCTGAAAGACTAGAAAAAAAAAAAAACACAAATTGAAATAAACATTGCAGCTGAGATTAATTCATCACTGTAATATCAATAAATATGACTAAATAACACTACAGTTTACCTTATCAGATATGCCACAGTTAAAACCCAACCCAAAGTTAAAATAACTCATTATTTATAATAAAACTAAAGCCCTAGCTTTCACTTTCTTAATAACTGCAATGTATCAATACAAACACAATTATATGACTCTAAGTTCTGCATCAATTTAGTCTTCCATTCTGTTTCTTAAGGAAACATCTTAAAACATAGCATAAGGCTAAAACTGCACCTTATCTCTGCATTGTAAGCACATTATACGACACAGTTCTCAGTACTTCAAAGAAAAGTGCTGCACCTGAGACACAGATTACCTAGACAGAAATCATTTTCACAAAAAGCTAAAAATTATATTTAGTAAAATTTTTGACTTTAAGCTAGAGCCCTAGCTTAAAACAACAACAACAACAACAACAAAATATTCACTACAAGAAGGCAAATGTTCATTTTGTATCAATAATTGTGGAACCTAATTATCAAGAGCAAATACATTTTTAGTCTTTTGGATGCAGCATTCAAAATCCATTTGGTTCACTTCTGCAGGGGCATGATAGTCATGGAGCCCCAATGGCATGCAGGAAAAATAGTAGACTAAATCGTGCACGATTTACTATTTCATTCACTCGATTTATAAATTGTGCACACAATTTACTTATTCGTTCCTTGATTTGCTAAATCGTGCCCACGATTTATAAATTGAGGGAACAAAATAATGTCGTGTGCATGTTTTAGTAAAAAAAAAAAAGTGAAAAAAGTGAAAGTGAGCGGATACAGCCAAGTATGGTGACCCATACTCAGAATTGCTCTGCATTTAACCCATCCAAAGTGCACACAAAGCAGTGAAGACACACACACAGCGTGAACACACACCGGAGCAGTGGGCAGCATTTATGCTGCGCGCCGGGAGCAGTTGGGGTTCGTGCCTTGCTCAAGGGCACTCAGTCATGGTATTGCCGCCCAAGACTCGAACCCACAACCTTAGGGTTAGGAGTCAACCTCTCTAACCACTAGGCCCGACTTCCCTTCCCTAGTACATTGAAGGAGCGAATTAGTAAATCGATGCACAATTTATTTATTTTTCTTGCATGTCATGTGTGGGGCTCCGTATGACAGAAAGGAAGAAATGAAGATAAACAGTATTTACATGTTTTCAAACAGTTCATCCTATTTAACCAATCCTATCCATTTTTTTTATTGAAAGTAATTTATTACCACTAAAGTTGCTCAATATCAGTCTCCAATGTCTGTTCCTGATTACCCTTCAGCTATTCAATGTCACTAAACCAAACAGTCTGTTTGTGAGTCACCAATTCATAGTTTTATGTGATGTCTGAGGGCATGTTAAAGTGTGAATCTTATTGGTTGGCCGGTTTCTTTACAATTCAAAGGAAAAAGAACCCCTCCAATATAAAAAAAAAATTAAAAAATCACACTGACATAATATAAATGTTCGTGTTGGCTTAAATGAACAGCAGTTTATGGTGAATTGTACTCACTTGAGTATCTTCAGCTCACACACAGGATTCTTCAGTCCCTCACAGATCTCTTTGACTCCTGAGTCCAGCAGCACTGTTGTTCAGGTTCATCTCTTTCAGGATGGGTTTGGAGGAGAGAACAGTAGCTAGAACTGAACAGCTTTGCTCTGTCAGCTTACAATTATTCAGCCTGAACAGAAAAACAGCATTATTTATTACACATCAGATCAGCTGGTCTTCATATCTGCTCCACATGTAGCTGGAAGTCCTTTATAATGACTAAAAGAGATGTTATAATGTATAGATGATGTTGACTCACTTCATTTTCTCCACTTTGCTATGAGAGTCCATCAAAAGAGCAGAGAGCTTCTCCCAATCCAGATCTCCTAATTTATCTTCACTCAGATCCAGTTCTTTTAGTACTAATGGACTTTACCCAGAGCTTCAGTGAGATACTCACATGCTTCCTGTGCAGCAGGACTTTTCAAAACCTAAAAGAAGTAGAAGAACTTTGATTAGATAGTCATCCTATAATTTAATGTCATTTGTAGCTCTCATCCTCCTTATGGGTTCAGTTTTGTATAAACATCATATTTATAACTGTCTGCAAGTTCTACTGAGAAAATAATGACTGGTAAAAAAATAAATAAAATGTATAGCCTGAATGCACTGTAAGTCACTTTGGATAAAAGCGTCCTGCTAAATGCATATATGTAAATGTAAAATATAACTAGTAAAATTAGTAAAATACAAAAGAAAACTTGAGTTCCAGACTCATGAAATTCAGTTGTATGATGGAATTGAATTTCTAAATTGAAATTCAGTAAATTCTGTCATTTCAAAATTATCACCTGATGGTCTTTAATTTAAAAGCATCCACCCTGTAGTAAATCACTGAGCTCCTTCACTCCTGATGGTCCAGGATCATTTCCTGTGAGATCCAGCTCTATCAGGTGTGAAGGGTTTGATCTCAGAGCTGAAGCCAGAGCTTTATAACTCTTCAGTGATACTGCAGCCTGAAAGACTAGAAAAAATAAAACACAAATTGAAATAAACATTGCAGCTGAGATTAATTCATCACTGTAATATCAATAAATATGACTAAATAACACTACAGTTTACCTTATCAGATATGCCACAGTTAAAACCCAACCCAAAGTTAAAATAACTCATTATTTATAATAAAACTAAAGCCCTAGCTTTCACTTTCTTAATAACTGCAATGTATCAATACAAACACAATTATATGACTCTAAGTTCTGCATCAATTTAGTCTTCCATTCTGTTTCTTAAGGAAACATCTTAAAACATAGCATAAGGCTAAAACTGCACCTTATCTCTGCATTGTAAGCACATTATACACACAGTTCTCAGTACTTCATCAAAGAAAAGTGCTGCACCTGAGACACAGATTACCTAGACAGAAATCATTTTCACAAAAAGCTAAAAAATTATATTTAGTAAAATTTTGACTTTAAGCTAGAGCCCTAGCTTAAAACAACAACAACAACAACAACAAAAATATTCCCTACAAGGAGGCAAATGTTCATTTTGTATCAATAATTGTGGAACTTTATTATAAAGAGCAAATACATTTTTTTAGTCTTTGGATGCAGCATTCAAAATCCATTTGGTTCACTTCTGCAGGGGCATGACAGTACGAGCCCGCATGACATGGCATGCAGGAAAAAAATAGTAGGCTAAATGCGCACGCATTTACTATTTCATTCACTGATTTATAAATTAGTGCACAATTTCTCATTCGCTCCATCGATTTGCTAAATTGTGCATCGCATTTATAAATTGAGGGAATGAAATATAATCGGTGCATGTTTTAGTACATTGAAGGAACGAATTAGTAAATTGCGCATAATTTATTTATTTTTCTTGCATGTCAGTGTGGGGTCTGTATGACAGAAAGGAAGAAATGAAGATAAACAGTATTTACATGTTTTCAAACAGTTTATCCTATTTAACCAATCCTATCCATTTTTTTATTGAAAGTAATTTATTACGACTAAAGTTGCTCAGTACCAGTCTCCAATGTCTGTTCCTGATTACCCTTCAGCTATTCAATGTCACTAAACCAAACAGTCTGTTTGTGAGTCACCAATTCATAGTTTTATGTGATGTCTGAGGGCATGTTAAAGTGTGAATCTTATTGGTTGGCCAGGTTTCTTTACAATTCAAAGGAAAAAAAAACCCTCTCCAAAAAAAAAAAAAAAGAAAGAAAATCACACTGACATAATATAAATGTTGTTGGCTTAAATGAACAGCAGTTTATGGTGAATTGTACTCACTTGAGTATCTTCAGCTCACACACAGGATTCTTCAGTCCCTCACAGATCTCTTTGACTCCTGAGTCCAGCAGGACGACTGTTGTTCAGGTTCATCTCTTTCAGGATGGGTTTGGAGGAGAGAACAGTAGCTAGAACTGAACAGCTTTGCTCTGTCAGCTACAATTATTCAGCCTGAACAGAAAAACAGCATTATTTATTACACATCAGATCAAGTGGTCTTCATATCTGCTCCACATGTAGCTGGAAGTCCTTTATAATGACTAAAAAGAGATGTTATAATGTATAGATGATGTTGACTCACTTCATTTTCTCCACTTTGCTATGAGAGTCCATCAAAAGAGCAGAGAGCTTCTCCCAATCCAGATCTCCTAATTTATCTTCACTCAGATCCAGTTCTTTTAGTAATAATGGACTTTTACCCAGAGCTTCAGTGAGATACTCACATGCTTCCCTGTGCAGCAGGACTTTTCAAAACCTAAAAGAAGTAGAAGAACTTTGATTAGATAGTCATCCCTATAATTTAATGTCATTTGTAGCTCTCATCCTCCTTATGGGTTCAGTTTTGTATAAACATCATATTTATAACTGTCTGCAGTTCTACTGAGAAAATAATGCACTGGTAAAAAAATAAATAAAAATGTATAGCCTGAATGCACTGTAAGTCGCTTTGGATAAAAGCGTCTGCTAAATGCATATATGTAAATGTAAAATATAACTAGTAAAATTAGTAAAATACAAAAGAAAACTTGAGTTCCAGACTCATGAAATTCAGTTGTATGATGGAATTGAATTTCCTTAAATTGAAATTCAGTAAATTCTGTCATTTCAAAATTATCACCTGATGGTCTTTAATTTAAAGCATCCACCCTGTAGTACATCACTGAGCTCCTTCACTCCTGATGGTCCAGGATCATTTCCTGTGAGATCCAGCTCTATCAGGTGTGAAGGGTTTGATCTCAGAGCTGAAGCCAGAGCTTTATAACCTTCTTCAGTGATACTGCAGTTAGAGAGTCTAGAACAGGAATGAAAATGTAACATTCAGGTTAATCAGTTATTCTATAAATGTCCTGAACAATATAAATCAATTAAAATTCTAGAATTTGTTTCTAGAATGAATTCATAAATTAGTTGAAAAAGCTACAACTGGAAGCAAACAAAAGAGAGCATTTAATATGTTAGACATCAACGCACCTGAGTTTCTCCAGTTTACAGTTGTCTTTCAGTCCATCGGAGAGTAGCCTCACTCCCTGAGATCCTGTAGATTATTATTGCTCAGATCAAGATCTTTCAGACTGCTGGAGTCTGAACTGAGAACCGAGCTTAGAGCTGAACAGCTTTTCACTGTTAGATCACATGTAGTGAGCCTGAAAATAATAATAAAATCAATATGGGTACATAATTGTACCATTTTGTTGGAAGCAGAGGTGTTGAGAGTGAAGCAGCATCAGAGAAATCAGCAGATTACCACTGAAATCTGATCATTAATGTATTTTCACCTCAACCACAAACACATCAGATGTTAGACTGTTTACCTTTATACGGCTGTGACTGTAGGTTTATGGATAATGACAAAAAGGTACACAAAATCTTACAAACTTTCGATTCAAAGATGAATAAAAATAAATACATAAATATTAGTGCTGTCAAACAATTATCCGATTAACTGCATCCAAAAAGTTTTTGTTTACAGAATATGTGTGTGTACTGTGTATATTTATTATGTATATATAAATACACACATGCATATATATATATATATATATATATATATATATATATATATATATATATATATATATAAGAAAATATGTTCTGTTTATATATTAAATATATTTTATATAAAATGAAATGAATACAAATATATTAGGGTGGAGCGATATATGTATTGTATCGAACCGTTCGGTAGGGATATTTCGGTTGGTATGAGGGCCTACAAGTCGAATACAGGCAATTCACCCCCAATCCAGTAGGGGGGCCACAGCAATCTAGCGCTGTTTGATAACCAGCGCCAGCAGAAGAACAGCAATGCCGTGGAGTTGCGCTGAAAACAAAGCTCACTAGACAGTGACCATGGGCTGACTCTCAGACTGACAATGCAGTAAACTTTAAAGGCTTGTGCACTCAAATGTTTGCAAAATGGAGCTTTGTGCTTGTGTATCCTACCTCTCTCATTCGGCACAAATTCAAATATACCATAATATTTCCATATTTGTGATGTAACTATATGAATGTGAATACTAAACTATTATGTAAATTATAGGCTTTGTGCTTCAGTTGCATTCCAACGGTAACACAGAGGTAGGAGCACTGATGTTTGGGTTTGGTAAAAAAAAAAAAAAAAAATTTGGAAATCTTGAAAACTAAAATGTATTGGTGATTTAAAAAATCAATTGTTTTTGCCTATGTATGTTCATTTATGTTTTTTTTTTTTTTTTAAAGAATGAGTCCTGATGTCCTCTAACAGACATAGCAACTTATGATTAAAATGTATTTTATTTTTATTATTATTATTATTATTAATTATTTTTCATTATTTTTAATGCTCTAAACAATGTAGAAGCATGGAAAAATATTTTTTTCCTAAAATATTTTCTCGTGTCTTAAGAGTTTATACAAGCAAAATCAACTTAAACACTTATTGTCTTATTAATAATGCATCACTGTATTAAGACCTGCTTTTATTTGTGTACACTCACAATGAAAAAAAACATTGTGCTTTTAAAAAAAAAAAAAAAAATAGGATGTCATTTTCTGCCATTTTAGTTTCCTTTCTGTGAACAAATTAAGCGTCCACAAAAATGAACTCAAGCATCATATAGGCTCTCGTTACATTGTAGACTTTTTCCCTTGTCTATTTGTAAACTAACTCAAATATATTTCAAAATGTATTCTGTGTATGTGTATATGAAATAATTCTTATTCACTCTTGTTATTTTCTTGATTTTTCAAACTGCTAACACTTTGCATTTTTGAATTATCCTTACTGTGTGACTCAAAATTGTGATGTGACTTTGATCGCTGGTGCCTCCACGCTACATATTCACTGGAAACAGCAGTGGATTCACCGAGCCATGCGGCATGAACAGCGGTCCACTTTGGCATATTTTGCTCATTATGATTTTTTTTTTTTTTCGTTGATACTGAAACACATGTGAAATCCAAAGCCTATTTTACCTAATGAATAAGAGTTTAGCTTCAAATGGGCAACATGTTTGGATTTGTCCCGAATAAAGGAGATAAGCCAACCTATATATCGCTAAATTATTTTAATTATTATTTTTGTTTTGTTTATAAGCCTACATTATTATATACTGCAATTAAATTTATCCATTAGACTTCTCTACAAATTTAATTTATTTTTTAGCGTGTTTAAAAAAAAATGCAGCAAGCGAAAATAGCGATATCGGTTAAAATGTGTTATTGTGGGTTAACAAATTTACATTATATACTTAAGAACAGAGTATGGGCCAGTCTAGGCTATGTTGTAACTATTTACAAGTTTAGTAGCTATAATTTTATCCAGCTTTATTTTCCCATTGCATCCGGAAAATGACTTGTAGCAAAGCGCATTCCCGGCGCTCAGAAGCTGCCTCCTGCGATGCTCAGCTGTGGACGATTCAGAATGTTTGATATAAGGTTGCTGTCACATTTTATACAGGAATTGTTCATTAAAAAAAAAGTGGGCTGTCAAATGATTAATCACGATTAATCATATCGAATAAAAGTTTTGTTTACATAATATATGTGTGTATACTGTGTATATTTATTATGTATATATAAATACACACACATGCATGTATATATTTAAGAAGAATATGTTATGTTTATATATTAAATATATTTATATATAATATAAAATATAAGAATATAAATATATAAATGTATATACATGTAAATATTTTCTAAATATATATTATGTGTGTGTATTTATATATATAATATCCTACACTATACATATATTTGCAAAACAAACTTTATTTTAAGTCGTTAATCATTTGACAGCCCTAAAAGTCAAAATATATTGTTAGTTTTATATAACATGCCGATCAAGAGTCTTAGATACTATATAGAAGCTAGAGTTCATTTAGACTATTTAACATCACTGTGACATTTTACCGTTTCAACTATATAAACTCACTTGAGATTTTAAGTCAGTTTAATAGTACTGAAATTCAGTTGAATATGGTATTAAAAAAAAGTTTTAATTGCAAATTATTTCTATAATTAATATGTTATCATGACTTTTCATCATATATTTTTTACGAGCTGTATTAGACCATTTGAAACCAACACACACTTTTTTCTTTTTTATATCAATAATGCTCCATAGCTCTAACAAGGTTTTGATTTATTTTATAGGAAAATTTTATTTTTTTTTTGAGGCGATCCACTGTCAGGGAAGTCGCAGCTGACAGAGGATCCGCTTGTTCTTAAAGCCTTCCTCAAGCGTTCCGTTCCATACGTCTATGATTTTCTCAAAAATAATGATTCATTATCATTGAGAATTTGTTATTATTTTGTCCTAGTGATAATAATATATGGGCTCGCGGAAAATATTGAATAAAAGGAGTAAGGCTGCTGTGAGTGCAGGCATGTTTCAACCAGTAACATGACAACACACCATTCCTCACAAAAAAACAGACTAATTCATTCAGCTGGAGGGCTGGTTTTGGGGTAGTTCTGTATAGCTTGTGGGGTCGCGGATAAAGGTGTAGAATCTCTTGGTCTTTCAATGCACAGGTGTCTTATCAGTTATCAAACTTGCAGAACAGGTTTTTGAGGACATATTGGTTTTAAACGACTTTAAAGAAAGGTTTGATCCACTCAAATTTGACTACTGTATAACACACTAAAGTTTATTAGTTATTATAACTTAATTTCGAGGAAGTTGCCTTAACAAAAAAAAAAAAAATTGCATTAGGGCTGGCGATGGCCTAAAATCTAAAATACAATTTAAATTGATTTTTTTGTCTCCCTACTAAAATCAATATTCAAATGACAAATAAATTGTTCAAAACAAGTTTTAAATAATTCTTTACCATTTACCAGTCAAATTTATAACTGAAACAAGATGATTAAAAAAGCAGTAATGTTATTACCTTAATGCTGGAAGAGACCTTTATTTTATTTATTAATTTATTTTTAATACTAGCCCATCATGCATCTAACCATCCCTCGCGTTAAGAGCTGTTCAGATTAAAACAGCAGCTCTGCAGTGAACCAGTGTCATGGACAGGACAGAGCAAGTGTAAATATATTTTCTAGTCTATATTTTCATCTAGTTATGCAGCTGGTTTAGGTTATGTATTTATTTTATTTCTTATATCATTTATTTGTAAATATAGCAGACACTGTCTAACCGTGTTCACACGGACGTCTTTTCATCTCTACTCAGCCAGCAGGAGTCTGAGGTGGAGCAGCAACAATTTCCCTCCAAGCTCCGTGCATTTATAATCACTCGCTCAGCTCATTGATACCAGAAACACTGCTCCTTTCGCTCTGTGGATAAAGTTGAAATGTTATGTTCATAGCGTAGCCTATAAATAAATAATAAATAAAATAACACGAGAGTTTCAAAGTGGCTTAGGCTATTGTGTGCAAACTTTTTTTACCACAAGCGCAAACTAATAACATTGTCAGCATTAAAGGTATAATTGCTGCTTTCTGCTGTGCAAATTTTGTTTGTGATGAAATAGCATTACATTTCATCAGTTATTTTATCTACAGATCGATGCATTTCTTACAGATTTCAAAATCAGTTACAGATGAAGCAACACTGTAAAATTACATTTGTTTGAATGCATTATGCGACAGCGTTGATCGTGAATGTGCTGTATCTGTTTAAATCATGCTTTAACCGAAAATAATCAGTAAAGGAAGACAAACTCCTTGAGAACTAGCCTAGCTTCGACTATTACGTCATTATAGTCTTCTGATGGAGAGAATTGTGTATCAAGCTATAGCTAAATATGATTATCATGTAATTCTTGCTAAATATGCAATTATATTATAGGCTGTTGGCATGAATTGTACTCTGATGGAGCGGTGCTGGAGCAGTGAAAACCACAGCACTCTGACTTTTAAAGATCCGCTCTCGCTCCAAGTCAGAATCCCGCTCCGCTCATACTCTCTTCTCGGCGGAGGAGGTTGAGCCTAATCACAACTATAGAGCCCTGAGTGGAGCATCGGCCATTTTATTTTGTTGCGTTCATACGTATTTTTAGGTGTGAAATATACATTTTCACAGATTGTAGCCTATTCATAAAACAATATATTGAAGTTTTCTAAATCCCAAACAGAGTCCAGACATCAATAAAGTATCAGTTTATGAACATGTTTTATAGGCTTTTTTACAGGCGTGACAAAAAACACAAGGTTTTATATATTTTGTAGACTTTATGTGATTTAAAATGCAACAGAAGCACAATATCTGCATAGAAGGGCTGGCCATTCTCAAAACATAAAATATCAATTTTATTTCAATTTTCGTTTTTGTGTTTCAGAGGGAAAAATCAGTGTTGAACATCTCTCCATTACAGACCGTTCTAGAAAGAAGAATTTATGCAAAAGAGTATAAAATGCTTTAAAAACTTTAAGAGATGTCTAGAGAAGTATTTAATAGATCTGCCTCCCATGTAAGATTTTTCTAGTTACTGTACGTTCATTTGTCATTATTCAACTAATGCGGGTTTATATTAAATTTACATCTATAATCCATAATGAGCCTTAATATATTCCACGCTCAAGCACATGCATTAAGTTTGCCACAAGCACAGGCAGAAGTAGCCTAATAATTGTGAAAAGGAGACATTTAATTATTTATTAATAAACAAATGTTTTTTCTTGTGCTGCAAGATGAAATTCACAGTGCTGACTCTCTCCACATGAGCAGCCCTTTAGAGAAATACAACCTTCACAGATTCGTAATGCTTTCGTTTGAATTGATTACGTTTAAAGACATTTCTGTAGATATATTTCTCATATGTGGACACCACAATTTTTCAGTTATTTCATTATCACCCGAGAGAGGCCTCCCTGTCATGCATCGTAATAATTTTTAGCACAAACATTGAATATGAATAATAATTCACATTTTGCATATGCATTTTACAAAACAAGTTTTTTTACATGCAATTATCTAAATAAAACCAAACAAGATTTGTAATGAAGATAAAATATGTAGACAAATAAGAATAAATGCTGCGATTGTACTCAGCATCTAAGTCCGAGCAAATCTTGCACTGATATTTTCTGGATATTATACAAACCTGCATTTTAAATCGGTACAATTTATTTTTTTTTTTAAAAATTTTTATTATTATTATTTTACTTAAATTACATGAAAGCAACTAAAGAAGACTGAGTTGTCAATTAATGAAGCTCTTTTTTTACATGTGTGTATTTTGTTGATTATAATGAAAGAACTTGAGTTTATCGTGAAGGCGTTTTATTAATCAGTCCATTTTTTAGAGTTTCAATGATTTGTTAAATCGTGCAGGTTTAATTTATTAGTTTCTTGTTTTAATTGGCCTAAATAATGGGGAGTAGAATTATATACAGTGCACTCGTTTACAAAAATAAAGAAAATAATTTATAAAACCACGAGCCTAGCTCGCTATCTCTCCACTTACTCCGATGCAAAGTAAACCACAATTTCTTTTGAATAATATAACACAATTCATATTATATAAATAATACTGACACTATTTAAATGTGTCAAATCTAAAATATGGTTTAGAGAAAATATAAGCACAGGCTCATAGGTCGACATTTATCCTCTTGAATTAGTTCTAAAATGCACATATCTTCATAGGACTAAACTTTCATCTGTGAATATTAAATATTTTTAATTTCATTTTCCCGACTGCAGTCAAATGTAACACATCAGCGAGGCAAAGCTGGCGTCTATTTGCGAAAATGTGCTTTTGATGCGCTTGTTTGAAACTTTGGATTAAAAGCCACTCAAGCGGTCAAAAGCTGCAAATGCACTTTGCAGGCCTTGACGGCAGGCTGGTGAACCAACGTTTTGGATGGCCACCTACTGTATATATATATATATATATATATATATATATATATATATATATATATATATATACTATATATTATATATATATATATTAGGGCTGGTAAGCAATTACAATTTTAATAATTAATACATGATGTGGTGATTAATTTATCAAATTAATCACACATTAAATTTGGAGAAATGACTCCCAAAAGATAATTTAAAGTCATTGTTGTAAAGCATCAAACAGGCATTACAAAGTAGGTTCAGCAAGAAATAATTTGTTTGATAAAATTTATTACATATAGCCTACTCTTAATTCTTAATTTTATTATTATTACTTGAAAATATGAAATTATTTCTTTAATAAAATGATACTCTAAATAATAAACTAAAACTGCCAGTAGGTGGTGATTAAGTCATGAGTCATTTATTCATTCATTTTATTACGTTCAAATGGCTGATTCATTCAGGAGGAAGTAAATGAGTTCTTTATGAATGGTTCATTGAATCATTGCTTGTTCAACTTAAGTGGGTCATCACCATCAGACTGATGGGTGTGACATCAAGAACTAAGACTTTAGAAGATGACTTTGTGCTTTTAGATGCTCTCGCGTTCTTTGATGTCACACCCGATTAGTCCTGGCGCCACTTCAAATCAACACATAGAGCCAGTGGTTCGCATCGCAAATGGTTCATCAAATTCGTTCAAACGTGGATTAAGAAATGAAATGACGCTGTTGTTTGGAGATGAACAGTTCTGTTTGTCTTTATCTTCTGGACGTTACAAAATTGGCAACAGAAGCATTTGTGTTTAAAATAACCAATATTAATTTCTCAATGAACTGTTGTATAAGATGAGTATCACATTTGCACTATTGGAGTATTGCTACTACTCTGGTGATATTTCTACTATGTGATGTAAATATGAGACACAATCTCAAACAAGTGTTTGCCCCTATCTTGATTTTGGGACATTTTCTGGACTCATCACGCAGTATTTGTTGCCCCTCATATTAGTATCAGTCGACTGTTGGAAATGGCAGGATCCACATGGGTTTGGGATGGAGCAGAGGTATCAAAATGTATAATTTAATGTGTTATTTTTCCCCAAATTAGTAATCTAATTAACGTGATACCACTCTAATATATATATATATATACTATATATTATATATCATATATTTTATATAATTATATGTAATATTTTCACATTTAGTGGATTTTTTATTTATTTGTACTACTTGTTCAAAATAAATAGAAAGTAATTTGTTTTTGTTTTTTCCAGTTGTACTGAAATCATACTGAACTGTGACCCTGAACCAAAGAACATACCGAACTGAAGGGGTAAAGGTTCATGGAAAAAATCAAATCGTACAGTTCTCCCACATGGTTGGCAAGGACTAGCGATTCAACTAAATCTGACAAAGCATCTGTATATGGTTTGCTATAAATAACTCGTAAAACAAACAGGGTTCGTCTAATGTATGTCTCTGTTGATGATACGCATTCCGCTTCCTGGTACATTACAACAACAGCGAGGAGGAAAAAAAAACTTGGACAAACCATTCCTCTTGTTCAATCCGATGCGGTATGCTGGAATATGAGCAGTCATTCATTCGTCATCACCTGAAGCACACATGCTGATATCTGTGTTTAAACTAAACTCATTTGAGCTTTGCCAGTTTAAACATTTAAAACTCAGAGGGAACTTGTCGCAAGCAGTGAAAAGATTTGTGTGTATGCTCATCTGAAGCGTATAGTTGACAGCATAGTTTTTCCCTAAACATAGCATAGTCCTCATAGCATACCAAACCATACAGAAACCATGATCAAACTGAACCATTGAAAAAGTTAAACCATTCCACCTAATATATATAATATATATATATATATATATATATATATAAATCAATTCAAAAATGGTCTCTAAATGAGAACTGCTCAGTATATCAAAGTACCAGCACTGATCAGTACTGGTAATTTTTTATAATATATATATATATATATATATATATATATATATATATATATATATATATATATATATATATTATGTACTTTTGATGATAGCAGAGTGTAGCTGATGTGAAACTGTATCCACTTGGAGTATCTTCAGCTTACACACAGGATTCAGCAGGCGACTGTTGTTCAGGTTCATCTCTCTTTCAGGATGGTTTTGGAGGAGAGAACAGTAGCTAGAACTGAACAGCTTTTTCTCTGTCAAGCTCACAATTATTCAGCCTTAACACAAAAACACCATTTTATTTATCTTATTCAGCAAATACAAGATTTAGCACCTTATATCAACAGTTTTTTAATATTACATTACATATATTTGCTAATCATTAAAATTGAATAATTTATTATATGATACACTATATATTTAACTTATAAAATTTAACTATGCAGGGCTTTAAGCAACAGTCCTCAAAAGTTCAGATCAAAGTAGAAGAGAGGGTTTACTATGAACATTGGCGAGCATAAGTCTGAATGGACAGCCATGAAATGGGAAGTCCACAAGGCTCAGTTCTAGCACTGTTCCTGTTCCAATTGTATATGGTTTTAATAGTGAAAATAATAAAAGGAACCAAATTTCTCATCACAGTTACATAAATAGCACCCAGATCCACCTAAGTCCTATCACCCACTGACTACAGTTCCACTGAATCCCTGAGCCAGTGATGTGATAAAAGAACAGTTGGATGTGTCAATTCTTCCTTTAAATAAACAAACAAAAAAAAAAAAAGCAGTGATATTGTATTTGACAAAGATGAAATTCTCAAGGTAACCAAATCTTGGGTAAACCAAGAACTCTAGGGACCCCCCAAAAAAACTTCAAGTCAGAGATATGGTGAGATTTTTGGATTACAGTAGTCATGTCAAAGTAATAACTAAATCATAATACTATCATCTCAAACATATACAAGAAATAGATAATTTTATATCCCATTAGATTTGATAAAATGATTTCATCGAATGGACTAATAGAAACACCTTCCTTCCCAAAAGACCATTAGACAGCCGTCTGAGAACCTGGCTTTCAGCCAGTGCATTAACTGAGCATTTTGCTGCATTTACTGATTGCACTGTATCATTTATTTCTATATTTTTTCTCTTATTTCATTTTAAATATATTTTTTACATTTATATAAACCTTTACAAATAATTGCACTTTTGTACTTTGAATTGTGCATGAATATGAATAATCTTGTCTACAAAATCATATGTTCACTCACTTCATTTCTCTCCACTTTGTTATGAGAGTCCATCAAAGGGCAGAGATTTTCTCCCCATCCAGATCTCCTAATTTATCTTCACTCAGATCCAGTTCTTTCAGTAATAATGGACTTTTTACCCAGAACTTTTGGTGAGATAATCACATGCTTCCTGTGCAGCAGGACTTTTCAGAAACCTAAAGGGAGGTAGAGAGACAATTTCAGATTGCATAATCTTGTTGTAATTCTATACCTTTACTGCTCTACATCATGTTTATGGGCAAGTTAAACAAACATAGATAATTCCACTGGTATGTTCCATAGTTGAGTTTATAAACCCTATTTGAAAGGACTAGTTTCTAAACTACCCATGAGTTTCAATTCTTATCACCCTAAGTCTGTGATTTCATGTACCAATTGGACAGGACTAACATCACCGTGTTTATTACAGAGGTGGGTGTGTTTTCTAGATGGGATATGGTTTTGTGCATCACATCTGACCTATATGATCCAGTGTCATAGCCAGGGACATCATTTACATTACATTACATGACTGTAATTTAAATTAATCAGAACTAAGTGCATGTATACAACAGCACAAACATCAGAACTATAACATAATTTACATCAAGCACCTGCACACTTCTGTGTAGGAGAAAAACAATAAAAGGAATAAATATACAGTCCTAAACAAAACATACACACTCACCTAAGGGATTGACATGAACACCTTTGTCAATTTCCTCATTGATGCAATTATCTAATCAACCAATCACATGTGCAGTTGCTTCAATGCATTTAGGGGGTGTGGTCCTGAAGTCAAGACAATCTCCTGAACTCCAAACTGAATGTCAGAATGGGGAAAGCAATGTTTGAAAGTGGCATGGTTGTTGGTGCCAGGCGGGCGTTGAGTATTTCACAATCTGCTCAGTTACTGGGATTTCACGCTTCTAACCATTTCTAGGGTTTACAAAGAATGGTGTGAAAGGGAAAAGCATCCAGTATCGCGCAGTCCTGTGGGGAAAATGCCTTGTTGATGCTAGAGGTCAGAGGAAAATGGGCACGACTGATTCAAGCTGATAAGGAAGAGCAACTTTGACTGAAATAACCACTCATTACAACCGAGGGTATGCAGCAAAAAATTTGTGAAAGCCACAACATGCACACCTTGGAGCGGATGGGCTACAACAGCAGAAGACCCACCAGGTACCACTCATCTCCAGCTGTCATACAGTATAAGCGTCACATCAGCTTCCACACTCTGCACAATACATGTCGCACGTTTAATATAGACATTATAAGTCTACATTTAATATAGAGTGGCCCCCTCATTTTAAGACAGGCCCCCAAATTTTAATTCTGGCTATGCTACGTATAGTCTAATGAAATATGCATTAATACATTTTCATTTATTATAAAATCATTTGTCTCTCCTTATTGATTTATTATTATTATTATTATTTTTTATTTTTATTTTTTGGATACCATCCACAGTGAAAAGTGCAGATTGGAAGATTGGTGCACAAATGGCTCAGGTAGGCCATAAAACAAGAGGAAGATTTGAGTTATTACAATACCATCGCAATCACAGACATTTGCATTAGGGACAGGATTAGATTTCTCAGTGGGACCATTTACGTTCATGGACTTTCTGTTTCCTATTTTGGTCATGTCCTGCTTCTTGTTTTGGTTAATTGATTAATCCCTCACCTGTTCTCAATTCCCAGAACCTCCTTGTGTTTAAAACCCTGTCTGTTTAGTTCCTCCTTGTCATAATTTACCTCTGATGTTCATTAAACTCCTCTTTTGATTTATATCTCCTCTGCTCTGTTCTCCCCAGGCATACACCAATTAACAGAATCGGACCTTAAAGTAGGAGTTAGTGGGGTTTTTTTTTTTTTTTCTCGTTTTCCCTCTCCCGAATGGCTATCAGCAGTCCAACTCCTGTGCCTGGAGCAACTGGACCGTTAGCTGGAGGACATACCAGGGACTTTCTCGATCTGTTCCGGACTTCCCTGACCGCCAGCCCTGTGCTTTCTACTATACCGGCCGAAGCGGCGGGTAAGGCACGCCTCCAACGATGGTCCCAGGGAGGATTTAGCCACTTGTGGAGTGGGTGCTGGGTGAATTAATCCAGTTCACCATCTGCCCGCTGAAGGGAATCTCAGCCCCCGAACCAAAACCAGCCAGCCATTCCAGCTGCACAGAGCAGCTGCCTGAGCCCACCGCAGGCGGGAGCCATTAGGCGGATCGTACCAATGGAGCCTGGTCCTAGCAGCGTCTGACCAGGTGTGAGCGGCTACATCATCCCGTTCCAGGGTTTAGTGGAGATCAGGGGCTTGGAGAGCCCAAACCTCCGGCACTGAGGGTGACTGCATTTGGTTTCTGTGAATTATGTAGAATTAATGGACATTTCAAATGGACCTTATAGACTGTTCAGTGAGTTTAAGTCCCCTGTTCTCGCTGGTTCCATCCAGCCCTGAATCTCCTGTTTCTCGCTGGTTCCGTCCAGCCCTGATCCTCCTGTTTTCCCCCCAGCCTCCCTCTCCGCCTTCCTCCTAGACCTGTCAGTTCCTCTCTCTCTTCCCCGGTTCCAGTCCAGCCCTGAATCTCCTGTTTCTCGCTGGTTCAATCCAGCTATCCTCCTGTGTTCCCCCCAGCCTCCCTCTCCCGCCTCCTCCAGACCAGTCAGTTTTCACTCAGTCAGCGATCCTTCGGTCCCTCGGGACTTCTTCCTCAGTCACTCCGGCTCGCGGTCTTCTGGGGCCCCTGGTTGCTTGAGCCTTCTGCTCTGCCTGGCCCTCCCGATCCTCGGCTTCACCTGGCTCTCCGTCTGCTTGCACCAACCTGGCCCTGATCTACAGCGTTACCAACCCCTGGTGTGGCTTTCCACCATGGCTCCTCCGCTGTCAACTCCACATTGGGTCATCTTGGCTGGTCTCTGGAGGACCATCTGCCCTCCTGCTCCGGCTCCTCCCTGGCTCTACCTCCAACTCCACCCTGGTTCCATTGCTCCTCTCCCTTGCCTGCACCCTCCCCTGCTTGGAATTTTTTCTTTTGAGTCAGGGCACCGTTCTGGGAGGGAACTTTACATTCATGGACTTTGTTTCCCTAATTTGGTCATATCCTGCTTCTTGTTTGGTTAATTGATTAATCCCACCTGTTCTCAATTCCCCAATTACCCCTTGTGTTTAAAACCCTGTCTGTTTAGTTCCTCCTTGTCCATGTTGTCTATGTTACCTCTGATGTTTTTGATGTTCATTAAACTCCTCTTTAATTTATATCCTCCTCTGTGTCTGTTCTCCCATGCCAGCATACACCAATTGTAACAACCACTGGAGTTTCCAAAAAACAGTAGGTATTTTGTGTTGGAATTTTTACAGAAATTGTGAGAAACACAGACTTGGTAGATTCGTTGGTTAAAATCCACAAAGTACATCCTGTGAAACACAAATTTCTCTTTAATGCCCCATGAAAAATTTGTTTGGTCCAAATATGCTTTAGTGTGGTCCTTTTGGTTTTTTGTTGTTCCCGGGGTTTGGTTGGTTTCAAATCATTCAATCTAGGTTTTAGTTTTATGACTATAACTTTTAAGAAACACTGAATAATGGTTCAGTTGTTCAAGTGTTTCCAGTTTTTTTGTTTTAGAACATGGTATTCAAAATGATTTTTTTGTTGTTTGGAAAGGAAAAAACCCCAATTTTTT
The DNA here is from genome assembly GCA_024542945.1 of allo-octoploid hybrid of Carassius auratus x Cyprinus carpio. Classification (NCBI taxonomy): domain Eukaryota; kingdom Metazoa; phylum Chordata; class Actinopteri; order Cypriniformes; species allo-octoploid hybrid of Carassius auratus x Cyprinus carpio. The sequence continues at coordinate 8,977,784 of CM045074.1, forward strand.
CAGAAAACGAGACAATGTAAAATTTGGGCAGTTGTTTTATAAAAAAAGTTGACAACTGGTAGCTTGTAATTAAATCCAGTGGATCACCTGATGGACTTTTTTACAAAATATCCTCCCTGTAAATCCCAAGACTCCTTCCCCATTTTGTCCAGGATCATTTCCTGTGGATCCAGCTCACAGGTAGAAGGGTTTGATCTCAGAGCTGAACCAAACTTTATAACCTTCTTCAGTGATACGCAGTCTGAAGTCTGTATATAAAAAGAAGTTTAGGTACCATTTCTACTCTAAAAAAAAAAATAACACAAAGTTCAAGTCAATTTAAAATAATATATGATATATATTAATAAAAATAGTAGAACTGAAAAAAGAAAAACTTTTACCATTCAAAATGTATGCTTATTTAATGGATTTTAAACTGGCAAAAATTGTCCCACAGACTCACAGATAAAACATTGACCTCTTTTGATTAACATTTGACTAAATAACCATTTAACTTTGAAAATGCATTATTCTTACCCCTCTCTGTTTCCAAAAATTTGCTTTTATCAAACCAAAAAATGTAAAATCACGGCTGGGGTGAAAAGTGAAAATTAAAACCTCAGTTTTTTTTTTTTTTAAATGAACGATAATGAAAATTCACATGTAAAAAAATGGATTAATCAATAAATTTCGTTTTTCCAATTTTGACTTTAGTTTAACGAGAATCTTCCCTTTCCTGAGTTTCCAAGTTTTTTTTAGATCCAGCTCTATCAGGTTTGAAGGATTTGAATTTAAAAGCTTCAGTCAGAACCCAAACAATCCTGGTGTGAACCTTTTATTAAACCCAAGGAATACAAGTTCGTTTAAATATTTACCAAAGAGTTAGTTATTAGTTAAAAGTCAACCTCTTTTACATTAAACACATCCAGCAAAGTTCAAAGTTAAAACTTTTATTTAATGAAAAACTCCGCCGTGTTTGAGTTCAGTGTTTATCCTGGTAGAGCAGCGATGATTCCTGTTGTCTCCTGTTCAGTTCACTCAATTCAGTTCCCTTCCAAAGAGTACGGGTTTCTACCCACAATTTCAGTCACATACTGAAGGCCTCTCTGCGGACCCAAAAAACCGCGAAGAGAAACGTTAAACTGAACTTAGTGCAATAAAAATAGCATCTGATTCTGATGGAAACGGAAATGGTTTATTTTTTATGCAATTTCTTTGTCAAAAAAACTATATTATTGAAATAACATTTCTATTAATAAAAACTGCATACACATTTTGTTTGTTTTCATCTCACCCAAATTTCTTCAGTTTGTTTGGGATCCTTTAGTGAATCATGGGTCCTTCACTTGATTGTCAGGATCATTTCCTGTAGATCCGCTCTTCTGTGAAGGGTTTGATCCCAGAACTGAAGCCAGGCTTTATAACCTTTTTATTATCGTCGAAAGTCTACGGTAAAGAGATTTGAAAAAAATGTTTGATAATTAATAATTGAATAAAAAATAACCCCATATGTGTCCCCTATGGGATCTATATTTTTGTGACCTTGGTATATGTCCCACATAGGGGTTTTAGATTTGGGTTGTCACATTGCCAGATTCAAATGGCTTTCCTGCAAGGCGGTGCTGGCCTGAGATGGAAACCATTCAGCCTTTTATATAATCACAACTATGTAATGTTTTTCAACCACATGTAATTTTTTATAGGTTTTAGACATTTAAATACAAAATGTAAACAAAACAATACATTTATAGTTTGTAAAAACAACCGTTCAAACGCGCAAACAAATCGATTCACATTGTGTAAATAACAAAAAAGTAAAGTTCACCTGTTCTTCTCCCAGATCACCAAATTTACTTTCATGTATTTTGGGAGAAATTGATGAATTTCAAGGAAAATTTGGGGTTTATGAACTGGGCAAAAAACATAATCTTAACAAGACATTATGAAGGTTTGAAAAAAAAAAAAATTCACTATAGTATAGTGTGTGGTTTGATAAACAAAAAAGGGCAAAATAAAAAAAAATCAAACATCTGTTCAGCTTTTGGTCTGTGGTGTCAATTGCAACGATGTGTTTCATGGAAATAAAGGATACTTTCTAAAATAATTTGCATCCACTTTCTTTGAATCCAACCCCGGGGGATTAAAGCTGGCAGCTCAATACCCTGATTTCTAAAACAGACTAAGCTTGGGGAGAAACTGGGTTTTTTTAAAGCCCCTTCTGAATTCTGAAGGGCCCGGTTTAAATTTTGGGGAGCTCACTCCTCCCTTTAAAGCTGAATATGGAAAAGGCCCAAATGAGCCCCTTCAAATCACTGTGCCCAAAGGTTGGTGGGAGGTTTGAGGGCTTCAAGACATCTCAGGTCCCTGGGGTGGCCCAATGATCAGGGGGCAATCTCCCCCAAAGGTATTAGAAAACCAAGGCAGAGGTAATGGCTGCCCACATTATTACGATATGCTGAAATTCAGCAATAAACTCTTAAGGTGGCCCCGATTATCTTGAAGATTGCAAAAAATGTAACACCAAGGGAAGGACATTCTCTGGGGACACTCTTTGCTCCACACCAGTCAGAAAAGAACTTTCACCCAAAGCGCCCCTGGGGGGTGCTCGAATTCATTATAGTGTTCTGTACATCCGTCATGAACTCTAAAATGGTTCTTTTCAGAGGCCAAACCCCAACTGTAGGCGGCCCTGGTTTTTGGTGCCAAAACCTCTCCCAACTGGTGGAGGAGATCCTCCCCTGGGAACCCAGCTTAAGTTTAATGGTACCCGGGGGAAAGACACTGTAACTGATCTGGCCGTTGGGGGCTCGTATCGGTCCCAGAGGACTCGACTGCATGAAACCAGGGGCACTGGGTCCGTTGCTGGGCAAAGAGATCCTTCTCCCTTGTGCCAATTTCCTAAACCCTGGGTTGTCCCTCCCAAGCAGGGTCGTTCATGACAAAGTCTCCACCACATTTGTCCTCCTGGGATTGGCTGGCCATTTAAACCAAGGGGAAGGCCCAGGTTAACCCTGTGATCCGGGAGACGGCTGGTTTTGTGACCCCTTGATGGTTGATGTGATAAAACCGTGTATTTTCGACCTGACCGAACGCCCCTTCAGACTCAGTGCAAAGTGCTTCATTTGGGAACACTGCTCATAGTTCCAGGATGTTTTATTTTCCCCTTTGCTGGAAACCCACCCCCTGACCGCTTGTGTTGCCAGACCTCCCCAACCAAAAAAGTCTGGTCTTACCCTCTTGCTGAGAGGAATCCTGCCCAGAGCACCCTTTGGGGGAAGCCCCTCCCCAGGTTTCAGCGGGGCATTTTGAACTTTATCAACTTGTTCCTGTGCAGTGGGACAAGGGAAGACGTTCACCCATCTCGAAGGGAGAAGCGAAAGGGAGCATATCCATGAGGGTGAGGAAATACCTGACGGTGCCCTTTCTGTTTGAAACCAGAGGGCCACAGTCGTTTACCCACTGCCCTGATGGGCTTTCGGGAATGAGTCCAGGATAACACCGAACTTAACCCTTGGAATTAACTGCCTTCGAAACACAGCCAGGCCCTGCGCAAATGGAGAAACAGCTGTGTGCCTCCCCCTCCTTTCCCAGTAACAAAACCGTGCCCGGTACAGAAGTTCTAAAGCCCTTTGACCTGTATTGGAGCCAAACTGCTCCATAACTGTTGAAGATGTGGGATAGAGAAAGTCGAATGGAGTACCGGAACTGATGACGTCTTGAAATGCAAGGGAAGAAAGCCTGCGTGGCAATTGGAACATGGAGTAAGCATCCTTTTAACCCTCTGGATGATCAACGAATCCGTTGGCATTTTCTCCGATAAAAATAACTTAAATTACACTTTAGTTTTGTCCCGATAAGAGCAATCACACCAAATCTGTACAGGGTTACTTTTATTTGTATACCGAATCAACAAAACCTTTGGCATTTATAAAATAAAGAAAAGCACCGGATGCTGGAGCTTTAGCCGGTGATCATCATTTAAAAGGCCCAATTAAATGAACTTAACTCAGCAAATCTCAACAAAGAGACATGAGAATGATTATAGAAAGCCTGTTTATCGAAAACAAATATTCTGTGATAAAGTTATCCATAAAAAAACAAAACGGCCCAGCTTTTCCCCTTCATTATATCTAATATGACCCCCAGCTGGCACGAATTATAATAGAGAATGTGAAGCTTGGGCCCGGGTACTGACACAAACAAAAGGGAAACTGTTCTTCAAGTTTTTTTACTGTCCAGTTTGCTGGAGGAAAATACCGGGTATAATTCAACCCAAGAAGGCGTTGAGAGGAATAAGATTTGGATTACCCCAGAAAAAATTTGGACTGGGATAAGCAGGATCATAAACAGGTAATCTTTTTTATTATTATTATTATTATTATTATTATTTAATTTATTAATCTACTTGATTTTTCCATAACTTCTACACATTTTACTATGTTATACTATTTCTGAATTATAACCCTGACAAATGTAATTGGGAAAGTTTTTTGAGAATTACATAAAATTGGAAAAGTTGCTTTTCTTTAAAGGGCAGACTTGTGTTGGAGGGGTGATTGAAATATTGTTCTTCCATTGTTAAACGGGGAAAAAACCCGTATTGGGTGCAAATTTAAAAAATTGTGGCAAAACACAAAGAATAAGCCTTTAATTTTGAAAAGGTTGGGTGTCAAGCAACCCAAGATCGTCTCCAAAAGGTTCGTCGGGGATCGGGTGCCACCGTGCAACTTGCTGGTGGCGGGCGGGTGGCCACTCCCCAATGGCCAATTTTTTGGAAGATGGCCTGGTGTCAAGAAGGGCAGCAAAAGCCACTTCTCCAAAAAACATCAGGGAAGATTGATCTTGGAAAGAAGGAATGGATCTTTGAAACTGGGGCAAGTTATTCTCCGTGAAGCCCCTTTCATTGTTTGGGCCATCTGGAAAAAAGGCTTGGGAAGAAAAGGGGCCTTTACCATCAGTCCCTTGTCATGCAACAAAACATCCTGCACCATATGTGTGGGGTTTGTTTCATCCAAGGGGCTCATTTCTGCCCAAAACACAGCCATGAAAACCCAAAAGGAACATCCAACAGCAATTCTTCCAACAAAACAACAGTTTGGTAAAACAAGCATTTCCAACCCGATGGGCACCCGTCCAGGGCAAAGTGATAACTGTGGCGGGAACCAAATTTTGGGTCCAGGCCGAAACTCCCAGATTTAATCCCTTAGAACTTGGGTATCCTCAAAGGGGGGTGGCAAACCCAATTCCCGAAAACCCAAAGTTATTATGGGGAAAGGGTTGTATCTATGGGGCCCAAGTTTTGAGATTTGGGGTGAATTCAGGGGGTCCGGAAGGGCCAACCTGCAAATCATTTTATAAATTTGTATTCGATAAAAGCCGAAAAGTTGATGCTTGAAATATTTCAAAAAAGAAACAACGAAACAGATCTAAACATTTGGAGAAACTTTTTAAAACTTATTATGTTTTTGACCCTTGTTGTTTAAAAGATAAATTTGAAAATTTTCTATTTAATTTTTTCCAAAATATATTTTTTAAAATGTTTTTATTTCCCAGATAAAGTACATTTCGCTATTCAGTCTTCCAAGTGCAATTACCTATACCATTCAAAAGCTTAGTAAGTCGTATTTGTTAAAACGAGCACTGTTTTTTCAATTAAAAATGAATTTAATCGCCTTTTCCTTTGATAATTTTGTTTTTTTAGAAACGAATATTGAATGATTTAAGGTTGTTGACGGGGTGCAAAAATCCTTTGAAAGTCCTTTGATTGTTCCAAAAAATCCCCACCTAAATGAATTCCAAGTTTTTTGGGGGATAATTAAATATACTAAATAAATTACAAACAAAAATATTTACATTTTTTTGTCCTCTTCTTTCTTGTAATCTTCTCTACATAAACATCATTTAAAAAAAACCTTTACAAGCTCCGGGTTTAAGTCTTGTGAACAAATTTCTGTATGTTTTTAGATTTTCAGTGACAAAACCCATTTTTCACTGCCAATTGTTTTCAAACCTCATGTAAATCATATTATTTCTTTTGAGTTGTCTGGTACATGTTTTCAGACTTTGTAATTGTTTGTTTTAAAAACGAAAAAGCCAAAAGTCAAACTTCTTCAGGCCCCAAAACCCCTTGCCCCTTAAGGGTTAAATTATTGTGGGAACCATGCTGTTGCCTGACTGGCGGGAGAATTGGGTCATGCACAAACCGGCGAATGGAAACATCTTCCAGAAACTTGGTTGAGAAAAAGGTTATTATGGGCGTAATCCCCCATCTGTTTTTTGGAATTTGAAGTATATTTAGAACCCACCGAGGCTAATTCTAACCACATTAATGGGTTGAATGGCATCCCTTCTTAGGGTTTTATTTCTTGCTTTAAGGAATTTGGCTTTTTGGGGTCAACGGTAATCTTGGACCCCTTGAAAGAGGCAGGCCCCAGAACTGCATCTTGACCCCTTGAGTTAAAGTTGCTACCACCCATGGGTCTAAAGTTGGCCCAGTAACTGGCTGTGAAAAAACTGGCGGCCTGCGGGTTTTCCAGGTCCCGTGTCCCTGGGCCCTTAGCATTCCTGGGGGGGGAAGCAGCTTTCTCCCTTTGGGGCCTGAAATGATTGGGTTTTTTGTCCCCACCCCGAGGAGGTGAACAGATTGCTCTTACTCTAAGGGGCCCTCCCAAATGCTGGGAGGCTTGGTCCCTCCGAAATATCAGCCTGGGCCTGTTGAAAAACGGGAATGGGGAAATTCATGACCCCTAAGGGGCTGCCCTGTACCGTAAGCAAGATGGTGGGAACTTTCCCGGTTTGCAAACCGGTTGTCTGGTCCGTTATCCTGGACACTGGCGGCCTTCCTAGTGTTGGTGAAGCGGTGCTGAAGAGCTGTCCGGGACCACCGGAAGATCCCTATCATTTAACTTTACATGCCTTGGAAGGGATAGTGCAAGCCAGGGTTCTGGCGTGCCTGTGGAGTGGTTGGACATAAGCCACCCAACCTCTTTTGAACTTGGCCCTTAAGGGTCCTGGTTTGAGTGGTTTTGCCCCAAAGAGGGAAGGGAGACTGGGACAATGCCAACATAAGATGGGGAGAAGGGTACCCATTCCATATTGCGGTGCTATATGGATAAGCAATCATCTGTAATCCACATTTGAGGCTGGGAGAAAATGGACAAAGGCCCCTAAACCCCTTCTGAAGAGAGGAACCAAAACCAGGAATATTAGATCAACCCGGGCATCTGACCCGTCCAAAAGTGCCTGCATCTTGCACGCAGCCAAAGCTCTGCTTATAATTGTGGGTGTAAGTGATTTTGGTTACCAAGACCTGTAACTTTCAAAAAAATCTTTTGGATGGTGGAATGGTAAGATGAGATGGTTGACCGAACCTTTAAAAAAAGCACAGGTAGAGCCTTCTAGTGCCTTTGCTTACCAAGACCTAGGCCGACCAATACAGCCCGGGAAGAGCCCATTTCACCCACTTCCCTGCTCTGACTGCAGACCTTTACAGATCCCTGAATTAAAACCTGGGGATTCCCTCCAAGACTTGGGACTGAGTCTCTGGTTGAAAAGCAGGTCCGGACTGACATCCTCCCTAAAAAATGGTTGACTTCAAAGAAAGCTTCAACTGAAAAATGTTTCTGGCTTTTCAAATTCAAAGCAAAAACAATTGGCAAACCCAGCATCAAAATCCCTTTCTTGCAGGATCCCCGGGTTTTACCATGCAACCGTTGTTCCAGCTTTTGTTTAGCTCCGATTTTGGTGGTGATGGTTGGTAGAACCACCCGGTCCTTCCACCCAAAGCATCCTGAAGTCTTTCTCTCTGGAACATAACTCTCAACCATGCAGGCATCCTCCGAGGCCTTGTTTCAGGTGTTCGCCTAAACAGGAAGGGATGTTTCCCCATCATCCCTTTGCAGGTTGCCCTGCAATTTGCAGGCATAGATACTTCTCCATCCCGCGGATAAATTCCTTCCCAATGAAAACCTTACTTCCCCTTAATAATTTTTGGTTGTTTTAAATTACCCAGACTTGTTGCAATATATCATTGCTCTTTTTTGTTTTTGTTCTTCCATTGTTCAATTTGTAACGGATGCGCTGCTAAATACCAAATGTAAAAATGTAATATATATAGGGAGGGGCGGTAAAAAGGGGGTAAAGTTTATGGTTTTACTTTTCTGTAACTGTAAGTTCATTTTTATTTAGTTTTTATGACACCATATTATCTCTCTTTTTTGTTTTTGGGTTTAATCATATATATATATATATATATATATTATTATATATATATATATAATATATATATATATATCTCAGTAATTTTGATTTGATTAAATAAATAAAAGGAATGTAAGCATGTAGGGCCATATTTGTGCAAAAAAGGGTTTAAAAATCAATTGGACCAACATTTGCAACCCTTTAAACAAAAAATTATCCTTTTAAAGCAGAAATTAGTTACTAAACTAAAAAATGAAAATAATAAAAGCACAGACTTTCGGTAAAAAAGGCTATTTTGTTTTACCCCATTACGCTTTTACAATTAGTGCTTTATCATACAAATATGCTTTCTTGAAGGTTTAAAATTTAATATTTCACATTTATTGTGCAACCACAAATATTTCAGCAAAATAATCTTATTATTCCTATTTTCATTGAGCTCTTATTTATTGACTCTGTCTGTTTTGGGTTCATGCACCTTGGGGTTACTGTTCAAAGAAGTTCCCATTTGGTTAATGGGAAAAGCAAAAGCAAAAAAGCTCATGAACTTCTGAAGAAAATGGAAACCTTTCCATGCCTTTTTAACTTTGAAGAAGAATATACCTCTGAAATGTAAGTTTAGCTTGGGAACAACATCTCAAAAACACATTTCAAACCGCCTCTGTCAGCCCCTTCCACACAGCCTTTCTGTTCACTCCACTGAAAACCATAAACCATAAGCCAAAGGAGAGAAAAATAAATGCAGAAACTTTAAACATAAAAAACAAAAAAAAAAAACCCTCTGATTGGTTGAACTCTTTCATCTTTTTTTTTGCTTTTTTTTTGAATACTACAATGCACAGAGGGCATCACCAGTTTTTGGGTAGTTTTAGGAGGACAAATCATACCAAGCGAACTTTGTAGGAAATCAAAATGTGAAGCCCACCAAAATCATACAGGTTGGTAGGGTTCGACCACACAATGCCGGGAAAACAAACAAACCCGAAAGCATCAATGTACCCAAACTCAAACACTGATTCTGATGAATTCAAATGAATTGATGCAGCCTCTGGGAAACGGAAACACCAAAGCTAATCTGTTTGAAGCGAAAAATGGATTCCAAGTGTCTTCCTTTAATTTCTCCAACCTGTAAAACATGAAGAAGATTACAGGGCAGTCTGGGAAGTCCTGGGAAAGGGAGGACCCGGCTTCCTGGTCATGGGGAGTTTGGGTGGACACTTGAATTGGAGGCAATTTGGGGCCAGAAGCAAAAAGAATCCACCCGTTTTTTTATGGGTTGGGCAGGCCACTCTTATCAAAATCAAACCTTGAGTGTTTTTTTAAACAATAATTTTTTTAGGTTTTAATTTAAAATAACATAAATGCTATAAAACAATAAATTAGGTTTGTAAAATACCTGGATTTAAAAACGCAAAACAATCCATTCAAATATAATTTGCCAATGTGTACTATTCATATCAGATTACAATAGTATAAGTAACTATTTATTTTTTATTTTCTAGAAACTGATAAATTTTTGGGATGAAACCGATGACAGGACTCTCTGAACGCAGCCGAACAAAAAGGGTTCTTTGGGAAATAGAATATAAGATATTGTGAAGGTTTGGGTGTTTTTGAAATTTGAAAAAAAAAAAAAAAGGCTAGGGAATCACGATATGGGTTTTTTCTATAGCCCATGCCGTGTTTAAGGTCAGGGGCCCATCCCGATTGTGCTGCCGTTTGGGGCGGATATCGTTTTCCCCTTCATTTTGCTCTAAAATGTCCACTAATAATAAGGGATAAAACTTTTATCATCATTTATTGAGCACTGACTTGAACCATCTAATTTAATTTTGTGCACCGGATTAAAAAAAAAAAATTATCAAATTAAAAAAAATCATAAACTGAAAGTATTAATTATAAAACGGTTATAAATTTATATAAAAAAGTCAATCATTTAATAAATTTTTTCGTTTGTTGGAACATAAAACTTAAATATCATTTAAATAAAATAAATCAATTTTATAAAAAAATAAATAAATTTGAAAAATAAAAAAATAAAATTAAAAAAAATAAATAATAATTTCAAAACACACTAGAACCGAAATTTGTTTTTGGTTAAATGACCATTTTGGGTCATTCTAATTTCAAACCCTTAGGTCTGTTAAATTAAAATAAAGTAAGTCAACCCAATAAAGGTTACACTGGTCAGTTTAAAAGAACCCGTAGTATAGGCTCACTCCCACTCTGCTGTTAGCCAAGGGTTTTTTTATATGAAGGAACTTTTCATCTAGTTTAAAAAAAAAAAAAATATTATAGTTTAACATTCAGATAATTGAGAATATGGAAACATTTGGATATTGCGGAAAGCGGGAAATTACCCCCAAATACATCTAGCCAAACCAGCCCCATCCTTTCTACCCGCATGCATTCACAAAATGCACTGTAAATGCCAGATTTTTTAAAACAAAACCGACGGACATTTCAAAAAAAAACATTTTTCAGGGAAAAATAAAAAAACGGGCCCTTTTTTGTAAAAACGGTTCACAGGCCCCACACCAAACGATTTACTTTAAAAAATTTTTTTTTTACTGCTTTGAAAACATTAACTGCATTTTAAAATACAACAACGAACAAAACCAAAACCATGTTCAACAAATGTCATTCACCGTTTGGACTGCTCCGGACATTTCTCCCTGGACTGCTTTTGGCCGGGGGAATCGTGGCCCCGACCGCTGGTTTTTAGGCTGACCTTCTCCACCCCAGAGTGAAATTCTCTGACTACCTTTATTCCCAGGACTGTTGTTGAATCCCAAAGTTTGACTTGGGGTCCTTCACATGTGGCAGCCCCCCCAACCAAAACGGGTGCCACGTCCGAATTTAAAACCCTAATAAACCGGTTTTTGATGCAGATATATTAAAAAGACAAATTCGGGCCCGATATGGTGACCATATATCGGTCGACCTTAAAAACAATACATCTGTCTTACAGTGTTTTTTGTGGTTGGTGGCACATGACAAGATTCGTATGGGAAAATGGGAATTTCTAAAATAATGGTTGCCTAAAACCACCGGGGAACTAGAATATTTTAAATAATGAAAAGGGCCAATGGCAAAGTCTCATTTTTTCAACCCTGTGCTACAATAATATAACAAATATGCATATTTCTAAGGAAATAGAGTAAAAATACCCACCCATATTTAACACAAAACCTCCCCTTTAAACCAACAAAGTGATAAAACCATTTCGACTGGCGCGGTGACCCAAAAGGAGTCAACCATAGAGTCCCATTTTTTAATTGGGTGGACAAAAAAAATTTCCAAATGATGTCAGTTTTTTCGGACCATGTGTGTATGACTTAAGTTGTTGCTACCATAAAGATAAAAAACATTACTGTCCAGGGGTTCTGTCATCGGAGGTTAACTTTAAACAAACAAACAAAACAAACAAACAGGTATTAAAATTGGCCAATCTTTCCACCTGAGTTTCGCGTGTGCGTTTTTTTTTAATGTTTGGTTTCTTCCCGAATCCTGCAGATTATTGTTGCTCATGCCGCTCTTTCAGACTGGGGTTTGATCTCGGACTGGGCAAGAGCTGAACAAACCCCTGTTAGATCACCCGGAAAAAATGATAAAATGAGAGAAATTTAAAACAAAAATGTTTTTATTTAAGGATTCGAGAACGTGTTCAGGGTCCCCTGATTTCTTTAACATAATTAACTGTGATTAAAAAAACAATTAAAAACTATTGTGTTAAGTTTACAGTGTTTATCCCAGAGATCAGCGATCTGATTCACTTTCTGTGTCTCCGAGTTCCTCAGATTCAGTTCCTCACGTAATGGGTTTTACCCACAATTCCTGTACTTTGACATTTCTCTCCCGGACCCAAAACCCGCAAAAGAAGAGAAATAAAAAAGATATAAAAATTGCTAAAGAAACTTGAAAACAAATCCAAATTTGTGGCAGAATGTGAATTGTTTATCTTGAATTTACTTTGATGCAGCAGGTTTGTAAGTGAAATATTTCTATAAATAATTACCTGTATTTAATTTGTTTTTATATTCCCATCACATCTCACCTCAGTGTCTTCCTTGACGTTTGTATCCTGCAGTAAATCTTGACTCCTCCATCCTGATTGTGGAAATTTTCCTGTAGTCAGCTCTTTCAGGTGTGAAGGGTTTGATCTCAGAGAATAAACTGAGCTTTTAAAACCTTTCAGTTTATTAGTCTGAAAGTCAGGGCCTGTTCCTGATTAAGCCTATGGTAAATTTCTTAACAATATTAATCTAGTTTGGGTTAAAACATAAGAATTGAAAAGTGAAAACTTGAAAACATGGGTGGCTTTTAAATTCAACTCACCTGGGAATTCCAGTGATCTTCAGTCCTCACAAATATGCTTCATCCAAATGGGTTAAACATAAAATAAAATATCCATTCTTTGCAAATGCCTTTGTTTCCATCCAGTGACGAAAGAGAACAAAATTTTACTTCATTTCTTTCACTAAATACCCATGAAAAATTTTTGCTGAAGTCAGTATATAAAAAAAGGGTATACACAAAATAGGGTTGGGTTTACCATCCCTATGTAACCCTTGAACCAACAAAAAGGCAGAATTTGCCTCTTAAATGCCTGAGCGATCAATTGAAATATTTGTCCTGGAATGTACATAAGAAGCATGGGTGTTGCTAGGTTTTTGGCTATAGCATTTAGCTCTATAAACTTTTCAATGAAAGTCCCCTTAAATTTCATATGGCGGGCAGACCTATTTTCCTTGCTTTCAGCATGCTCTTCAATCCGAGACCGTGGGGGACACGGTGGACTCAAACAGAAACGGACAAAAAGGTGCTTATCAATGGGTGTTAGAATATTGTATCTGTGCCGCTTTTGTCATAAATACAGTTTAAAAAGGTAACCCGGGGAAAGGGTTTCCCCATCTTGTAAAGCACTGGTTCACCCCATCACACAACTGTTTCCTCAAGCAAAATCACTTTCAAATAGAATGCATACTTTAATTACCTTATTCTTAATTTAATTATACCTTTATAATTTACACTGCTGTGCAAAAAAGTCTTAGGCATGTTAGTTTTTCACCCCAAAAGAATGGTGTTCTGCCAGTTATTTATTATCTTTGCTGTAGTGTCGTAGAAAATATCAGTTCCAAACATTCATGAAAATATATTTCCATTCATTTTCCTTCTTTTTAATCAGGAGTTTTGAATCACAAACACTCTGACAAAACCCGGTGCTTCAATGGAAACCTTTTAATTATTTTTATTCATGAAAAACAGAATAAACTAAAAAACTAAATCCGAAGAACTTGGTGATCCAAAGCTTAAAGAAACCTTCCTCAAAACTACCTGAAAACAATGGCAATTACCAAAAAAGCGTTTTGCAAGGTTGGTCACCAAATATTGATTTGGTTTAAAGTTATTGATAAATTAAATACATTTATATTATTTTGAAAACTTACTTTACAATATTTACACAAGTGCCTAAAACTTCTCACAGTACTGTATCTTTGAGGAAGGTTTCTTTTAAATGCAAGACATTTACGTTTTCTGGGATTTAGTTGGGTCAAAACTAATGAAATTGATATTCATTATGAAAATCGTTTCCGAATGTCTTTGCGATTAGTTGGTCTCTCCCGCGGGGTTACAAACCGTATTTCAGATAAAATCCCCAAAATGGCGAAGTAATGGCGGAGAGAAAGACAGATCAATCGGCGGCAGAAAAAAATGGCCAAGTCATCTAAGGATGGGGAGCATTTTACATTAAATGCAGCAAATAAGATGTAATTCAAGTTAAAAGCGAGGTTTGGCATGGAAGTCACCGATGCAACACAGAAGAGGGCCGCTGTCCGGATGAAGGTGCATCAAGCAAAAAAAACTGTAGCCTATATTCTCATTATGAAGATGGGAAAATAGTATAGTCTGGTTTAATTCAAGCTACTGTGTAAACAGCTTTTGTTTTACCAACCCGGGCAGTCACTAGATCTATTTTGTCTCAGCACGGTTTTTAATCGGCCGCAACATAAGTGATGCATTATAATAGCCCACCGAAATAGGTTAAATTAAATGGTTAAAGGCAAATTAAAATTAAAGGCAGTTAATAACAGCAGTAGTAAAAGATTGTTTTTTTAGTCACTATAGTCAGTGGTTTTTTAGCGAATGCAATTTTTCCTGTCCTGAGTTTATTGATTTAAAAGATTGTATTGCTTTCACTAAAGAAAATAGTCCGTTCTGTCTCTACGGTTAGAATCCTGCATCCATAGCACGCTCTGTTTTCATGGCACGATGTGTTATATTTAGGCGGTCTGTTATCAAGAAATAACAGACCGCATTCTACATGGAATTCAACCAAGCCATGTAATAAAAGTTTAAAAAAAGTTTAGATCTACTCGGCTCTACTACGTTCACGCGCTTGTTTTCATTCTTTCTATATTTAATTGATCAATATATCCTTATAATTCATTTAATTTTAATAAAAATTGAATTTATTATATATTTTAGATGTTTTGGTTTATATCTTTACATCTGAACATCATGTTCTGTAAATTTGTTTTACTAAAATTGTTAAAACATAATATGTTGTATATAATTTTGATTTTTTTCATTAATCATGGTTGTCAACTTGCCAACAGTAATTATCATTAAAAACAATGCAAATATTGATTTACACATAAATTGTTCTCCTTGCATACTCAAATGTTGTTTTTTATTTCAGAAAGAAACAGCTCACCATGAGTGAATTTGTTCAGAGGAGAAACTCCCATGCACTCTCAACAAGCAGCCATTGTAACAGATGTCATAATATGTTGGTAACTGACATCGCCAATGTCAATGGTGAAGATGAAGGATTCAAAAATGGTAGGCACACTCAACCCAGGATACATTCTTCCCTCAAGGACCCACTTCACAAAATTAATGGAGGGAAGTATCAGGAGGCATTCCAAAAAATTAAGAGTGCTATAAACACCACCAACAGTAGAATGGCTTTAACTACTGATATATGGACAAGTGTTGCCACTGAAGCTTACCTTGGCATTACATGCCATTACATTGGGAATGACTGGAAGATGACATCTGTCTGCTTACCACCATGCCACTCGAAGACAGACATACCTCAACCAACATTGCAGAGTGGTTGGAAGAAGTAGCAGTCAAGTTTGAAATCCTTCTGAGAAAATTTGTGCCTATTGTAACTGACAATGGTGCTGAACATTAATCGCTGCTAAAATTACTGGAGGGAGAAACATGGGTGGAGCAGTATATCGCTGCACTGGCCACACCTTGCAGTTGGTGATTAATGCTGCATTAAAGAACACAGGCATTCAAAGAGCTGTTGGAGCTGCAAGATGTCTTGTGGAGCATTTCAAAAAAAGTGAGCAACCTGCAGCAAGCTGAAAGACAAACAGAAACAAATGGGCACACCTGAGCATAAGCTTGTTCAGGATGTAATACTAGATGGAACATACATTCTACATGATTAACAGACTGATTGAACAGAGGTGGCCTGTAACTGCAACTCTATCTGACCCATCCCTCACTCACAGAGACAAAGCTATCTTGACTTGAAACCAGACCAGTGGGTCTGCTTGAAGCTTTGCACTGCTCTTAAGCCATTTGAATGTGCCACTGTTTTTTATGAGTGGGCAGAATATATAACAGTCTCTTCATTGCCTCCACTTGAAAGGGCTCTGAAGTCCACTGAAGGTGCCTTTCGATTCAGCTTCAGTGAAGTCCTTCAAGTCACAGCAGTTGAGCAGCTTCAAAACAGATGGAAGGAAACACTCTTTGATCAGGTAGATAATCCTGTGGTTCTCTCTCTGCTCTGGACCAATTCAGAAGACTGAAATTCTGTCACCTGAGCAAATTATAACTGTTCAAGCTAAAGTGCAAGCTAAAGCACTTGCAGCAAGAAGGAGATGGTGCAACAGCAAATTACCACCTCAACCTAGAACCAGCAATTAACATCTTTGCTTATCCACTCCTTGGTCTGGGG